>CM042137.1:77166748-77176748 GCA_023376005.1 Doryteuthis pealeii
ATATTTTTGAAAAGTTATTTTGTAACGATAGTTTTTTTCTTTAAGAGAGTCTAAACAGAAACAAATAAGTTATACTTTTTTTTTCCAATGTCCGGTTATTACTCTATTGGGGCTTTGAACAATGTATTCATTGTCGTATCCTTGTTGTTATCTTTCTTATGTGGTTTTGGCTACGCTGTTTGTAATTTTTTCATTAAAAATTTGTTACCACAAAGTAGGCTTCCATAACTTTGTCTGAATTCGCTTAAATTTTAGTATTTATTGATATATTTTAAACATTAGTAGCCTCATAACACGTTTAGTTTTGGTCCATTACTTAATATATATAACTTATATATATATATATATATATTATATATATTTATATATTGTGCAAAAATATGTACGTGGTGAAGAAAGACTCCCACCTCTTCACACAACAAAAACATAACCACCCATTGAGTAATTAGAAAATGCATGCGTTTATATTATTATTTATTTATTTCTTTTGTTTAAATATATATTATATATATATATATATATATTAATATATATATAACGATATAAACTATATACTCCTGTATTTTATCTATCTCATTATCCTCCCCTCCCTCACACCAACTCTCTCTTCTTTCTCTTTATATATATATATATATATATATATATACTTATTATATATATATATTATAATATATATATAATATATATATAAACACGAAGAAAAAATATTGACTAAAGAAAGACGAATCAACAGATCGTTTATGAAGGAGACATAAAAAATGTCGAAAAAACTGAGATCGATTCAACTTTCTGATACGGCTGTAGATATTATCTTTATATACATAAGCTTTGATAAATCGATGGGTTAAAAGACAATATAATAGATGTATGTGTTGTGTGTTGTGTAATAAAGATGCAATAAATCTATGCGATAAAGACGCAGATTGGGAGATTAAGCGCATTACAGATAGGTGTCATTGCCAATTTTTTTGGTTAATTTTAAGGGAATCAACGATTTATTACTTTTATTGCGGTGTATAAACAATGATTATGCATACTGATTGCAAGAAAATTAGAACAAAGAAAATGCTTTTTGTTCTCTGGATGTAAATTCTTATCATATTGATTAATGTTATTTTATATTAATTTGTTATTTTAAGTTTTTTTTGTTTATAGTAATTATTTAAAATGTACATTTAGCATTAATCCCCCTTGTATAATATATATATATATATATATATAATATAATATACTATAGTATATATATATATATAAAGAAAATTTGAAAAACAAGTGTTCCGAAAATGGATTGATTTTAATAATCGATGTTTAAAACATTTTGCGGTTACATTGACTTCATCAGGATGTCTCTTGGGGTGAAGAAAATGATGGATGTTTTTATATGTGACAGGCAGATTAAAATCTTTTTAGTTATGTAACTGTATTTGATCAGCGTTTTAATTTAAAGCAAAGTCGCGATCTACTCACGCGAAGTATCATTGTAACGAAATGTTTTAAACATCGATTATTAAATTCATCCCATTTCGGAACACTTGTTTTTTCAAATTTTCTTTATATTGTCGGGATTTAATTTTCCATATTACTCCCATATATATATATATAATATATATATATATATATATATATATATATATATATATCAGGATAAGTGGATGACATTAAACTATTAGTTCTTTTTTCATGGATTTTTCAACTTATCCAATCTTTTGCAACTCTTGCTAAGAGGTTTCTCTTAGACTTTTTAGCAATTAAATCAGTGAACCTAATGATATGTGCCTCATTACAATTTTGGATTCATTTCTCATACAAAATAGTAATTAAAGACCCTAAATAATTACCGCAATGATTCTGAAACATGCAAAACGATGGGAAGATTAAAAAAGTAAGACCCGAAGTTTAAAGCTTCCCTAATTCTGGACCTAACCCAGTATTCAACGAACACGAATCTCTCTATCTCCAAGCTGTGGGCTAAATAGTAGAATAGACTAGGTTTATTTAGTCTGGATTAGGGCAACTGTCTAGGAGAAGGATAAACTCTCAAGTCAAAAGCAGCTTTGTCCTGCCTTAAAGACTTAAGACCTTGTTCCAACATCCTGTCAACATATGGTAGATACAAAATTATCCTTTTAGAAATCCAAATAATGAAAAACAGGCTAACAACTGCCGAGTCTTTTTCTTGTAATATATGATCATTACGACAAGTGAAGGGCTTAAATATGCAAATTGTATGTATGTGTAGTGTGTGCGGGTTACTGCGTGCAGCCATCAGCGGGCAGCTCGTGCTTCCTTGTCTCTTATGCAAACTATTTAACGAATGCCAACCAGAGAATTCAATATCACAAAACAAAAATGAACCTCGGACGTTTGGGACCATTCAGTAATTGGCGATTAATAAGTTCAGTGCTGTGTTTTCCTCCACCCTGAGGATTCCTTTGTTCATTTCAAACATAAGTAATAAACTCGTTCGTGGCGGAGAATGATGAGAAAAATATAATCAAAGGTGACGCAGGGAAAAAAAGAGCAGAACTTTTGGTTATTAGGCGCCAGCCTCCACGACGGGTGTGGCTTGGGCTACCTGAATCCTTTTCGGTTGCCTGAACGAGGGCATTCTTGTAGTTGTACCCCTCAGTCGATATTCAGGCATTGCGGCGTCGATCAAAGCCACAGTTAATCTAGAATTTAACCTATAAATGATACTTAATGAAAACCTTCTCATATTCATAAAATACCCTGGGCGTCTGAACTGTGGTGTAATGATGAACAGCTAGACTCTTAGATCAATTACACTGAACAGCAGGTTTCGATCCTTGTTAGCATGCTCAATATCTGCCGATCTTGTTGCTCAAATTTTAAGGTAGTGAACGGTAGAGTTATATCTACTAAAATAGTTAGTGAATTGCTGAATAATTCTCAGCAATGTATCTATTTGAACACACACATTACACACACACACACACACACCACACACACACACATATATATATATATATATATATTAGATATATATATATATATATTCATATACACATATATGAAGAAGATATTTTAAAAAAATATAACAAACACAATGGATGTTACGATCAGAGGAGAAAATCCTGTGATTGTTATATTTTTTTGAAAATTATTTTTCTTCACATATTTGTTTGGATTAATTTCCTCATCGTATTTCATACATATGTATATATTATTATATATATGAAAGGACCTATTGATGATGACAGACTTGAGTACTGATCTTTTCAAGCCCATGTTGATTTTGCTAATGTGTGTAGTTCTCCTCAATTGCCTTTTTTTTATTTACTAGCTTCCTACCTTCAGATTTTTTTCAGATACATATGGTCTGAGTCGGGACTAGGCCTAGCCCATATGATTTCCGAAGCTAAGCTTCATAAATATTTATGCACATATTCACGAGTTTATTGTGTTTTCAATTCGGGCCAATGGAATGAATCCACCTGTACCCAACTCCAGCCATGAGTAAATAGCATATGGCAGACTGGGTTCTTTTGTCTTTGTTCCCCAGCCAGTCTAGAAGAGGAAAAACTGAATTCAAACCAGTTCATTCTACTCTAAATTGATCTTGTGTCACATCCTTCTCATGATGTATGGGTTGGTAAATACATATTAAAAGAAAACATTTTTCTATGTTGATATACGCACATTTCAGGAAACAGCAATATTCAATTTTACGCAAAGAAATCACTGTAAAAAAGACATTGGATTTATTGAAATTTGGTCACAACCAATTTTCTTTATTAAAAGTTGCATGCGCTCGGTCGTTGTATTAGCAAACACACAGGCAGACAGACAAACAGAATCTTCATTTATATATATATAGTATATATATATATATATATATATATATTTATATATATTACTTCAAAAGAAAGTGAGTAAAAAAAAAACAGACACAATTCACAGAGTGAAAATAAAGCAGCAAATTTCAAATAATTTTAGAATTGAAATTCCGTTTTTCTGCGCCATTGAAACCACAACAAACTGCTACAACAAACGGAAACAAATGGCGACTTTACGGCAAAGCAGTGTTTTATTAACGCACTCTTTAATTATGAAACGTTGTTGGTGATTAAAGTGTTTTACTTTAAAACCAGTCGAAGGAACAAAGTACAAATTTTCTTCCAAATATCGCTGGTTGCATTTCTTTCCTGGCCTCAGAAAATTAAAGTAAAATAAAAGCAATACAATCAAATAAAAATGTAAAAAAAAGCCTTTGCTTTTGGTTGTGTCTTTAATACGCCATGCTCCTTCTCCCGACTTCCGTTTTTCTTTTTTTCTTTTAAATTTAATATTTTGGCTTTCTTGTTTGAAAATCGATTCAAATTATTATCATTTTTTTTTTAGAATCTCTTTTGATTTTTTTATAGAGAAGATTGAAGAATTTACGCCCCTCTATTATCCATAATAATTCCGATGTGATGAATTAGAACCACTGACAGCACACTCATGAAGAACACGCACATACATACATTTACATGTATGGGTGCATGTCTCAGTACAAATCAAAGTGCATTCTTCTGTGCAGAACATAGATGTGCACGTCTTTATAGAAACATAACTACGTATTACTATGGAAGTGCATTGTGGTAAAATGTCATTTGGTAAAGATATGAATCTAGCTTATCGCATCCCCCTGCAGTTATGGATAAAACAACATAGCAAACTTTAAGACTTAGTTGGTAACCAGTCTAGCAAAATAATGAAAGTTATTAACTTTGAACTTAGGGCCTTACAATTTGGGAAGCCAATATTCAGTCAGATAAACTATGACTGTAAATTGAACTCATTCTTTCATGAATGATTCGCATTATATTAATTGGTTGATTTTTAAGGCATATTGGCCCATCTAGAGTTATTTTATGCCTGTAACGCGTACATTGTATGATCTATATTTATATTTTTTGCATAGTCATTTCTTATGAGCTATTATTTTAGCACGCGGTTCTATCTAAATACATACAGTTTGTTAAGCAGATTCTTTTTACCGATAGATGGAGCCCTAAAAGGTACTACCACTCCGGCTCAGAGTGAACCTGGACTCCACACTCCCCAGATCTCCTGGACTATAGCCTCATCATCAGATATAGGTTTAGTGACATTACAAAGGACCAACATTTGGAGGGACTTTACTGCTCTGCAATCAGCGTATCTGACTGTATCAGGCCAGTGTATTTCTAAGCCCAATGAATAAAGTTGGATCAAACAAATTGACACGCAACTTGAATCTTTGATTGGAGGCGGACATGTGTAGTTTAATTACTACAAACACAATTATCAAGAACCCTATTAGCAAGGACTTGTTAGTAATAACCAATAAATGAGCTATTTTTAAAAAAATTGACTTTACATCGCAAGTGGTTATAACAACCCAGTAAATGTTTAGGAGTAAAATCTGTGCACAGATTCAGAACCGTGGCCCCTAAAGGGGACCTAACACTGTAGTCAGAATAGTTTCTGGCAAACTTTGTGGTCAACTTATCTGTCTATTACGTATTTTCTTGGACAAAACGCCCATACAGAGACTTTGAACAATATAACACATAGAAAGAGAGACTTGTATTATTTAAACCACCTTATCATCCATATAAAACATTGTTCGGAATGAGCTGTGGAAATCTTTCCAGACGCCGGCTCTGACAAATCACAGATATACATTAATAAACAAGTGAACTATAGCCAAATTTGTTTTGAAAATAAGGAAAGGCGTGATTCGAACTTAGGGGCCTTAGAATTGGGAAACCAATATTCAGGCAAACAATGAATATGTATTGAAACTCATTCTATTTAGTGAATGATTATATCATATTTCATCAAAAAATTGCCATTCAACTTTAAAATGTTGATTAGTCTAATTACAAACATAAACCTATAATTATTTAAGAAACTCTTAGCAAGGGACTTTTTTTAGTAATATTCAATAATTACAATATTAAACGACTATCTATCATTTAAGATATCATTTATTGATTATCAGTATTGATATCACTTGATCAGGGAGAGAGATAATATTGTACCGTATGAAGCAATCCGAAACTGAGTTCAACTGAAATACTCATTTACGATGCTTAGGGAGGAAAAAGCAATAATATCATTTCAGAAAAGTAACAATTTCGATAACATTCGATTTATATATTCCAGGATTTTTAAAATATATGTTTACGCTCTTAATTTAACGTTATTTTTCTTTATAAATGGAATAAGAAGAAAATAATTATTTTCATCATGCTTAAATTTCGAGATAGTTTAAAAAATCTTTAGTGCTGGTTCTTTAGTTGCCTAGGAGACTTATACAAACAATAATTCTTGGAAAATATATGATAATTATATCCATATTCCCTTTTCATATTGATAATTATGCATTTCCAATTAAAGATTTAAAGAAATGATGAGAATTGATTCCTAGTAATAGATTAAAGTTGCTAATTAGCTAATTAGTGGATATCACTACAAGTCTAAAATCTTTCTCAATAATTATAGTTTAGTAGTAATTGAGGCCACAACATGCACGCCTCCAGTCAAAGGCTCAAGTTACATGGCTGCTAGGTCTTTACTTGGTACAGCCTTTTCAAACAGGCCAATTACGATGGTGTGTCAAAAAGTAATGCCATTTTATTATTTTCATGTAAATTGTTTTTTATAAAACTATGGTCTACATGAGACCTTAACGAGGCTCAGAGCAAGAATCCGACAGTAAGACCCAACTTGTCCCTCCTTCTGCCATAACAATGACCGACCACACACAAGCAACTGGACGGTAGAAAATCGCTGATTCGGGTGGACAACTTTTTACCGCATTCTCCATACTCACCAGATTTTAGCGCCTTTTCGACTATCATCTCTTCGGCCCCATGAAAGAGGATCTGAGAGGCAAACATTATTCCAATCTGTAGTGAAGAAGTGGCTCAAAGAACAGTCAGTAGAATTTTACGGGTCAGGGATACATGCTCTCATTTCGAAGGTGAACATTGCTATGAGAGAAACAGTGACCTATGTGTGGAAGTAAGGATGTGATCCACAAGGGACCAACTTATTTTGATGAATGATACATGTTTCTGTGTTGGAGTAGTATACCTGTCCAAAACAAAATGACATTACTTTTTGACCACCCTCGTAAGAAAATAAACAAAACGAAACCAGTTTTTTTTAGTTCTCATTATATCATTCTAAAAATCAGGATCATGAAATTACTAAATCTTACTTAGTCTTGTGAACCTGCACCAGTTTGCTAATGCTACATTTGCTCTAAGTGGTTCGCTCCAACTGATTGATTTATTGATTTCAACCTTATGTCAATCAATCTCAGATAACCTTATTCATGTAGGTTAGGAAATCGCATTCATTGTATGTTCATATTTACATTTTTTTGTATTGATGTTTTCTTTAGAATCTTTTGGTTGTCTTTTTTTTTTAAAGAAGTCCTATCGAATACGAATACTTTTTTTTAAACAGATCTTGGTTGCCTCGCGTGGTGTAATGGTTAATAAACTTGACTAATAATCCATTACTAGTGGATTAGTGAGTCGTTGGGTGCCCGATACATGTTGCCTTGTGTCACAACTACCTAAAGCTTTGTGAATAACTTTCTTCAAAAACTATCTAATCCATAGAATTTTAACCTAACAGGTCGCTCAAGTAATTAACTGATTTGATTAATTTAACTACGTGTAACACTCTGGGGTGATCTTCATACCTAGAGGTTTTAGTGGAATCTCGTTCATTGTACGTTCATATTTAGATTTTTTGGTAGTTGCTTCTTTAGAGATGTTTCAATCAAATTCAGAGTCATGGCAATGAAGGGTAATTCCATAACTTTAAATGGAGCCTCATCATCAGACACAGATTGGTGATGTACTTGGACACCCCCCTTTTGTTTAGAAGACTTATCACTCTACAGCGGATACAATCATCGTATTCTAAACCTCACCAACAATCCATCAATGTTCATTGCAGCTTACTTCAGTGATATAGGAGTACTCATATTTAAGTATTATTTTAATATTGTACATCTACAATGATCGAACTCACCACTCAGTAGTAAGTGATACTCAAGTAGTTTTTCTAAATATTATACCAGGCAAGGTGCTCCGGAAAATCACAATCATTGTCGCTAGGTACGAAACATAGTTAAGAGGCATTGCGAAATCGATTTAGTGCATTGCTTTATGTTAAATATTTAGCAAACTAATCTAGCAGATTATTGCTACAATATGAAGTTCGAGTTTCACTGGACACTCCACACTGGTATCCTGTGTCAAACTAGGGTATGAAAGCACATGATATAAAGTTGATGGGGCTTAGAAATTGAGGTAGAATGACTAATAAACAAACTCAAGAGTTCGAAGTACAGAGAAGTCAAATTTATTAGATAACGAGGCGCTCGCAAAATTTCCAAGAAACTTGAATATATACTTTATCTCTTCATCAGTTAAGTTGCACGGCGTTTGTTTTTCGTGTTTTGCCAGATATTTTCATTAGCTTCACAAATAAAACTACCAACGGAATTAATATATATATTTATATGTATTTACCAACCCCTCCCACAACCAGATATGACACAATGTCATTTTAAGTGGAGTATGACAGATTTAAATTCAGACTTTTCCTTCTCTAGAGCGGATGTCACCTAAGGTTAAAGACCCTAGTTATGCCTTGGAATTTACCATTGCTCCGTTTTGGATGGGGGTAATTAGTAGGATGGTATACCTTCTCGAAGTTTTTAATAGCCATATGTGTAACGCAAATGCTCTCGATCAGGATTTTGAACTCTGGTCACCGTGTCTATTTCCTCCGACTCGCGTAACCATAATACCACGAAAACCTCCAGAATATGGAGCAAGATTCTCTATAGATATTTTTTTTCTTTTTTCAGGAAATTTCCTTTTCAGCCACACAGACACAGACACACACACACACACACACATTAATATATATATATATATATATATTCATAGTTCGCTCAAAAGGGTACTGGTACAATGTAACGCAGTACTACCTGTTGTGTAGTCAAGTGATAAGTGATCAACAACTAAACTAGTCCCTACCAAGCTTTCTTTATGAAGAGCTGGATGAAAAATATGATATGTCAAAAGACGGATGAACCCTCTCGTGGGGTCAATGGCCATCTAGCGTAACTTTATACCGTCCGGAATATCGGATTTTGATAAATCATCACTCTGGTATGATTAGGAGTGATGGACTTTTAGCTTTTCTAGAACGCACATACTGAGTTGAACGCTGTTAGTTTCAAAATATTGAATTGGGATTGTCTCAATGCACTGTCTTTCAGTTTCTATAAAAGCTTCAGGCACAAGTACTTATTGATAATTTGTAATTCTTACAAAATGATATCATGTGAAGGCCATACACATACATTTATTAACCTTGTATCATATCCTTTTCATTGTGGACGGTTTGGGTAAATACACTAACACACACACACACACACACACACACGTATATGGGCAAAAAATATGGAATAAATCCGACAGTATGAAGAAAGAAAAACAAACAAATTATTCCACAAAGATAAATCCTAACTTGAATATATGTGCTCTATCACTGATATTGAGCACTCATTATTTATTCATATAGCAAACTATCTCTATTTAAAAAAAAATTGAATACTCAGATTCATCAAGCATGAATAAAACAAAATGTCTTCAGCATAAAATAACTCAACAAGGGTTGATATGCCGTAAAATCCAACCAACCATCTATATACTGAAAAAGTTCCTCACTGCTTAACTTCAGTGATCTAGCTGGAAACGTTATTTCACTATAACTTCACTGTAATTCAATGATTTACTTATCTTAGTATAAATTTAGCATAGAGCCAGAAGTTTGGTACTTATCGAGAATCAGACTCTCTAGTGATGGTGTGCTATCTCTTTTTATTGCATCGGGTTCCCAAGCATAGCTTTGATTTAGCACAGCAGCAAATATATAGCACCTAGTGAGGATCAACTCACTACTCGTTAGTAGT
>CM042137.1:77181748-77185382 GCA_023376005.1 Doryteuthis pealeii
GAGTCCCTATATTGATATAAACTTGCTATGCATATAACAGAAACCTTCTATCAAGAAACATGAGGGTATTTCCTTAAGTGTTGAGTGAACCTCTTTTGTGTTTACCTAATCATTCCTTAATATACCACTGCTCGTACACAGAGCATTGAACAAATGTCTCATTTCGATACTTCACCGTGATGAGTCTATCAGCCACTACCTTGAAGCAAGCTCATAGCGATATATATTATATATAGGGCGTACTTGTTATGTCATGAATATCTGTGTGACGGACAGACAGGTGACGACTTGTCGGACAAGAGAGACAGAGACAGGGAGACAGAGAGTGAGAGCAATTAGCCGGCGGACAGACAAACTGAAGACATGCCACGTGATCAAACACGCCATTCTCGGTGCAGTAGTAATAGTAGTTGTTGTTGTGAAGAATGCAGTGATAGTTTTAAGAGAAGAGAAGCAAACCGAGGTAGAAAAACCAACATCAAATACAGAAAAGCTGACATTTACACAGGCTGCAATACAAGGCATATATATATATATATATATATATATATATATATATATTATTATTATTATTATTATTATCATTATTATTATTATTATTATTATTATTATTATTATTATGGTGTGTGTGTGTGTGTGTGTGTGTGTATGTAAAAATCTCCTTGTGTTTATATGGAACCATAAGCGAATAAAAAATAGCACTTTGTAGCGGGACTTTTATTAGAGCTATGCACTTAGAATGCTCTAACTTTACTGAATAAAGCATTTTTAGTCTCTCAGCTGAATGGATTTTTTTAGTTCTGCATTTCACCGAAGATAATTTTTGATTATGAAAATTCTCGATATAACGGAAATAGCTATAATATAGTAATCAGATATTATCCATCCTTTCAAAACAAATCAATGCCATCATGGACTACAGTTATAACGGGAACCTCATGGATACACCGGTTATTATATATATATATATATATATATATATATATATATATATTATATATATATATGCGGAAAATGCCCTTCAATTATTTTAGCAAATCTGTCTCAATTTAATATCGATCATACATTTTCAGTATTTAAAATATAGTCAAATTCGAGTGTTAGAAACACCGTTTACAAAATTGTATACACAAAGTTGTTGTCTAAGTATTCTTCTTCTTCTATAACACATACACACACACACACATATATTTATATATATATATATTATATATATAATATATATATATATATATATATATATGTTTGGTAAAAGGGTTTCTGATTTTTTCGAGAATATTCTTTTTTAATATACTATATTAGCATAAATTAAGATACACTCGCTAATGCACAATACACGCGTATATACATATCGACAATAATCAAAATATAAGTTTATTTTCTTTTGAAAAAGTTCATTTTGTTCACTCTGTAATTTACATTAGAATAATTGCCTACACAATCCCATTCCCTATATGACAACTTACACACCCTTTCTTTCACACATGCTTAGATATTTATCATATTCCACCAGAAACATAAAATGATTTTTCAAGACTTCTTTCTGAACGCTATTTCGAATACAATCACTTACAACACATACCAAAATATATCAAAACTTTGACTCACCCAAGTATATATATATATATATATATATAATATATATATATATATATATTATATATACGGAAGCTAAGAATGCAAAACCCTGCATATGTTTTATTTTACTAAAAACATAAATGTACTGATTACATAAGATGTTTACTGTAAATGATCCGATATTCACTTCAATACGGACAAGGGTTCCCAAGTCAGGGGTGTATCAACAGTAGTTAGAACGTATGATCATATATGAACATACTGTATCCACATTGGAATCAACATCGGGCTTCAGGATGGTGCTACCAGTGCGTATATGTGTGTGTATATAAAAAATATAAATGTATGTGTGTATGAAATACATGCATATATATACATATATATGTTTGTGTGTGTGTGTGTGTTTGTGTGTGTTCATGTTTGTATGTAGGTAATTACCCAAGCCGTTTAGTAGGATGTGACACATGGTCGTAAGTATAGGTCATTCAGCGAAGATATATGTATGTATGTTTGTATGAAATATACGTTTATTAGGTGAGGAACAACAAAGATATGAGTAGCATCTACGTATCTAAACCAATCACACACACACACACACACACACACACACACGCACATATATATTATATATATATATATATATATATATATATATATATATATAATATATATTATATATATAGTAAATAACTACTGAAATGGTTTGAATTAATAATTGCCAGCGGTATTTTTTTGTGTCTTTACGAAGCTATAGAAAAGGAATTGATGAATTGTTTGTAAGTAAAAGATCTCATACCTAAATAATTGAAATCCACAACTCGTTGTGCCTCCTGACCAGTTTCTCATATACAGAAGGTATCTTCATTTATGCAACTTCCGACATCTGTGACAACACTCACAATCAACAGTCATACTACAGGTTAAAAAATACACACTCGATCCTATACGTTATATGCGCATGTGTGAGATTAGAAATGAAACATACCACGTGCTCTTCATGATTGTAAACAAAATATGGCGGCCTACAGATTCTATAGACTGCGTTAACATGCATCTTTCGTTGTCTATATAGTATATGTGTGCAGTTCTCTATTTATACCGGAATAAATACAACACGTAAGAACAATAGAAAAAATGCATACGTTTTTAAATTAATGTTCTTCACGACTCGTAGGTTTCAAACTAAATTTTTATTCCAAATCTCACTCTATAAGTAACAATCTACTGTTAGGTATTCAGCACTGAATTAAGTGCATTGACAAAAAACGTATGTTTATTTGTAGTTATTTAATGTTTTACGTGAACATTCAGTTGATTAAAACAAAACGAAAAATACCTTTGATAGATTCAATTATATTTTAACGTCATAAGGTATCTTCAAGCGAGTTCCTGTTATAGATTTTTATTGTTTGAGATATTTTTTCATCGGCTAATCTATTGTCAATAGAAGCTTTGAATCTCAATGGCAAAATCGCCTTCTCTACACGTTCAAAGAGACCAGCTGCACACCTAAGTTTACGATATCATTTGGGTAAACATGGGTATTTAAAAGACCCCACCTATATAATCAAAAGACAAGAATATTATATATATATATATATATATATATATATATATATATATATATATATATGTGTGTGTGTGTAACTGATACAAAGGGGAGAGAGAGAGAGTAGAGATAGATAGATAAATATATATATATATATATATATATATATATATATATAAGAGAGAGAGAAGAGAGAGAGAGAGAGTGGGTAGCTCTGTCGGTAGAGCATTCTCAAGGAAGACACAAAAACGGGTTCGATACTGGCACTCACCGCCAACGCAACGCATGAGTAGCTCAGCTTGGATCAGACGCAAAAAAAAACAATATCCCAGGTATAGTGCCAGTGAAAGAGGATAGACTCACTCCCTCTCATACCGACGAGAGGGCCACTCCGCATGATTTACTATATATATGAGTGTTTGTGTGGAGTGTATAAAGCAGTGTTACCAGTATGTGATATAAATATTTTATTCACGTGGAAGATTTTTCACGCATTATCTCTCTCTT
>CM042137.1:77185482-77195482 GCA_023376005.1 Doryteuthis pealeii
AGTATGCACAGTCTCCTTTATAGAGATAAGTTTCTACTCTCAACAGAACGCCTTTTTTATCTTATGTGCCTGAAGGCGATGGGCCCATGGCGCTACGGTATAACGTAAACTGCATCTGAGTGGGGTGAAAATATTCCAGTTCTGTAGCTCTGAGAGTGTGTCAGTAGCTCCTGCATCGAAATTTCAACTCCCAGGTCAACTTTGAACCCGGAGTGGTTTATTACTGTTAGGGACCCCTCTTCGGGTAATACACAAAAAATGAAGTTTAGACGATGGGTTTAAAACTTGAATGGGCTAAAAAGAATAAAACAAAAAGGTATTTGGTATTAAAATAACCCAAGGATTAATATGGCCGCTAAATCCATCCAACCAACCATAAAATGTCCCATTGTTTGATCATAAAAGTAGCTAAGGTGACATGATGTTTGATAGGATATAAGAAAGGCATCGATATCAAGAATTTATTTTGTGAACCCAGGAACATAACGAATGGGATTCTGGTTTTAGAGTTTTATTTCTTGTGTTTTAATGGCATATTTCAACGGAATCATCTTAATGCCAGCCTTGTAGAGAAACAGTACGTGTACTATTCTGAACACATTTCCCAGCGTATTAATCTGAATGTGAAACATAATAACGGACTAAATGAAACTTAAACTTTCTATCGATGCTTCGTAAGGTTCAGCATAAGTATATGAACTGCCTCTTTATTTTCTATCTTTTATAGAGACACATGTTTGTGCTTAGGTTCGATTCACCTCGTTAAGTGTGTACTAATACGTACTCATTTTTGATAAGATTTTTTGCTAAAATCAATATAACCGCATTAAACCGGTCTACGATCATTCTTCAATAATATAGTAAGATTAAGTTCACACGTTTTTACAAGCATCGTCAATCGATTTAGGGTTTTATGGACTAGAGGTTAGGGAATCAACCACTCATTGTGTACGTTTATATTTAGCATTTTATTTTTATTTTTTATTTTGGCAAACGGTCCAATCGAATAGAATATTTTTTAAACAGATCTATTTATCCATATATCGAACTTAATTTAGATATTACCACTCTGGTTTAATTTTGTTCTGGAAGTAATGCACTGAAAATCTACTACCAATCCACATCTCTCTTTTTTCCTTCCTCATATATATAATAATATATATATATATATATATATATATAGTATATATGAGGTAACATTTTGAAATGGTGACTACAAATTATGTATGAATGTGTGTTTTTGATCATAAGCCTCAGAGGAAAAAGTTAACAAATATTGCTTTTCGAGTAGGAATATAGATGAGTTTTCAAAAAGCCTTATAACATGTGGTTTGAAATGTAAGGCATTATATATTATATATATATATATATATATATATAATATATATATATGTGGTGTGTGTGTGTGTGTGTGTGTGTTGTTCTGTGCTCTGTGTCTGGTACAGATATACATATTTATTATGTACAGATATAATGATGTTATTGTCAAATACGTTAATATATGTACAATATATATATTTATTTGTTTATTTATTTATGCATGTGTATAAATCTAAAAGGAAAGAGAGTTAATGAGTAACGTAATTTCAATTAGAATAATTTTCATTATATATAATATTAATTAGATTAGATTTACTTTAAGTCGGTTTGACAAAAGTAAAGTTAACAAACCAAATATTTAAAAAAAGACTTTTTTATCAGAGTTTGGAATTTGCAGCGATTTGCATAAATAAGTGTGTAGTATAGATGATTACTTGTATAGTGATTGCTCTTCGAAATGGTTTTCCAGTATTTACATCTTAACATATATAATATATACTATATATATTTATGATATCATATATATAATATATATATATAATAGTAAAGAGAGAGAGAGAGAGAGAGAAGAGAGAAGAGAGAAAGAGGAAAGAGAGGAAGGAGAGACCCGAGAGTCCCTATATTCGTATATACTGCTTATGCATATAACAGAAACCTTCTATCAAGAAACATGAGGGTATTTTCTTAAGTGTTGCGTGAACCTCTTTTGTGTTTACTATCATTCCTTAATTATCCCACTGCTCGTACATTCAGAGCCATTGAACAAATGTCTCATTTCGATACTTCACCGTGATTGAATCTATCAGTCCACTACTTGAAGCAAGCTCAATAGCGTATATATTAATATATAGGGGCGTACTTGTTATGTCTGAATATCTGTGTGACGACAGACAGGTGACGACTTGTCGGACAAGAGAGACAGAAGACAGGGGAGAGCAGAGAGTGAGAGACAATTAGCCGGCGGACAGACAAACGAAGACATGGCCACGTGATCAACACGCCATTCCGGTGCAGTAGTAATAGTAGTTGTGTTGTGAAGAATTGCAGTGATAGTTTTAAGAGAAGAGGAAGCAAATAACCGAGGTTAGAAAACCAACTATCAAATACAGAAAAAGCCTGACATTACACAGGCTGCAATACAAGGCATATATGATATATATATATATATAGTATATATATATATATTATTATTATTATTATTATTTATTATTATCATTATTATTAATTATAATTATTATTATTATTATTATATTACTGTGTGTGGTGTGTGTGTGTGTGTGTTATGTAAAAATCTCCATTGTGTTTATGATTGAGAACCATAAGCGAATAAAAATAGCACTTTCGTAGCGGGACTTTAATCTAGAGCTATGCACTTAGAGAGCTCTAACTTACTGAATAAACGCATTTTTTAAGTGCTCGTCGAGCTGAATGGATTTTTTTAGTTCTCTGCATTTCCACGAAGATAATTTTTGATTTATGAGAAATTCTCGATTAACGGAAATAGCTTATAATAATTATGTAAATCAGATAATTTCCATTCTTTCAAATACAAATCAATGCTCAATGGGACTACAGTTATAACGGGACCTCATGGATACACCGGTTAATTATATATCTACTATAATAGTATATATTATATATATTATATATATATATATATATATGCGCGGAAAATGCCTTCATTATTATGCAATCTGTCTCACTTTAATATCGATCATACATTTCAGTATTTAAAATATAGTCAAATTCGAGTGTTAGAAACACCGTTTACAAAATTGTATACACAAGTTGTTGTCTAAGTTATGGCTTCTTCTTCTATAACACATACACACACACACACATATATTTTATATATATATATATATATATATATATATATATATATATATTAATATAATGTTTGGTAAAGAGGTTTCTGATTTTTTCGAGAATATTCTTTTTTAATATTACTATATAGCATAAATTAAGATACACTCGCTAATGCACAATACACGCGTAATATACATATCGACAATAATCAAAATATAAGTTTTAATTTTCTTTGAAAAAGTTTCATTTTGTTCACTCTGTAATTTACATTAGAAATAATATGCCTACCAATCCCATTCCCTATATGACAACTTACACACCCTTTCTTTCACACTGCTTAGATATTTATCATATTCCACCAGAACATAAAATGATTTCAAGACTTCTTTCTGAACGCTATTCGAATACAATCACTCTCTTACAAACATACCAAAATATATCAATAACTTTGACTCACCCAGTAATAGTATATATATATATTATATATATTATATATATATATATACATATATTACGGAAGCTAAGAATGCAAACCTGCATATGTTTTAATTTTACTAAAAACATAATGTACTGATTACAGTAAGATGTTTACTGTAAATGATCCGATATTCAACTTCAATACGGACAGGGTTCCAAGTCAGGGGTGTATCAACAGTAGTTAGAACGTATGATCATATATTGAACATACTGTATCCACAATTGGAATCAACATCGGCGCTTCAGGATGGTGCTACCAGAAAGGCGTTATATGTGGTGTGTCATATAAAAAATATAAATGTATGTGTGTATGAAATACATGCATATATATAATATATATGTTTGTGTGTGGGTGTGTGGATGTTTGTGTTAGTGTTCATGTTTGTATGTAGGTAATTACCAAGCCGTTTAGTAGGATGTGTGACACATGTCGTAAGTATAGGTTCATTCAGCGAAGATATATGTATGTATGTTTGTATGAAATATAGCTTTATTAGGTGAGGAACAACAAAGATATGAGTAAGCATCTACGTATCTAAACAATCAACAACACACACACACACACACACACCAACAGGACATATATTTATATATATATATATATATATATATATATATATATATATAATATATATATATATATTAAGTAATAAACCTACTGAAATGGTTTGAATTAATAATTGCCAGCGGTATTTTTTGTGTCTTTACGAAGCTATAGAAAAAAGGAAATTGAATGAATTGTTGTAAAGTAAAGATCTCATACCTAAATAATTGAAATCCACAACTCGTTGTGCCTCCTGACACAGTTTCTCATATACAAGAAGGTATCTTCATTTTATGCAACTTCGACATCTGTGACAACACTCACAATCAACAGTCATACTACAGGTTAAAAAATACACATACTCGATCCTATACGTTATATGCGCATGTGTGAGATTAGAAATGAACATACCACGTGCTCTCCATGATTGTAAAACAAAATATGCGCGGCCTACAGATTTCTATAGACTGCGTTAAACATGCATCTTTCGTTGTCTATATAGTTATATGTGTGCAGTTCTCTATTTATAACCGGAATAAATACAAAACACGTTTAAGAACAATATGAAAAAAATGCATACGTTTTTTAAATTAAATGTTCTTACCACGACTCGTAGGTTTCGAACTAAATTTTTTTATTCCAAATCTCACTCTATAAGTAACCAATCTAACTGTTAGGTATTCAGCACTGAAATTAAGTGCATTTGACAAAAAACGTATGTTTATTTGTAGTTTATTCTAATGTTTTACGTGAACATTCAGTTGATTAAAAACAAAACGAAAAATACCTTTGATAGATTCAATTATATTTTAACGTCATAAGGTATCTTCAAGCGAGTTCCTTGTTATAGATTTTTATTGTTTGAGATATTTTTTTCATCGGCAAATCTATTGTCAATAGAAGCTTTGAATCTCAATGGCAAAATCGCCTTCTCTTACACGTTTCAAAAGAGACCAGCTGCACACCTAAGTTTACGATATCATTTGGTAACAGATGGGTATTTAAAAGACCCCACCTATATAATCAAAAAAAGACAAGAATATATATATATATATATATATATATATATATATAATATATATATATAAATGTGTGTGTGTGTGTAACTGATACAAAGGGAGAGAGAGAGAGTAGAGATAGATAGATAAATATATTATATATATATATATATATATATATATATATATAGAGAGAGAGAGAGAGAGAGAGAGAGAGTGGGGTAGCTCTGTCGGTAGAGCATTCTCAAGGAAGACACAAAAACGGGTTCGATACTGGCACTCACCGCCAACGCAACGCATGAGTAGCTCAGCTTGGATCAGACGCAAAAAAAAACAATATCCCAGGTATAGTGCCAGTGAAAAGAGGATAGACTCACTCCCTCTCATACCGACGAGAGGCCACTCCGCATGATTTACTATATATATGAGTGTTTGTGTGAGTGTATAAAGCAGTGTTACCAGTATGTGATATAAATATTTTATTCACGTGGAAGATTTCACGCATTTGTTGAAGGGGACCCGGAATTGTTAAAGGCTGAGATCTTAGTATGTTTTACACTTTTATAATAAATGTACTCTCACAGAACATTTAATATTCTTTTTACCTCGTAACTTCGTATAAATATGTATGTATAGAAAATAAAATGCTGTTGAGTATATGTATATATATACATATCTTTTTATACACATAGATTTATATATATATAGATACGTATGGATATATATATATATATATATATATATATATATAGAGAGAGAGAGAGAGAGAGAGATATATATACATATACATGTGTGTGTGTATATATATATAGTTAAAAATTAATGGTAAAATGAATGAATGGATGAAATAAAAATGAATGAAATGAAGGGGATAAATGAAAAATCCTTTCCAAGGGACCCCTCTGAAAAGTATTAAAACACTTTTTGAGAGTGGGGTCCCGGATATAAAGTTTTTCTCATCTATTTTTAGACTCCTAAATTATATATATATATATATATAAATATATATATATATATATATAATATATATATATATATATATATATATTATATACATGCACACATACATTCTCGCAAAGTTTGCACCTGAATGATAATTATGTGAGTTGAGTAATGGTTATCGTCAAAGGAAATGAATTTGGTGACCCGAATTCAAATCCTGGACGAGCTGTTTGCATTATATATACAGCTAATACTCTTAGGAAAGGTATGCATCCAACTATTCTTCCTCCAGTTGTGGGAAATTAGTAGGGTGGACTGGTATGGTAACCAGTATACGAGAATGAAAAATCTGAATTTAAACCTATGAAATTCTTAAGAAAACTCTTAAGAAATTGACCACGTGTCACATGCTGCTCGTGCATATAAATACACACATTGAACATCATTTTTATCATTCAAATTTCAAGTAAGCATGAGTTAACAATGAATTGCTAAAATCCTTCGTCATTAAGTAGATACTTCAATATAATCATCGATTGCTGCCATAATGAAAAACAAAGTTCATAGATTATTTAATATTTAATTAAATTTGTTTATTATTAATTATATTTGGGTAGAATGATTAAAAAAAAAAAGTTTTGTTGGAAGATTGCGTCAGCTAAGGAATATCAAACTCACCACCAAAGTTAAGCAGAGTACTGAAATTTTAAATGTATCTGTCAACTGATATATATATCGAATCGAAGAGGCGAACTTGTAAATCGTTACTCGATGGTAGGCGCCCAACCGGATGTTGTTATTTAGTGTACGAAATCAGTCGATGTTTCTAAATTCAAATTTGTGGAAAACTGTATATAACCTCAGTCGTTCTTAATGAAATACTCTTCCACGTTGTTCGATAACTTTAATTAAGATGATTATATGAGTGTTTCTGAATTTGACTCAGTTAAAAGAGGAATCGAGATTTTATACACATTGGACGCTACTTAAGGACTATCGGTTGGAAACATTGTTTTTCAATCATAATTTTCATTATTTTCGTAAGCTGAAAAAAAATGTTAAAAATCATCAGGAGTTTGTTTAATGTTTTTTCTTTCGAATGGAAAAACATTTTCTAGAAAATATTAATATTTCTGCAAGTTTCATTGTGTTAAATGTAGGGGGGGGGGTAAATTGCACAGGGTCAAATTGGTGGTACCTAGTATTTACAGTTAGTTTGAAATGATGAGGGAAGAAAAAGAAAACACTGGGACACATGGATACGATTTGACTGCGTCCTTTTAGATTTTTATATCTCAGGGACGCAGGACTCGTCCCTATCAGCATCTCTCTCTTTACATATATATATGATAGAGAGAGAGGGGGAGCTATAGATGCCACTAATATGGTATGTTGTAGTGAACAGGTAAGGAAAACGAACACCTGTCTTTAAAAAAAATATTCACAGTCACAAGGAAGCCCCGAAATCCAACATTCAAAAATTGATTGATTTTAATTGCACATAAAAACATCAAGGGTTATTTTCTGCCTATGGATTTAGGAATAAAATACGTTGTACATTAATATTTACATTCTTTGTGTAGTTGTTACTTCAGAGATTTTTTTAAATTTTTTATTTATTTATTTTTTTTTTTTTTTGGCACACGGTCATATCGAATACGAATAATTTTTAAACATATATTTTATAGATACATACACCTCTAACAGGTTCTACCACTCCGGGTCAGAGTGGACATGAAAGTAATGGTAACAAAGAGGTTTTCTATACTTCTGAGATCTCCAGAACTGGAGCCATATCATCACAGATGCAGTCTAGTGTCATGTATGTGACCGTACACATGCTTTTTTTGTGGGTGCCGTTTTTATGAATTGTTCAGCACAACACGTAGCATCCTTATGTAGTTCGCATCTAGCTTTTTCATCCAACCTTTCGTTAAAGTCTAAGTGGTACAGTCATAGAGTGGCACTGACACGGTTAAAACTTGGGAGAATTCTTCCTATATCTTAGCAGAGAGATCAGATTTCCATATGGTCGATAATTAACCCATGCCTTTCCTATTCGTCTATTAAGATCACCTTCTGTAGATGAGATATTACTACCTTGGTATGTAAACTTGGTCAGTGTGATCAAAGCCTCACTTACTAAAATGTTAGAAATTCATTATGTTTTATATACTAACCTTCCTACTTACAGATATCTTCTTCAAAATAAGAATTTAATAATTTTATAACACGTGTAATTCGGACGATAAATTCGTTAAGCAAAAGTTCAAGGTCCATTCATTTGTGAAGCCAATGCCTTGGCAATCACAAGCCTTTCCGTCTCGTAATATAAAAAAGTCTTTAAATAGTTATCTCTTGAATGATGGGCTAAGAATGAATACAGTTGGGATTTTATCAAATATTTTTAAAATTACCTACATCTATTATTTCTTTGAGTTGTACTAATGTAACGAGAATACTGAGTAAATATCACAATATTGAAATATAATCAGAAAAAAGCTAACTCACAATTCTGAGTTTCACGTTCTCGATCGTCATATATAAATTTCATTCCAGCACGGTTGAAGTGTGGTTGAATTAGATTTATTTGCGAAACTCTTAGTTGTCATTTATTTATATATATATATATTATATATATAATATATATATATATATATATATATATATATTATACTAAATGTGAGAAACTGAAAGTAAACCTGCATTCACTATCAAATGTCACCGTTTCAAATATGAGATTGTGATGACGTTCTCTAGCAAAATGTCCATGAAAATAGACGAAATCTTTTGGTGAACTGAATCATTGACTATTTATACCTTATTTATATATATATTTTAAGGTCATGCTCACTGAGTTACATCATAAATTTCAAGTAAGAAACAAAATTTATTTTCAAATCTCATTTCAACAAATATAACACACCATTCTTAGTATCTACATAGAAATCATAAAAATGGCACCCACAAAAAAAGCATGTGTACGGTCACCTACATGACACTAAACTGATATCAATGTAATTAAAAATAAGATACGTGCCCTTGTTTTTTTTTTTTTTTAATTGTTTACACTTTATGAGTAGAGGTGATTCATTATTTCCTGAAAATGTCAGGAGGTCACCCTGTGAAATCCTTTCTCTAGGTTTGAGTTCGAGCTATCGACAACTGAACACAATAAATTACACACCAACGTTCTTACAAGATGTGATTTTAACCACTTAAAAAAAATGATAATGTATGTTCCAATATATATATATATATATATATATATATATATATATTATTCAGGTTAATGAAAACATGAAGTCAATGTTGCTAGGTGACTGACAGTTTCTCGCTAAAGTGATTTTCAAATCACTCACTTTTGGTGGGAAACTATCAGTTATCAAATGCCGTTGACTTCATATATTCACTAACATAACTTAGATATACATAATCTATCAATTATATTGAGCATTATTTACTTATAAATATACCAAACTATATAATATATATATATATATATATATATATATGTATGTATGTATGTATGTAAAAAATTTACCCTGTCAAAGGGGTTTCGAACACGTCGGATGCATAGACACCAGAGGGATAAGAATTTTTCCCACAAAAAAGGAGTACCCTAAACTGCATCCATTGGTGAGACTCCAATTTTAGAGTTCTGGAGAATATGGACTTACCTCTTCCCAAGTCAACTCTGACCCGGTGTGGTAGAATATGTTAGTGTACCATATGAGTCAAATAAAGATATTAATTAAAATACTTGGAACCATATAACAGTGTGCAAACAAATGAATATTATAACATAGTAAAAGTTACTTGAAATCATATAATTGTGTATAAATTATAAGTTGTTTACAATTGATTTAAATCATTAATTATGTAAAATCATATTATTGCTTAAAAAACA
>CM042137.1:77202982-77215482 GCA_023376005.1 Doryteuthis pealeii
AACATCTTTTTGTCTTTATTTTTTACGCATTGTATTGCCTTCGAATTTTATTATTTTATATTATATTATTAAAACAAAGAAAATGAAAGTTAAAACAATAGGTAGAGGTGACAAGACTTTCGGTCCACCCTATATAATTCTTATTTATTCATTAGGATTGAATAGATAAATATGATTTTCCTTATAGAATTCTATAATATTTATGGAAATCTGTTGTTTGTTTAATTGTACTTCCTTCTGGGTGATTTTCTTGTGTTACTAATTATAACTGAATTTTTATAAGCACGGATTTTATAAACACAATATGGGTAACTAGCTCCGTACTTAAACAGATGCAGAGGAACAGACGAATATGTTTATTAGAAGTATCCGATCCGTGGCAGGTAGATAATCAACTCTGAGTCAGTAAAAATCGTTACATAATCTTATAGTCTAGACTCAGACTCTTTTTTCTCTTTGGCTTCAGTAAAGAAAATCACCAGAATCGCTATAAACTCATCGTTATGAAATTAAAACAATAAATAATTAAAAAAATTAAAAAAACATTATTCCTCAAATTGATTTACAAAAATAATAACTAAAAAGAAACCAGTTCTTTTTTCCTCTGTAGTTGAAATAGAAAGCAAAATACAAGAGACAAAGGAGAGAGAGAGAGAGAGAGAGAGAGAGAGAGAGAGAGAGAGAGAGAGAGAGAGAGAGAGAGAAGGCTTTTGTGCTAGAGAGATAGAGGCACTTTGTTTCTTCATAGTGGTCTTGTCTCGTGGGTAGATCAACTTGCAGCGCACCTGTTTTGATTTATTGTGCTTCATCTTTTTCGATCTTTACTTCATCTTTTCTTTAAAATCCTTTTCGTGAATAGCTTTGTCTAATGCTATTTCTAATTTACAAAGAAGTAGATGACGATTTACATGAGTAATGGGTAAATTTGAATTAACAAAAGAACAAGAAACAACAAATACCAGAATCAGTATATTTTGTTTCAATAACAAGGGCTTCAAAAGCTAATAACAAGTTAGAAGAGAAACCAAAGTTTATGATATTTTGAGATTATAAAGAAAACAACAACAACACAACAATTATTATATATAATAATAATAATAATAATAATAATAATAATAATAATAATAATAATGCATTTGTTGCAATTGAAAGGCGAAAAGTCTGAAAAACTGGAGGACTGGAAATCAGAGGACAACCGAGACCATCCAAAACCCAGCACTGTTAAAATTAGCAAGAATATTTCAGAAGAGATTTGGCGACCTGAGGTGACTTGCTATCACTTCGACTTCAGTGAAAAACCACCAGAATGAACTGAAAAAGAGACCCTACATAGATTCGCATGTAATAATAATAATAATAATAATAATAATAATAATAATAATAATAAAAGGATCGCCATTGGATGCATTTGAAATTTGAGGTATTGTTCAGTAAAATACATCCGGGTAGGTTTGCCTGAATACTGAGAAAGGTGCTGCAGTTTTAAAGATTTACAATAGAGAATCCCCACTATATATATATATATATATATATATATATATATATATATATATAAATATATATATACATACATATATACATATATATACATATATATACATATACATACATATATATATGCATATATATATACATATATATACATACACATATATATACATACATACATACATACACACATACATACATACATACATATATATATATATATATATATATATATATATATATGTATATATATATATATGTGTGTGGAATAGACAGACTTTTAAAGCCACAGAACATAAAGCGATAGTTATCATGATCTTCCCGCAGAACAAAATGTGTCAGTGCAAAGTTTAAAGTTTTCGATCCTCACTGAGTGCCTTTTCACAATGGCCTTGTCCTAGAAAAAGAGACCCTATAGGACGCCTACTGTTGCACAGTATATCATCTGACTAATATTTCACTTGTCTAGTTAGTTTGATCCGCACCGGTTGTAGCCTAGAGATAGTCAGGTTTATCTGAGACTGTGTACGTATTCAAAGGTTTCTTGTTCATAAGACATGATCGACAGGAAGGTGGGAACAGAAATAAGTACCAAAAGAAGTAATATTGCGCACTGCAGTACGGCTAAATACGGTGAGGAGGTTGGCAAAAACCGGTGAAGTCATGGGAAGACTTGTCATATTTTGGTATAAGTGTAATGCATTGGGTAATATGTAAAGAATACTGGAAGTATTTCAGCTGTGGTTACTCGGTTTCAGAATCTAGAATGCTTTGAAACACAATTAGCAGTACTGTTGAAAATAGGGGCAATTCACGTACAATAAAAAGTTAGCGAGTCAAGCTAGCAGAAAGTTGATAGTGAGTTCGATTCTAGGTGCTCCATACATCTGGACTTGTGTCAAACTATGCTCAACTTAGTAACTGACTATCAGTCGGGGAAACAATGATATGCAATGTTAAGGCATATAAATGCCTAGCAATTTTAGTTTTTACGCAAAACTTGCATTTGTTTTTAAACAAGTAGATATGTTAGAAATTCTGAATACGTATATATATATATATATATATATATATATATATATATATATATATAAATATATATATATAGCAGAAAGTTATCATTGAAGCATGTGTTGTTAAAGACTAGAGAATAATCCTTCTTTGAGATTTTCAGGTGTAGACATTCAAGTCTCCTAGTTGCTTTTAGTACATTTTCGTACAATCATTTAGATCCCAATGTTAGAAAAACAACTAAAAGACTTGAACGCCTACACCTGAAAATCATAAAGAAGAAATATTCCGTAATCTTTAGCAATACCTGCTTATATATATATATATATATATATAATATATATATATATATATATATTAAGGGGTAAACTGTACCATAATCTAAAGTAAATGAAATGTCAACAAAATATATATGTTGAATAAACTTGTATTGATCTGAATTAAATATGCTATGAGTACTGTATATATATATATATATATATATATATATAATATATAGAGAGAGAGAGAGAGAGAGAGAGAGAGAAAGAGAAAGAGAAAGAGAAGAGAGAGAGACGGACAGACAGACAGACAGAGAGGGGGTAGATGCATGTGTAAATTATCACCATACCCTGTGTCGGTAATACGGTCTGAAAACGGCTCCCGAAATTAACCCTATTTTTTAAGGAATCACCCAGGGGCTATTTACAGTGTCCCAGAACTAAACCCCAGCTGCACTAGTTCACTTTACTCTTCCCTGTATATACCTAGTTCCCAAAACCCCATTTCCAACGTTGCAAATAACGATAATAAAGACGTGAGAATATCGATCGGCAAAGATTAACAACAACCGATCCAAGTTTATTCTACTGTCGTAGGGAATATAGTACGAATAACACACTGTCGTAAATTCAACAATAACGGCACAAACACAAGGCGTGGTTGTTTGCTCTCATCGACTACACACGGCAGAAAACATACATACACCTTCGTTCGACCATCTGGACGTGCTTATATCGTGTGCCGTCGTGCATGAATTTACATAATACTTATATATATATATATATATATATATATATATATATATATTTGGTGTGTGTGTGTGTGTGTGTGTGTGTGTGTGTGTGTGTGTGTGTGATGGAGCGGTTAGAGATGAAAATCGCATCTGGGGATACGAATTTCAAGGCGAATGGTGTGGGTATCAACCAAAGTCCAATAAAATGATGAAAACCGGTCGGTCGATTTCTAGCAGTTTTCTATAAAATCGTTGCTGGTTTGTTAAGGTGGTCACCGGCTAACCCCCCCCCAAAAAAAAAAAAAACTAAGGTGGTCAATAATCGAAAGATTCTCTCTAAGCATCCATTTATTTTCTTGTAAAACGGACACTACTACTGCTACTTATAATAATAATAATAATAATAATAATAATAATAAGTTCCAGATTTTTCCAGCTGCTTACATACCATTCTGGATAACGTATGACGCTTCAAAGACAGAACGTATAAAATACGCCGCTTAATTTGCACCATACACAATATTCGTGCACTCGAAAATAAAGATTATAAATACATGCATCCAATATATATATATATATATATATATATATATATATATATATATATATATATATATATATATATGGGGGCACTCTCACGCGCGCTCTGTTGAAGGGGAATAAAACGTGTTTTACTTTCTCTCAAGATTAAACGTACAGTTAAAATCCTTAGATTAGAGTAAAGGATCACGTAGACGGATTAATACGTGCACATGTTTAAAAATACGGGTTGAATCAACAGTACACAGATCCCATATATGTAGTGTACCCAATTCAAATACAAGTTGTCGAAATGTTATTTTCTGTCGGTATATATATATATATATAATATATATATATATATATATATATATATATACCTGTAACACAGAATCAATCTAGCATTTCACAACCTAGTAGCACCTACGTGCTTGAAAAAAAGTACCTATACTCGGACTACACAAACAAAGACTTAGATTCTTATTTGTCGTTTTTAATAAACCATGCCTACAAAAGAATCTGCAACCTACATTATATATATATATATATATATATATATATATATATATATATATATATTGTAGCGTCGTTGAATGCTACTTATAAAATGTTTAAAATTATGAGTATTAAAAACTTTGTGCCGTGGAAAGGCTGGATCTGAAAATGTACACATTTTTGCATACATTGTGCTTTAATTATTGTTTAAAATGATAACAATAAATACAATTTCGACAAAGAATAATTCAAATCAGCTGTTTTTTCGAGACACCCTTTGTTGGTGATTTAGGTAACAAGCGATGTAAAAATACTGTTTGAAATGTTGCAGTTTTAAGTTAGTAAATACTTGAGTAT
Organism: Doryteuthis pealeii; assembly: GCA_023376005.1. Lineage (NCBI taxonomy): Eukaryota > Metazoa > Mollusca > Cephalopoda > Myopsida > Loliginidae > Doryteuthis > Doryteuthis pealeii. The sequence goes on from CM042137.1 coordinate 77,207,847, forward strand.
CGTTATTCTTCTTATTTTTTTTATTATTGTAATTTATTTATTTATTTTTGTTCGTAATGTGAAAAGAAAAATATTGTGTAAAAGGAATGGGTAAAATTAGCAGAAATATTCTAAATATTTTGAGATATCTCGCCGGAATTTTTCTAAAAATACAACTTTGTGCCTATGTGTGGAGAGTAAGACTTGAAAGATAGAAGAAGAGGAACCAAAAAAAAAAAATGTGAGGATTGGTAAAAAATGTAGTCTTTGATTTTGTTTTATGTCTTCCTTCATCTCGTGTTGAAGTTGGTGCGTGGCTGCCGTGGTAATAGAGGTGGTGGAGTTTTTTGTTTTTTTTTGTTTCATAACAAGACAGAAATTTGAAGACGATGAGTGCAAGGCGACTAAAGTATGTACACGGTTAATATTGGAGACCACGTTGCACAAGCGAAAGAAAATGATAAAATGATCGAGACGATTTCGAACAATAAACAAAGCACTCGCACATACACATAGGAATAACTTGTGACGTTTGTGTCACAGATGGTGGTGGGCGGTGGTTGTACGATGATATGAACTGCTGTCATTTTACTCATATTTAGGAGTGTCGTACTTTATAAGTGTAGTAGTAGTAGTTGTAGTAGTATGTTGTTGTTGATGTTAGTAGCGGCAAGTATGCATAAAGAAAATTTACAAAAAATTAAAATGGGAGATCTGAATGGCAGGGTTGGGGTGGGAGTGGGTAGAAAGTACATGGCAGGCAGGGAAGATTATGTGCGTAAGAAGAATGAGTGAGTGAGTGAGTGAGTGAGTCAAAGAAAAAACGGAGAGTATGCAAGACGAATGGACTCAAAAGAGAGGCATACAGCATGATAAACGGGACAGATATTTTAGATGAATGAATGAATGAAGGAAAAAAAATAGAAAGCAGAGACGTTAAACGAGACTGATCAGAAAATATTTTTTCCCCTTCTTTAAGATTTAAAAAAAAAAGGAATTAAAAAAGAGCTAATAAGGGTTTTAAGAGGATCGCGGAAATTTTTTAACGTGAAGAAAGAAAGCTTTTACTACTATCCTGCAAAAAGAGGACCAGATGCAATTGCTAACAGAACGTTATACAGAGTGACAAACAACAGAAAGGCGAAGGCAGAAGACAGAGGCATTTTTTCTTTTAACCAAAATTAGGCAGTGGTTGGTACGACTACACCGGCAGTTATATGCTCACAGGATATTTCAAAACGAAAAAAAAAAAAAAAAGAAAAAGAAATATACGTCATCATTATCTCATGATGGGGGCGACGTTAGCATTTTTTTTTTAATGGAGGGGTGCGTTTGTATTATCATTATCATCATCATTATTATTATCATTATTTAAAGGTTGGGATTTTTCATATTTTACCTCGGCTTTCGGACGTGCCTGTTGTTGGAGTAACTGTTGGTGGTGGTGTTGTTGTTGGCGTCCACCTCGTTTCATAACACCAGGCGTCGCTTTTTTATTAATAATCTTCGCCGACTTTTTCATGGCCGTTTTACGACCAGTGGCATTCCCTGGGAGGGAGGACATCGCTGCTAATGTGCTGTTATCTCTTCCGTAGGCCTGCAGGGCGAAAGAGTCGGATTTTTTTCACTGCTTTTCTCTACTCAGCTGTGTGAGTGAGCGTGTGTGTGTGCATGAGCAATTCTACTTGTGTGTGTGTTTGTTAGGGGGGTACGGCTCCGTGTGTGTGTTTTGTATATTGGTGGTGATGGTGATAGTAGCGGGGGAGAATTTTTCGGGGAGAAGAAAAGATGTGGGGAGAGGGTTTTCTTTTTTGTAACCTTCCCTGTTACTTATTTCTCTCGTTCTCTTTTGTTTTTCTTCTTTTTTTTTATTGGTATAATTTTGCTTTTTAGGTATTATTCATTCACCTCTACATATTTGGCTTTTGGAGAACTCGGAGTGTTTTCTTGTTTCGATGAAGATCAAGGTTTAAGAAAGAGGTGGTTGGTTGTTGAGCAGGTTGACTAGAAGTGGGGTGCGAGCTGTGGTATCTTTTTATCAAGCGGTACTTCCCTGTTGCCTGTATATATATACATTGTCTTCAGTATTTATGTATATAGATAGATCCATCAGATCCAGTCAAAATTGTTATGTGTAATTGTTTGAATATGAAGAAACACGGTCTTTTTTTTTGTATTTGTAGAAAGAGTATGCACTTCTATTTTTAACACTATTGTTACTCCATATGCAAATATAATTTTTAAAACATGTGTTTATCGATATAATTACAAACAGGAGCTAAAAGAAATATTAAAAACAAAACAGACGTACATGTGTATTGATTTAAGTGTATGTAAGTGTACAACTGTAAACATAAGATTGTATAATTATTGTTATTATTATTATTATTTTCTATTTATGTGTGCGCGTGTGGGTGGGTGCGTGGTAATAAATGTTTCGTGTTTCTTTTTTTTTTTTTTTTTTCAAATATTTGTTTTGATTTTGTTTGTTTTTTTCTTCTTTCTGTATTTATAGATAATTTAAAAAAAAACCCTTCCGTATTTTCTCTTAGGGGGGAATCTTTCAGTCCACTCCTCACTGCTCTGTGTCCAGGCGTACACTCCTCCTCCTCCTCCTGTTTAGCCGGTTCTGCCCTCTCACTCTCACCCTCATGCTACACTCTCCCTCTGTCCCTCGGTCTGCCTCTACACCCCTCCCGCTTTTTACCCGCTTCCTTCCTTCTTTCCTTTATTCTCTTCTTTTGCTTGCCCTCCTGCCAGTCTGCTTGCCTCACCTTGTGACGCTTTGCCTCACACGCATGCTCTCTTTCGCACCCCATACCCGCCAGTGAGCCAGCCATAGATTATGCGCACCTTACTCTCCCAAGCTCTTTGTGGTTTTTTCTTTATTTTATATATACATTTCTTTTATCTTTGGTTCTAGCTGCCTCGATTGTCCAAAATGGTACAAATGAAAACACATTAATGTTCGTTGGCACACGCACTCGAGAAGTGGAGACAATTTGGCAAAATATTAGTTTGTTAGTCGGAGAGTTTGTTAGTAAGTTAATGAGAAACGGTGCAAAATGAGGGCTCGGGAGTAAATGTAAGCGACTCAGCTTATTTGATAATGTGTGAATTATCAAAAGCAAGATAATCACATAAAATAGGTACAATAGGGTACGTGAAACAATACCCCCCATATATATATATATATATATATATATAATATATATATATATATATATATATATATATAATTCTAGAATAGAAAATAACCATGAATATATACACACACACACACACACGTATATATATATATATATATATATATATATATATATATATATTAGATTCTGGAAAATAAATAAAACGTGAAAAAAATTTGGTAATGTGTTTATATAATTATTAGTATGTTTTTATGACGTTGTCATGGAAACGTCATAGGCAATTGGAAATGTCTCCAATATTTCCTCAAATTTAATTTTTAAATATCATCATCTGATGAAGCTCGTACAGAGCGAAACGTGATACTAAATATATAAACATTTCACTAAATTCATGTTCATCCTTTATTTCCCTTCCATGTGTATCTATATATTTATTTAAATTCAATTCTGCATAATAATGCGTGAATTTAAAGAGGTGCTTGTGTGTAATGGTTACCTTCGTAGGATAGGGACACAATGAGCCATGTTAAAATCCTGTTTACATTTCACATACATTTCTAATACTCTTGGGAAAGGCATGAATCCAACAAATAGAAAGGCACACTTGGATCTTTAACCGTGGTATGGTAAACCAGTCTAAGAGAAGGAAAACTCCAAATTAAAAATATATGACATTGTATTACATCCTGCTTATGCAAGATACATCTTATTAAAATTATATATATATATATATATATATATATATATATATATATATATAATATATATATAATTTAAATAATATATATTAATTATTAATATTATATATGTATTAAAATAATATATATAAATAATATATATATATCATATATAATATAATAATAATAATAATAATAATATAATATACATTTATATTTAATTAAAATATATATATATATATATATTATATATATATATATATATATATATATATTATTCGCTGCTCTTAGATAAACAAGATTTATAAATGATATCGAGCACTCTTTACGATTATACTATAACAAACTACCTTATTAGTATTAATATATATATATATATATATATATATATATATATATATATATATATATATATATATATATTTGTACTTCTATTATTTAATGTGTTTTTACACCCAAATATAAGCGTGGATTTATAAGTTCAGTTCAAGGGACCAATGCCAAAATATGACATATTAAAAGACACAGAATAGTAAAGACGTTTGTTAAGCACTGAGATGTATTAAGAGATTCAGATAACTACATTAATATACTTGCACAACAGATGTCTTTCAAACGGGTTCAAAATGCATTTTCTTTTAAGTGTTGCATATGTAACTTCATATACCTTTAACTACACTTTCTCGAAAATACTTTATTTATTGCACAAGTATAGATAAAAGGATATGAAACTACATAATGGTGTTAAAATGAAAATATTTTATATCATATTCATAGCTAATATTGAACAATATTTTGATTTATAAAAATCATCATCAGAGCTCGTTTTTAAACCAGACTCATCGAGAGAGACGCTGAAAATAATGTGAATTCAAAACGAAAACATTGATGTTCCAAAAAGCGTGCAATATATATATATATATATATATATATATATATGAGTTAGACCCCAATTAGTATAGCAGCTTTGAACCAGCACACCCATCAAATTCATTTCTCCTCACACCTTATTCTATAATATAATATAATCCACCCTCAACTGGTCTATACAAATGTACAAAGCAGAACCTAAATCTTTTCTCAAAACTTTTAATATATAAAAGAACCTTATCCTTTTCGGTGCCATTTCCATAACATTCGCAATCTGATGAAGCGTATATATATTGGTGGAAATAAATTTAACTGCTAATATCGACAGTATTTAAGCCCTTTACTTTGATGAATATATTGCTTGGTGTATAATTCCCGTATTATTGCCCATTGAACTCTCAATATAGACTAAACCAAATTTAATATTCCAATGTTAAAAAGGCCCTTGGAAAATCAATGTGTCTATAATTCAATGAAGAAAAAGATTTGATACGAGAAAGAGAAAGTTATGAATCCAAAAATTCTTCCCTCAGCTTTAGGTAAATAGTTGGATCGTCAGGGATCTTTAATATCGGTTAGGCAAACAGTCTAACAGAAGTAAAACTCTGAATATTATAGATAAAGCAAAGTAAGGTGATTTTTTAATCAATCATGGTATATATATATATATATATATATATATATATATTACATGGATATATAATCATTGGCAAGTAAGTTTATTTTCCCACATCAAGACTGGCATGTAGTGTAATTCACACAAATTTACATATATGTAAATGTTAACAAATTGATAACTATATTAACGTATGTTTACACACATACACCCATCCACACATACACACCCACGCACACACACACACACACACACCACACACATATATATATATATATATATATAAAGTAATACATACACACACACTCATACAGACGTATATATGACTCTCTTATTTTCAATTCGCGTGATACTTTTTCTTTAGAAAGGCATGAATCCACCTCTTCTATTGAATTGCCAAATATCTTGACAATATATTGTTATTGTCATTCATCTATAGCTGAAGAGGGAGAATAATCTTTCAAGGATCACTCCTTAATAACTATCTTATTATCAAAGAGCTGTTACCACTATGCCCAACCTTGACTGTAGCAAAAAAAAAAAAAAAAAAAAATTCCCTGTATGTGGAGGTGCGTGAACAGTATCGATAAACACATTTCGAATTTCTATTAAAGCTTGTTGTGTCTCATTGGCACCAATGTTCTTAGCAAAGAGGCAAGAATCTTAACAACATTTTCTATAACATCTTTACTGCTGTTACACATATTTTCAACCTTGGCAAATGGCTTCCAATAAATTTCTAATAATACTGACGAATATGAATATTCACGGGAATACATTTATTCGTCTTCAAAGCATGCTACAGACTTTTTGTTGCATACTGGGTTCAATAGAAGCGCTCGAAATGTAATGGTTATGGTCGTAGGAAAAACGACTTTAAATCCTGGACATGGCTCTTTGTATTTAACATAGCGCTAATACCCTTGGGAAAGGTATTCATCCAACAATCTTACACCCAATTATGGTTAAAGAGTAGAGCACATTGGGCTCTTTAACCTAGGTATGGCAACCGGTCTAGAAGGAAAATTCTGAATTAACTCTTTATAAACTGAACTTAAAAATTGACCTTGTGTCACATCCTGCTTGTGCGGAGGGGGTGGTGAATAAATACTGAGTTCAATGCTAGCTTGATGACTTGGTAGTTTGGGCGTCTAATAGTTGACAATTATTTAAGAGATCTATTATTGCTGAGTTCTCTATACGTTTGATCTTGTGCCAAACTAAGCTTGATAAATGTATGTTAAGAACATACAAATTTGCACCATCTAAGTTCATATAAATAAATATATACCCCATATTTATTTGCAAATATACACATACATACACACATATATATATGTGTGTGTGCCTGTGAGTATATCATAGTAAATACAAGTATTATTTGCGTATACACATACATTTACTTAGATGAATCTATACATAACTCCCTCCTTCCTCTCTATATATATATATCCCCCCCTCTCTCTCTCTCTATATATATATATATATATATATATATATATATATATATATATACATAAACTGACCGAAACACATGTGTAAGTGATATCGATTAATGTGATATCGATTAAATTCATTTTATCCATCACCATTTCTTTTCTTTACTCATTTTTCCTCATATTGTCGGATTCAATTCCTTTTCGATTTTATACACACACACACACACACACACACACACACACCACACATATATATATATAATATATATATATATATATATATATATATATATATATATATATATGCGGAGTATTTGTGACTATTCTGAGGCAATTGCATATTTCCTACGGGAGTTACCATTCTGTCTCCGTCATCCAGCCAGATAAAACCAAAGGTTTCAGATGTCACTTTTTCAAAACAGTCCCAAAGATTGGCGCAGCTTAATCTTCGAACAACTAATTCCTTCTCTTAGTCAGTCATTTGTCGCACTAAGTTTGCTTAGTAAATGCACACATACAAACATACATACACATTATATGTATATATGCGTATATAGATATGGATGTATAAACACACAACAACAAACAACAACAACAACAATAATAATAATAATAATAATAATAATAATAATAATAATAATAATAATAATAGATCACAGGGTGAAGCTAAAAGAAAATGAAAAAATGGACAAATATCTGGACCTTGCCAGAGAACTGAAAAAGTTGTGGAATATGAAAGTGAAAGTGATACCAATCGTAGTTGGTGCACTTGGAACAGTCCCAAAAGGATTGGAAACGGGTCTGGAAAGTTTGGGAATCAGAGGAAGAATTGAAACCATTCAGAACTCTGCACTGCTGCAATCTTCTAGAATACTCAGAAGAGTTCTGGAGACCTGAGGAGACTTG
>CM042137.1:77220482-77242982 GCA_023376005.1 Doryteuthis pealeii
TCAGAGTTTTCCTTCTTTTCTCCCAAAGGCATTAGCACTATGGGAAATGTAAATAGCCTCGTCCAGTATTTGAACTTGGGCAGTTCAGTCTGGTTTTGTTTCTTTGTTTTACGGCATCTCAACACTTTTTGTGTCATTTAATGTTGAATCAAGTCATTTTACTAAATAATGCACTTAGCTCGTTTACAGTACATGCTGTTGTTCAAGTGGTCACCCAATTAAGTATTTGACCAGCTCATCGCTGCTAAACCTTGGTGATATAGTGGGGGGATCGTTACTTATATCGTGACTTGATCGTAATGATTTGAACTTGGGTCTCCGACTGCATTTCCTATAAAGATAAATGTTATGATGGGAGCGCTTCCGTTTCAGCTCTTTACGTGTATTTTAAGAATACTTGCATAACATGTTTATATTTCTGTTAATTTCTTTTGTATGGCATTAGTATTACAACACACAGATTTCCTCGAACGAGTGTCTTGATTGTTATAGCCCAAATGCTTTGACCGTCGTACATTTTCAGGTGACTGTCAATTCGTAATCTTCTGAGAATTTCAAACCGAACCCTCTATTCAATCGAAGGCGACAGACTGTTGTCACTCCGCTGTCCATGCTTCGAAAAAGAGTCAATTCTTCTTCATTAATTCATTCGTTGCAATGCCGCTTCTGCTTGTTCCACAGAACCAGACTATATGGATTTCACTCCGGTTACCCAGGTAACTGCATACACTTAACCGATGCTTATATCAACTAGGCCACTGTTTCCCAAACTAGACGCCACGACACAATAGTGTGCTGTGAAACGTAGCTCTGTGCATCGTGAAAAAAAGCATACGCAAAACCAACAAAAATGAAATGACTCTTATTTAACTGAATTTTTGAGATGAGGCTTGATAATTTGTATAGAGACGAACGCAATATGGGAACCAGTATTGAAAAAGGCTCGGCTAGATTATTATTAAAATAATAAAAATTCATAAAATCGCAATATGAATAACGTAAAACATCATACATGATAAATACAAGTATAAATTCTAGGTAAAAAAGGACATTAGGTGTATAGGTTTAAAATATTCACTGAATTGTCCTGTAGAACACATAGCATAACAGTTATAAGGGTTGAGTTGATACAGTTCTAAGTGACAATTATCTGGAGGTTGTATATTCAATTCTGACTACATGCAAAAATAACCTGGAATACTTAACATAGCTTAACACTTGTACCCAATCATCATATTTGTTTTGTTTGTTTTGTTTTGTTTTACGGCATATCAAACTCAGTGGGTCATTTAATGCCGATAAAGTTTTGAAATAAATCAATTCTTAAATGGATAATACAATTTTTTATAAATACATTTTTCTATTTAACCCATAGATAGGACCCTAACAGGTACTACCACTCCGGGTCAGAGTGGACCAGGGAGTAATGGTGATGAAGGGGTGCTCCACATTCCCCAAACCTCCAAAACTGAAACCTCACCATCAGATAGAGTTTAACGTCATTCCCAGGACATGTAGACCCGCAGCCACCGCTTTCTAGCACCCATATGATAAAAAGGAGTTGGGGCTTGCCATAAGGGCAATAGGGTTGGGAAAATCATATAGGTGCTAGGCTTCCGATCATCATAGTTAACGGAATAGAATAGTCTACCCAATGGATTAAATAAAGGGTTCGGTTCGAAGTTACATGAAGGCTCCCGAGTTCAACAAGAAGGTTACGGAGTTCGACAAGAAAAGCATGAAGAAGGTCGGAGGGTACATGGACTGAAACGTTGTATATATAACAATAAACACGAGGAAAAATTTATTAATACAAACACCTATTTAAGTAGAGCATTTCACAACTTCTGAGTTTACATTCTTTCATTAAATACATAAGATACATTAGGAATGAAGTACTTTCTGTAATAGGTGAAATTCCAATTCTGGATCTTTGGGGAGTGTAGAGTACCTCTTCATCATTATTTCTCCCAGGTCAACCCTGACCCGGAGAGGTAATACCTGTTAGGGCCCATGTATGGGTTAAATAGAAAAGAATACAAGTTTACAAAATGTTTTAAAAGAAATTCAGTTTTTAGATGATTTGAATATCCATCAGAAATGAATAAAACAAAACGTCTTCGGCATAAAATAACCCAACAATGGTTGACATGCCATAAAATCTAACCAACCAACCAATCAAACCCCTTTCCTTAAAAACATCATCTGAGATTCGTTTGAAATAATGGTTTCATTTGGTTAATTTTTTAAAAGCATATCAAATCTTGCATTTCATTCAGCATCGGTCTATAAAGGCGGAAATATTTCCTAGTTCTTTTTTTTTTTACAATATCTATCTCTATTAATAATAGAGATCCGCCCTCTATTTGTCTGTAACAAAAAACTAAGTCACTGCTTACGTTACATTACCCGAAATCATCATAACATAGAATAAATACACTCAAAATTTGAGCATGCAACATTAGACAGTCCTCATTGTTTTTTTAAAAACAAGTTTTAATAGATACACCCCCATATATTCATATATAGTTTGTTTTATTTTAATAGATATTCAAAGTTAATAGAAGTTAGTTTCGATTTCAAATTGTTTTGTTTTTTTACTCCTTTAATAAATTTGATGATTTACGATTTATAGTTCAAACTCTCCGACATTTATTTTTAACTTTCACCTCCTCAAGCAATATCTTTCAAAAATCTATTTTACATCGCCCGGAGGGTGTTTTTTTATTTGCTAGTTTTAGTAAATATTAAACTATTCCTGCTTCATATTTTCTGAAATTGAAACCGTAATTAAGCGTTCCTTTGCAATGTTTTTATTTAATTTTTTAATAATTCACATGAATTTTTAAGGCGTGATTCTAAAATCTAAACTAATCTAAACTAATCTAATCCGTAGTGCAGTGGCTAATGTGCTGGACTTTGATATAACTTAGTAAGCGAGTTCGAACTCCAGTCACGCTATAACGTTTTAATTCTGAATAAAACACTTCGGAAAGGTATGAACTTCCTCATCTCTCCAGCAATGAGTTAGATTACTGTTCTTCAACAAGGATGGCTTTGGATTTGAATAACCCACGAAGTTGGTATGCCATTAAACAAAGGAAACAGAAAAAGCGACTGGAGTTCGAACTCGTTTACTACGGTATCATATTAGGATAGATCCTATTCCACTCGGGGAATATAGTATATTCCCGCCTATGGTATAAACGGTATCAGTGCCTCATTAGACTTATTGCAATAATTGTCACCTAATTTTGTAGTTTAAAATATTAATAAACAGGAATTCGACGTGTATAATTGGATGGAAAAAAAAAAGAAAAGAAAAAAAAGAACGCTCGTGCTAATAATGACTTTAAGACAACCGGAGATCAAAATTAGTTTTTTTTAGCTGAATATAACTGCTTTATATTCCGAGTTTACGTTCTTCTATACACGTTGCCATACTAAGGTTAAAGAGTTCAGTCTTTCCTATCATTTACCCTTAGCTAATGGAGAATAGTTAGATTCATACCTTTCCCAGGTGTATTAGAGCTATGATAAATGAAAGCAACATTGTCCAGGATTTTAACTCTGGGCACCGAATTCCTTTTCTATGACGAGAGAGAGAGAGAGAGAGAGAGAGAGAGAGAGAGAGAGAGATGTGTGTGTGTGTGTGCTTGCATGAAAAAGAGAAAGAGAGTGTGTGTGGGGCGCGAAAAGAAAAGTAGAGAAAGAAAGGGAGTGGATGTCTACGTGCTCAGATTCTTTGTTTGGTTTGGTTTGTTTCCTTTGTTTGGGTCGTTTTATATCAGAGTCATTCTAGTAGTACTATTTAATCCATAGCTGGGGGATGAGAGAGTCCATACTTTCTATGAGTATTAGTTCGAAAGTGGGCGTAATAGCGCAACTGAACTTGAACTTTCATACTATGATGTCACAGTCCAGCACGTTAGCCACTACACCACGGGTACTCTCTCCCCATATTCCTCGTATATCTAAGTACACAATACCAGCTTGATGTGCACCATAGAGTCAAAACGTGGTAACGCCGTAAGGAACAAATATATCAAAAATAGTACAGATATATTTGTTTAGTTCAATGGCAAGCTCCCGCTCACTTACTTGCAAGTATTCAAATATGGTGAGACCCAACGATTTTACAAGGTCCTCAAAAGCCATAAATTGTCCTATTAAAAAAGAGATGTTAATCCTACACTGAAATCGGCGAGCGGTGTGTGCAGGTGCCTGTGAATTGCTCAAGTTTGATTGATGTGTGATGTAACTAGCAGTGGTCTGAGAGTACAAAGCAGTAAAAAAAAGAATTTAGTGTTTTGATGTAAGAGGAAGGTAAGCTTAAGTGGCGAGGTAAGTGTTCGAAACAAACGAATCATTTAATCTTTTCATCTCTGATAATGGCGGTAGCATTTGGCGATGTAATACACCTGCAAGTAAAGGGAACACACCAGTGCGTATACCATTAACTATATATTATGATAACAAGATAATATATAATTCAGATGGAAGGCAACCGTGATCGAAGCTAAATTTGTCGGCTCTAAACACTGTATAATATTCCTTTTGCACACACACACACACGCGCATATATATATATATATATATATATATATATATATATACCCGGGATATCTCTTGGAAGTCTTTCCCCTTTACAATCAGTGTATTTTAAGCCACCTACGCATAGCGTTATATGGTATCAAGTATTCCTATCTAATACAAATAATTTATACACATTTATAGGTTTACAAGTAACTATTCATTTTTAATAATAATTGTTTGCACAGTTATATGGTTCCAGGTATTCCTACTTGTAGTTAGATGTTTTCACTTAATTAATGATAATAGTCCGTAGTACGTAGTCTAGGCAAATTATAAATAAAAATGGTGCCAATGTATCTTCTTGTAGGACTCCAGCGACTATATAAAAGGAATCTGAGTCACCATCAACTGAATGGACCATTGCTTTTGTGTGTTTTTTAAGTACCATTATAGCGCTAACAGTTTCTTTTGGGTGACTAGAATATTATATTGGTGCGTTTGAAGAAAGAAATCGCAAAAGGAACGGCCATAAATGAAGAGGAAAAAGTGATCTTTCACCAAGAAAATGCACCGTGTCACAAGTCGATCGCAACGATGGCAAAACTACATGAATTGCACTTCGAATTGCTTCCGCACCCACCCTATTCTTTAGATCTGGCCACCAGCGGCTACTGGGTGTTTGCAGACGTCAAAAGAATGCTCTAGGGAAAGAGATTTGGCTCCAATGAAGATGTGATATCGGAAACAGAGGCGTATTTTGAGGCCAAAGACAAAATCGTTCTACAAAAAAGGCATCAAATTGATAGAGAAGCGTTGGAATCAGTGTATCACCCTAGAAGGAGACTATGTTGATGAATTTTGCCTAAAAAGTTGTTTTATTAGTTAGGCCCGAAACTTATTGAGAGATGTGTTAAGCAAGCGCCTCCACCTTTCTTCTGTATAAAGAGTCAAAAGCCTTGCAGAAATGTATAAACAAAGTGTTGCTTCGATATTTTTTGCTCGAACCCCTTCTATGGTTTGGTGGATAGTCAGAATCTGGGAAGTTGTGGATCAATTTCTACGAAATCTGTTTTGATTTTTCTTAAGAAAAAAACTTCTATGACAAATTAATGGACCAACATCTTTATTGGATGCTAACCAAACAATGTTAAAATTAAGAGAAATGTTCCATTTTTGTCAGTTATATTGTGAAGGGCTTTTTGATTTGAATAGTTTACGAGAAGAGTTGAGATGGGCAGAGACAAAGTAATTCGTTTTGGTATTGGACTTTGGAGGGATAGAAACGCGAAAGGGCGCGTGTGTGTGTGTGTGTGCGGACGTGAGAAAGAGAGAGAGAGAGAGAGAGAGAGAGAGAGAGAGAGAGAGAGAGAGGGGGGGGGATTGGAGTGGGGTGTTGTAGGTCAGGGCACATGATAGAGGGTTATATGATTCCTCCGACTTCGATGCATTTTGTTTCTATTCACGATTTGATGGCGAAACAAAAAAAACCGGACTTGGTTACAAGAGAACAACAACAATGTCTGTGTGTCCTCTACCCCACCTAAAAACATGACTGTATGGCGATTCAGACTGACGTCACAGGAAGTTTAGCTGCACCAATTTTGCAAAATCATCATCATCATCAAAGCATGCCGACAACACGGATTCCATTAATTTTCTCTCTTTCTCTCTCTCCCCCTCTCTCTCTCTCTCCTCTCTCGTCATCCGCCCCTATCGGCCATAGCTTTTTGTAGGTCCTCTAAAGGGCACCCAGTGTCCGTACAGAAGTGATGAATGTACGTTTTAGCTGGTCGGCTAAAACTAGTGTGTCTATGTGTAGGAATTCCCAGGAGAACGTCGCTTATGCGTTCGTTCATGTTTCTCCAGCTGTGTCCAGCATAACTTGCCTGTCTTACTTAGTTTGTGTGATGAGAGGTTATTGGCCGTATAGTTTCTCTTTTGTAGGTTGCTGCTTCTATGATCTACTTAGAAACAGCCTGCAGTTTGCTTTTTCTGTTCACATCTGTCTCCGAGCGGTTCGTTAGAATCTAAGTGGTACAAGTGTACAATAGTGCCAACACGGTTAATCAAGGCATTTTAAAGAATCGTGTGAACGGTTTTATTTTCACATATTTTCACCATTTCTACATTAATTTTATCCGGATTGCGTGCTTTTCTTTTGAAACAAGAAAAAAAAAACTTCTTAAAATGTATTATATTATCCATCATCTGTTTTAACCAAGCTTGCATGATGGTTGGTTGATTGGTGGATTTTAACAGCATGTCAACACGTCTGGGGTTATATTAGGCCTACAGGTTAGGGAATAATGTTCGTTGTACGTCTATATTTACACTTTTACTGTTAACGGTTTTAACGATATGTAAGCATAGGCGGTTGTTTAGTTGGTGTTTAATGGCACATGTGGGTTATTTAATGCCAGATTTTATTGGCTTCATGTATAAGTTTGAGACATAGATGTCTACCTATATTTACACGCTCACGTTGATATATATATATATGTGTTTCCGTGCATACAGACATAGGCTTCTCAGCGGAGTAATATTTAGCAAGTTAGATTAGCAGCTCATTGCTATTTGAGTTCGCTTCTCACTGAGTGACCCATGGTGCTGGTTTGTGCCACAAATAAGCTTAGCTAGCCTGGCTGATTCCATCTCTCTCCAGATCTACAACTCGTTTGAATTCAATTTTCTTTCTCCTATACTGGTTGCTATAAAGAGCCCAGTCTTCCCTATTAGTTACCTATAGATGGAGGGAGAATAGTTGGATTCATACCTTTCCTAAGGGTATTAATACAATGGGAAATACAAACACTCTCGTTCAGGATTTGAATTCGGTCCCAATTTCAACACCGATATATATATATATATATATATATATATATATATATAATATGAATTTTAATAATGTACACGACGACATTACTAATTGTTACATTCACTACATACACTCACGGATATTTCCTATAAGTCCAACATAAACAAAGGGGAAGCACTCTTGACTCATAAATTTATGTATTTTCCCATTAAACTAACCCTAAACCCTAACCCTAATCCTAAACCTAACCCCGTCTTTTTTTCCTAGTAGATCAATAAATAAATAATTTATCAGTCAAGAGTGGTTCCCCTTTGTTCATGTTGGAATTATAGGTAATAACCTACTCTCACTTAGACTTGCTTATATAGATTTTAACGTTTTTTTTATCGACCTCTCTCTCTCTCTCTCTCTCTCTCTCTCTCTCTCTCTCTCTCTCTCTCTCTCTCTCTCTCTCTCTCTGTTCTTCCGTACTCGTTATTATAGCAGTACCCTTTTCGACAAAGCAAAAATGAAAACATTAAAGAGACACAAGCACGCACACGTACACATGCAAGAAACTTTAATCAAATCTTCTCTCCTTACAGATATCTCTACCTCCCACCATGTTGGATATTACCCTATCTCTACCCCCTGTATTATACCTCTTGCCTCATCAGCAGGTTGCTCCCACCACGTTTGCCGATTCTACTCCCACCAGGACAAACCACCAGATGGCTAGGCAGACAATCAGTCCGCGTACACACATACACACAGGCGGCAGCAGTAGCAAAAGACACAGCTACCGCTGCCGCCGCCGCCGCTGCAGGGTGGGTACAGAATGCGTCCAATTCTTTCTTCCTTTGTCATTGAGCACCCCTGCTTTTCGTAGCCACAAACAATATATCGTATTATACCTAGTTACGTCCCTCAGCCCGCCTATATTATGTTAAAGATTAGGAATGGATATTTAAGTCGGCTTAGTATCACACAAAGTCAGAGAGTAAAAATGAACAGGGTTGGATGAGTGGGTTATAAATCTACTAAACGACGAGGGTTCCACTTGCCTGCTTAGTTTAATTCACACTTGAAATCTAAGGGTTAATGTTATTGAGTAGAAAACTAATTATGGAAAATAAAAGAGCGAAGCTGTGTATATATTTAACAACCCATCCGCACAAGCAGGGTGTGACACAAGGTCAATTTCTTAAGCGAGGTTTGACAGGTTCAAATCCAGAGATGTCCGTTTCCTACACTGGTTGCTTAACTGAAGGTTAAAGAGTGTGGGAATTAAAATAGAATTAAATTTTTTTTTTAAATTCCCATGAGCCTCCACCGGAAGAAGCCTCCAAGTATGTGCGGGAAAATAGGACCGACTTCCGACCCCCAAAATAATCTCTCGGCCATTCTGACTTATGCCTTAACTGTGTCTAGACACTACTACTGGCTATAGATATTTCCTTGTCACGGGGTGGCTACGACCCGTGAATAAAGCCTAAATCATAAAACTACCTTTTGTCTTTGTCTATTTATTTTTCTTTCCTTGAATTCCTTCCTTTTTCAGTGTGACTACCAAATATGATGGGGTTAAAAGCAAACCCTAGGAACATGCACCAAGAATAACCAGTCAACTTTAAACCTTAAAACGTAAAACCACTTGCCACCCCACAAGAGCACAGTCTGCCTTACTATTTATCCATAGCTGAAGGGAGAATAGGAATTCCTAAAAATATAAGAAATGCTGTAACGTGATTATGAAGGTCCACCGGAGTTTGACAGTGGAAATAAAACTGTGAGCGGACTGCTATAGAAAGAGAGGAAGAGAAATAAGAGAAAGTAAAGGTTAAAAAAGGAGGAATGGACACACAACGGGTTGCCGGTAATTTGACCGAGGTATGACCCCGGAAGGAATTGAATGTTGACCGGAAGCGGAAGTCACGTGGTGACGAGGAACGAGAAAGAAGAAAATCGCTCCTTTTGCTTTCCGGCGGCGTAGGAATCGGACGGGTCTGCAGGTCCCTAGTTTGGGA
This sequence comes from Doryteuthis pealeii, assembly GCA_023376005.1. Lineage (NCBI taxonomy): Eukaryota > Metazoa > Mollusca > Cephalopoda > Myopsida > Loliginidae > Doryteuthis > Doryteuthis pealeii. Next base: position 77,229,840 of record CM042137.1, read on the forward strand.
CAGCGAGATAGTTGGTACTATATTAAAAGGTACAGGAATTTAACAGTGTCCTCCCTCTCTTTCTCTCTGTCTTTCTTCCTCTCCGAAACAGAGCCCAGGACACGAGCCCGAAAATAAATTCTAAGCCCTTGTGACCATATATCTCACGTGTTGTACCTTTTTTGTCGACAATTACGACCGCCACGTAACAAATACCTTTTGGTACCCTGACCATATTATTATACAACAATGCCAACGGCTTGGTCCTGGATTTGAACTCGGGTTACCAGTTCCATTTCCTACGACGATAAACATTATACCGCACGTCTCTACAGCTTTTAGAGAGAAGCTGTATACGTGGACATCCCACATAATATAGACTTGATAATTGCCCGAATTCTAATGTATGAGAGTTTAGGGAAACACGTTCATTGTATGCTCACGTTTACAATTTTTGGTTAAAAGTTGTTTCTTAAAAGCTTTTTTTAGCTACATCGGATCCTATCAAATACGTACAATATTTAAACAGCTCTATTTGACCCATAGTTGATAACTATGTAGTTATAAGTATAGTCACAGTAGTGTAGTGTAGTGGCTCACTTGTTGGACTGCGACATCTTAATAAGCGGTTCGAACTCACGCTCCACACTTACGATTTTGAGTAACATTTTACCCGTTGTGAACGGATTAGGTAAATGTCTACTATTCCTTCACCATCTTTGATTTTGTCTTTATACAGTGATACTTTTACTTACGCGTGTCCCAACTTACGATTTTCCCGGATTACGAGTTGTCACTCGGCCGATGTTTTTGCTTTATATTGAGAGTTAGAATGTGAAGTACTATGAGCAAGCTTCACATACGCTTATATAAATAAGTTCGTGGAAAACATTTATATTTCCAAATTTATAATGCACAAGAAGAATATTCTTTATATAAATATAAACCTTAAAACATAATTGATTACATTCTATTTCATTATGTTTTATACAATGCAGTGCTATTTTTTTTATTTAAAAAAAAACGTAACAAACAAAATTTGGGGTAATTGTGGTTGACTGGAATGGATTAATCTCATTTCAGTTTATTTCAATGAGGAAAATTGATTTAACGAGGAAATTTTAGTTACGAGTGGATCGAATTGAACTCGTTAGTCAAGGTACCACTATATATATATGAGAAAGCACAAAAAGCCCAATACAAAAAAGAAAAGAAAACCGAAAATAACTTTTAAGCCAACCAGACGTGAGAAAACAAACTTGTTTTGCCACAATACAAATCTGTCCTAAAAAAAGAACTCCCGTCTTGAATGCATTCCCTAAAATGTTATAAAAAAACAGCAAAAAAAACAAAAACAAAAAGGAAGAATAACAAAACAAAACAAAAAATCAATAAAATACACCCCAATTTTTTTTAACGAGTTTCTAGCTAGTTGAGAAACTTTGAAATATCTCAGCCAGTATCTATGCAACCTAGCGCCTAAGAGCCTGGCGGTATACACGGAAATCTTTTGAAGATTGCCTCTTTAACTAGGGGTGGGGGTGGAGAGAGACATTTGCCTTTCATCTAACTCGACTATAACGTATGGGATCAACGCTTTGACAAAAATAGTTACTAAACCAAATTGTTTGCAACAACACACAGATTTATACATCGTCAAATGCTTCACATTATATAATAATAGATTTATTATAACATAGGTATGGCCAACATTTTACATGTTTATACCCACCCCCAAACACATGAATCAAAATTCAACAAAACTGGGGAAAAATGAATCAAATTAAACGTAATTCTTGTTGTATTATGAAGAAGAAGAATGAAAAAATTGCATGTCAAAATTATTTGTTTTACCGTCAGAGAACGGAAGAATTTTATAAATATCTGTAGCTGTTAAAATAGTGCCTTTTTTCCCGTTTCTCCTCTCTTAAAGATAAGCTCTTTTAATGTAATTTATTTCCTTTCTATAATTAATTCATTGAAAAAATATTTATATGTAAGTTTAGGCAAAATTTTTTTTGGGAAAATGACAATTTACAATTCTAATTTTTTAATGAAAGTTTGAATAAAGAGGGAGGTGCTGTTGTGTTGAAACTTTGGCCATACTTACCATAATATAGACCAGAAATTTGAAACTGAAAACAAGAGGGATAATTCTCATTTCAATACATATGCTTTTTAGTCATTCATAATTTTTTTGGATTGATTGATTAATTGATTTTGACGGCCTATTAACCCGCCAAGGGTTATTTTATGTCAAGAGGTTAGGTAGTTGCATTCATTGTAAGTCCATATATACATTTTTTTGTAAATTTGATTCTAAATAGATTTTTGCACCCTGTCCCATCAAATACGAATAATTTTAATACAGATCTATTTAACCCATAGATGGGACCATAGAAGATACTGCCACCCTGAGTAGGTGGACCTGGGAGTAATGGAAATAAAGGGGTACTCCAAACTTTAATTGACTCACAATACCTAACAGGTACTGCCACTCCGTGTCAGAGTAATATGTGCTTATTGATTGAATAGTTGGTTAATAGGTTGGTTGATTGGGTTTTAAAGCATGTCATTGGGTTATTTTATGCCAAAGACGTGTTGTTTTATTCTTTCTTGATGGGTATTCAATTTTTTTTAAACACATTATTTTAAACTAATTTTCTATTTAAACCATAGATGGGACAGTAACAGGTAAACCACTCTGGCATAGAGTGGAACTGGGAGTAATGGCAATGAAAGTATACTGCACACTCCCCAGAGCTCCAGAATTGGAATTTCATCATTACATTCAGTGATTGAATAGTATTTTAATTAAACCTATACGATCATACGTTAGTTTGCAACTCTACTGGTGTATTTTGCCTTGTTATAAGACAAGAGGTAAGCCTTGGTAACAGGGATAACGCTGAACAGTTGCTGTTGCTGTATCGTGTAGTATCCAGCTTATGTGAACTATGGCATTAAATGTGTAAATATCGAGTGAGTATTACCTTTGTCGTTGGCCATGATACCATATACAGGATGGCGTAGAAGTTATAGGAAAGAAAATAGCATTTATTATTTGAAAGAAACATATTCTGCGACATTACTAACTGCCCTATTACTTCCGCCAACACTCTGTGTGATAAGCTCGATTAAGTTTGCTTAAGCTAACGGATTTGACTAAAAGACTTTAAAACGAACACCGTACAAGTTAGTGAGATTTGTCTCATGAAATTTCTGCTCAGTTTCCCATTACTAAATGATACATATTTGTTTCATGTCTTTTTCTTTGTTATGTAATTATATAGAAATCAATGTAACTCTCACCTTTCCACTCCGCCTTGTCGGCGGGGTATAGAATACGCTGAATGTATCCTCATAAAAAGTGGTGTCCTGAGTAGGATGTGATACAAGTTCGCAAGTAAGGGTCATCCAGCGAGGATCGAACTCACTATTTCATAGTAATGGATATGCAAGACTATCTTGGTAACCATTATATCATGTGGGGACGCAAAATAGGTTGTCCTATCTATGACTTCTAAATTATGGTGAGGCTCGAGTTCTGGTAATCTGGAGAGTGTTGAGTAACTATTCACTTCCATTACTTTTTTAGTGACCAATTACGGGTCAAATAGATCTAAATATTATTCGTATTTGGTAGAACCGTAGGCAAAAAAATATCAGAATTAATTTTTTTAAAAACTACTCATAAAATGTAGATATTAACGTACACTAGTTGCAATTCCCTAACCGCTTGGCATAAAATAACCGTAGACGGGTTGACATGCTAATAAAATCAATAAAGTGTTTCTTCCCATCTCTTTTTATTTATGCAAAGTTTTTCTGTTTAAATATAATCGAAATATGAATACAACCTCTTCATCTTGAGCTGTTATTTTAACTCGACTTATACACGAATATTTACTATAACTAGAAATAATCATCTGATTGTAACCAACACTTTTTTGTGTGTACGTATCGGTTACACGGAGAAAGAACAATATAAATAAAAATAAATAAATAATATATATATATATATATATATATATATATATAGTTCAACTTTCAGTGGCCGACCAAATCGTTCGCTCAGTAAAACATATGTGTGCGTATGTGCGTGTGTGTGTGTGTATTTGTGTGTGTGGACGTCTCTCTCTCTCTCTCTCTCTCTCTCTCTCTCTCTCTCTCTATATATATATATATATATATATATATATACGTACACACACACAAACACACACACACATATGTTTTACTGAGCCAACGATTCGGTCAGCCACTGAAAGTTGAACTGAAAACTCAAAGTCTTCCATCAAAGCACCTTTTACCCTTCAGCTATCAAAGTGGGACGAGTAGTCCCGTTGCTGAGGAGACAGTTTTATCCACGACCAAGCGCTGAAACACTCGCCACTTGACGCCAGTCAGTCTGTGTCAACAGCGCTGCTCAACAGTCGATAGTGAATGTCGATCGATCGACTCGTTTTGAGCTGTGTCTTTGTGTATACTGATATTTTTCCCAATCGATCCGCGTGGACAGTTACGCTCTTCTAGCTCACAAAAATTGTTCTCACCCAAACTGCATTATTAAAGTCAAGACCTTGTTTCGCTCGCAAAAAAACAAAAATGAAAAAAAGAAAAAAAAGTATCTGGGCAAGTATCTTAAAACATAGTCAGGTCAAAAGGACTTAGTGCGTATTTACATTGCCTCAATCAAATCTAGCGAAAGGTTCTATTTCTTCTGAAGATTTTAGAGCACCAGACGTTTTGGGTCCAATTCTCGAAATAAAGCATTACGTGTCATGTACTGGAAAACTGACAGTTGGTAGAGAAATAAATATATCGTAATCGGCCTATGGTCAGGTCAAGCTGAAAGCATCAGACCCCCCCCCCCAGATTACTGAAGTTAAGCAGCTATAAGCCTATTCACTTCTTTCATAAGTAACCACTTAGTAGTAGTGGATACTGCAAGCAACCTGTGGCCTGAGTTAACAGACTAAGCAAAGCTTTGTAAATAAATATATAACGATTATAATATATCATTTATACACCCACAAAATGATTTTAACGGCATGTCAATTCGTCTACAGGTTAGAGAATTACCTTTATTTTATGTTTACATTTACGTTTTGTGTAATTGTTTTTTATATATTCTTTTACACACGACCCTATCAAATACTAAAATTTTGAAATATATCTATTTAGCCCATAGAGGGGATCCTAACAGGTATTACCAATTCCGGGTCAGAGTGGACCAGGGAATAATGACAAGGAATGGGTACGCCATACTCCTCAGATTATAGAACTGGAGCCTGACTATCAAATGCAGTTTAATGTTATTCCAGGATACTAGATATTAGAGCATATTCTAAACCCTGTCGCCAGGGCTCTCATTATCAAAATGCACCATTCCTAAGGGTTTAGCCGTTTATTCTAGTCTACGATTTACATATTTTGTAAATATTTGTAAATTAGTATAAATTTTCTGAAAATCCGGTTGGCTAACATTTGAGTTCGTCATAGAAGATTCTAAACTTCCCCCACAATATTAGTCCTAAATAAGTACACTATAGGCTTAAAAATGTCAAATTTCTTCTAAACCGAACATACCAAAATTGTATTATTTATATTGTGACATTATAATCAGCATAGATATTATATGGATATTATGGATAAATGATACCTATATCATTTATCACAATACTAAATAGGATTGAAATTCTGTAACTAAAATAACAATGCATAAACACACGAGGGGAAATAAAAAATTATCTACACTTTCGTCATAACATATCTTCATTATTGTCACACTGCGTACTACGCATGCGTACTTATAGTTGGCACTGCTGGGGTCACATGATCGAAGTTTGAGTCTGATCGCACCATTCTACTTGCTGTTTTACAGTGCAGTATGCGTCAAGGAAGAGACCCGATCTCTCGGAGGGAAAGAGTATCAGTGGCTGAAATTCATCAAGACAAAACGGGGACAGTGCACTACCACGTGTACGAGATGCTAGAGAAGTTTAAAAGTGGCCACACAAGCGTGAAACAGGAAGAGGAAGCAAGAGTCCAGCTTCCTCTTCCTGTATCACACTTGTGATGAAAAGATTCAGCAAGCTCGAAAGTTGGTAGGGCGAACCGGTGAGTTATTATCGATGACGTAGCTTGTTCGCTGAAGATCAGCCATGTTTCTGCCTAACAAATCATCGACGATGTTGTCAGATTCCATAAAACTAGAACGCTGATGATTTTTTTAAATCTCTCTCGTATATAGGATGTTTATTTATTTTTGGACAGCTACACATTCATATTTTTGATTGTAGAGAGGACTCGATTGTAGAATTGGTAAGCAGATAGACTCACCACAGTTCTAAGACGAGTGGTCGTGTTAGGACATCGCTTGCGTCAACACAGTTGTTCTTGGGTAGCTGCTTTACCCAGTCATAACAGCTGACACAACGGTTTTGAAAGCCAGGAATAAGAAGCGAGTCAAATACTTTTGTCTGTCAGAACGTTTTCTGTTCAAGCCACTAACCTTTGAGACGACAGAAATGCTCGACAACGAGGCGAAAGCTGTCAAAAAAAGATAGGTCAATGCCACACGCCTTGTCTCATGACCAGAGAGAGAGAGAGAGAGAGAGAGAGAGAGAGAGAGAGAGAGAGGGGGGGGAATATATTCTTAGAATTTACTAAATTTTCTTAGTCTGGCACACGGACCTCAGATTGCTTTCGGTACGTATTTTTTTGTATTATGGCATATCAACCTTACTGGGTTATTCAATACCAAAACAATCCTTGTAGAAGAAGAGTAGTGATACTATTAACCCATAGCTGGGGGATGAGAGAGTACATAGCTTTTTTCCCAAGGGTATTAGTCAGAAAGTAAACATAATAGCGTGACTGGAGTTCGAACTCGATTATTATGATGTCGTATTAAATCACATTTCTTTCTATGTCATGTAAACTCCTCGATATTGTTCATAAGCGGTCACTTATTAAGAGAATATATTCAGGAGAGAGAGAGAGAGAGAGAGAGAGAGAGAGAGAGAGAGAGAGAGAGAGTGACGACCTTTAGTATTGTGCGAATAAACGTGACATAAAGTTTTCCTGTCGACGATGATTAGAATACGCTGAATGTATCCCCTGCCCCAAAAAAGGTTTAACACTAAACTTCTGGTGGTGAGGCTCTCGTTCTGAAGATATGTGGAGTGTGAAGAGTATTTTCATTGTTATTCCCCCGGGTCCACTCTAACCTGGAATGGTGCTTTTTGTTGATGTCGCATCTGTAGGTAAAATAGATCTGTTAAAAATATTCATATTCCACAGAAATGCTTGATACCATACAACTGTGTGAGAATTATTTGTATTAAGCATATTTACTGGAAGGGTTCGGGTTAGCTCAGTCGGTAGAGCGTTCGGCTAGAAACCACGAGGTTCCTAGTTCGATACCGGTCCTCGCCAACTCAGCGTATGAGTAACACAGGGATATGTGCGGTAAAGTAAGGAGCTGATGGTAGGTGTGGTGCTCCACCTCAGATGCAAAAACAATCTCCTTGGTCTAGTGCTAGAGAAAATGGGATAGACTCCCTCGCTGATTGGCTGATACCGGCTTTAGGCCACCCCGACAACTTTACTTACTTTACTTATAGATATTTACCAAGGGTTAGTATTAGTTATTTGAAACCATGTAGCTGTGTGCAAGAAAATCACTATTAGTAAATGATTTTTTTAATCGATATAATTATTGTTATTAGTTATTAGTGGTAGAAGCCATGAGGATGCATGCAAGTTTTTTGTATTAGATAGGAATCCTTGATTTATAACTGTTTGCAAAAATGGAGGCACGCTGTGTAATGGTTATATCGTCGACCTGAGTTCAAACCCTGGACGCGGCTGTTTGCATTTCTCATAGCATTTATACCCTGGGGAAAAGTATGCATCCGACTATTTCCCCTTCGGCTATGGGGAAAATTATAGGGAAAAGTGGGCTCTTTATCTTTTGGGTAGGCAACCAGTCTATGAGAAAGAAAACTCTGACTTCAGACCTGTTAAAACTCCGCTCAAAGAATTGACCTTGGATCGCATCCTGCTCGTGTGGAGGGGTTGGTAAATATAAATGTATAACTGTTGCAAAAATCTCATTAAAAACAATTACACAACGAAATTTAAATATACATGTACAAGAACACAATACGCAAATACTATAAAAAAAGTAAGTAAAGTCGTCGGGGCGGCCTAAAGTCGGTATCAGCTAGTCAGCGAGGGAGTCTATCCCTTTTCAATAGCGCTAGACCAAGGAGATTATTTTGGCGTCTGAGATGGAGCGCCATACCTACCACCAGCTCCTTACTTTACCGCACAGATCCATGTGCTACTCATTCGCTGAGTTGGCGCGGACCGGTATCGAACTAGGAACCTTGTGAAATACTATAAATAGTATAAAATAACCTTCGATGGGTTGACATGCCATTAAAATCATTCATCAATCAATCAATCAATCAATCGATTAATATGGCTGTTGGTGTCCAAGATCTTTACGAAACTAATCACTATAATTAGCGCTCGTGACAATGACAATAAATATCATAGTAAGAAAAATACATTTTTCTGAAATATCACACTGCAAGTTGGAATGGTGAATGGAAATCTGAGATGAATATCCCAGCGTCAGAGAAGTGAATATACAACATCCCTTGAAGCATTGGCACCCTATGTGTGCATTAATCAAGTATTTTGCTTAATATCGCAATTTGAACAAATTAAGCTGTATGTCCTTCACTATGCGTAACCGGCTCTGTTCAAACTAATTAGTCGAAAGGAAAACAGTGAAAATATAAAAAAAAAGCAAAAGCAAAAAAACAAAACCAAAAAAAAAGCATAGGAGGGAACGAAGACAGAGCCCGCAGCGTAATTTGTTGGATCGTTATAGTGAAAGTTGGTTTGCAACGAGAGAGAGAGAGAGAGAGAGAGAGAGAGAGAGAGAGAGAGAGAGAGAGAGAGACTTTATTTCATTTGTTTCTTGGTCTTTTCTTCTTCTTTCTCAATTTCTAGTCGGAATTTAATTCAAGATTTGGACTAAACTAATCAGCAACAGCCTTTTTGCTGAGAGTTCATTTCCCTCTTATCTTTATTTTCTACAAATTTAATTCGAAATTATCTTTTTAGTTTTGCATTGTCTAAATGCAACACATTTGAAGTTATAATTAATAATACTGTTATTACTATTACTATAATTGGAAATTTTGTGAATTATTCTACTTGTTTTTATTACACACTCTTTATTCGTATTCATCAGGATTCGGTCTAGAAAAGTCAAATTTCTGATGTAATTTCTTGTACTTTTAATCGACGAGAACATTGTCTTACCGATATCAGTTCGTTTTAAAAATTCCATCTGGGAAATAAAGACATCAAAATTTAAATAAGTCTTCGTGTTCCTGACTTTAATAAGAACTAACAAAGATGAATGCGGAGAGAGATTCAATACCAAAGACGGCCCAGATAAAAAGATCACAGCACAACCAGAGAACTCCACTCGACTGGCAGAGAAGACAGAAGATAAGAAGATAAGATAAAATAATAATAATAATAATAATAATAATAATAATACGCAACACAAGGAGCAATGGGAAACCCGCTTTGTCGGCAGGGGTAAAAAATACCAATTAGGGGGAATAATCCATTTGATAAGGAGAGGCCTGACATTTTTTTTCTTCAGTTACAAAACAATTATCTGTGTACATTTCCTCAAGATTTTACTTTTATGTTTTCATTTGTTTTTCGATAAATACATTTTTTTAATTCAATTCACAACATATACCGTTTAGCGGTCATAAACTCAAAAGTGATTTTCTCCCATGGACACCTACATAGTCCGACCAGCAAAAAAACTACATCAGCCAGCTCTGTACGTATTCTGGATGCCTTGGGGAATACATGCCAGAGGCTATGATCCTCAGGGACAGTTGGTGAGAGAGAAAGTCATGAGTATTTGTGCTGTCAGCGTAACTTGATCAGGATGATGATAGGGTCCCGAAGCTTACCTGGTCGAGGAAGCCTAAAATACGAGGCTCTCTGCTCACAGTTCTAACTACATTCTCTATTAGAAATACCAGACTTTCATCCCAAAATAAGAGCAGGTGTGTAAAATACGCTAATGTCTTAAAGCGGATAAATCTCAGAAGGTGTCAATTTAATCTAATGCAATCACTTGAAAAAAAAAAAAAAAAACAACAACAACAACAACAAAAAAATGATTCTCTTGAGAACAATTAGAGGGTAGGCTGTAGCTCTAAAAAATAAAAATAAAAATAAAACAAATGGAAAAAGACAAAAAGAAATCTAAAAAACATTGTGGTCCCATTCAAACAATAACCGCCAGCTGAAACCAAGACTAAATTATTAAAAGAAGTGTTACCTTGATACGAATTGATGTGAAAGAGCTTTAATATTTAGTCAGTAGCCGGGGGGGGGGTTTCGGTGGGGCAGGTCATTAGGGACAAAACCACGTTCATAATTATTATCGTTTATCAGGCATGACCGACTTATTTCGCATAAAATGACGTTGCATCGGGGTCTGACACGCAACAATGCGCATTTATGGGTGTTACTGGGAAGTATATTTGCTTTCTTTATCTTTCTCTCTCTCTCTCTCTCCCCTCTCTCTCTCTCTCTCTCTCTCTCTCTCTCTCTCTCTCTCTCTCTCACACACACACACACTATATATATATATATATATATATATATATATATGTTGAATTAAACAAAAGACACATCTCCTGTTGAACAATTTTATTTGTGATTTTTTCAAATTTTCTGGACAACTTTTTAATATTTGGGTGGAATTCGTGGAAAATTCCAAATACTAGAAGCTTTATACATAAAACAATACAAAAACAAAAATTAATTTCCAATGCAGTACACACATTTTAAAATGCCTATAGCACCTTTCCCATCAATTCTTCTCCTTCCAGCCTCCACATTAATATAATTTGAAAAAAACATCACCCCTGATGATAGCACTTCGAAGAACACATAACCCCTGATGATGGCACTTCGAAGTACCGAAAGTACTCGCTACCTGAACATTGGTGGACTAATCCACGAATTCCACCCAAATATTAAAAAGTTGGCCAGAAAACTTGAAAAGATCACAAATAAAATTGTTAAACAGTCTTTTGCTTAATTCAACATGCATAAATGAAAAAATGCTGCCCAAATACACACACACACAAACACACACATACACACACACACAAACATATATATATATAATATATAATATATATATATAAAATGAAATAGTGCAAATAAGAAAAGTGTGCGCTGAGTACTCAATGTTATAAAGTAGAGCACGTATAAAACTGAAATTATAAAATTATCGTAGCTATATTTCCGTTAATCCAGTTTCTTGTGCTTCGCAGACAATTCAGACGGGGTTATAGTAAAATTAGCCAGTCAAGCATTTATATATAGAGAGATTTGCGTTCACGTAGTGATATCTTTACTAAAAAATATATAACGTGCTTAGGTATTAGTGCATTGATATTCAGATGATATATATATATATATATATATATATATATATATATATATATATATATATATATATCCGCTATCCTATATAAGACATAAAGCACTCTATCGTGGCCTTTACATACATACAGATGTGTGTATTAAAACAGGTAAAACCCGCTTCGCATTATGTAGGTGACGATAGCCTAGCAGTTAAGCTGTCCGACTGATGCTGAACCAATCGGATTTCAATCCCGACTCTAGGTAGCTTACAAATGTCTATCCACACTGAAGAGACTTGATAAGTCGAAACACGTATCTATGGATGACTATATTTTTTTTGGTAAAGATCTCACTATGTGAACTCAGCTCTCTCTCTCTCTCTCTCTCTCTCTCTCTATATATATATATATATATATATATAATATATATATATATATATATAATATAAGTATCGTATATACGTGAATTAATTCATACTTATATACATCATATGTGAAAGCTATGTTCTGTGTGTTCTTTCTCTGTGTTCCCTAATGTATGTATAAATTGTCACTAAATTCGTATTCTCTTATCTTGAGACACCTCTCTAAAGATCAGGGTTACAAAGTTAAACGATATTTACAAGCACTTTCTTAAGTGTTTTCTGTTATATATGTTTAAATCTTTTAACATACGCTGATGTTATGTACTTTATTATTATTTATTAATTTTTTAATTCATTGTACAAAGCTACACACACACACACACACACACACACACACGCACACACACACATATATATATATATATATATATATATATATATATATATATATAGTTTTGCACAATGAATATATATATATATAAGGGAAAATGTACCATCATTCATGACGACTTATATGAAATTGTTTTTTTTTGCTTAATTTTTATTATTAAATTTTGATATTTAAAGTTTTCAAAAAAATAAAAAAATAAAAATCCATTGAAGTGTATGTGTGATTCCGTGTATGATCCTTCTGGAAGTTGTTGATGGTATGATTATAGACCTCCAGTTAGAACTGGTTTATCTACTAATATCTATCGCACTGCGCGTCAACGTATATTGGACTTGAAAATGATGCGTCCAAGGGTGATAACCCGATATTTCCTAAGCTACTTCCGTTGAAACCTTTATGGATTTTGAGTATTACAGGCAAAAATTAATAGACAAATACACGTATCACTTCATTATTGTAGTTTGTCTTGTTGGCGTTAATGAAACTATTTGAGAATTACAATAGCTTTTTATTACGCTGATAAAAAAAAGTCGCATCTATTAAACGATTTATATGTATTCAATCATAAAAGAACGTTTTCGGTTTGGTTTGATTTCAATAAACCTTTCGATATATCACTAAAAAATGAATAGTGTGACAGTCTGCAAGTGATGGCCGATCTGAAAAAAAAAAACCAGCAACAAAAACAACCTTTTCTGTAACAAAGTGTCATTCAAACGAGCCAATTGCTCACTGCAGCTTTGTCCAGTTTTAGCCTGATGACAGCCTATTATTGTGATCCACTTGATTTACTTTTCTCTGCGCTATATCTCACCAGCAGATATCTTGACAAAAGCTTGTCACTGGCATTTCATGATTGTTGATGGCACGTGGGTAAACCACTCTCCTCGAATTACCATATCATCTAAAT
>CM042137.1:77245482-77250482 GCA_023376005.1 Doryteuthis pealeii
ACCTGAAGAAGGTTGGAGGGCACATTGGTCGAAATATTGTTTATATAAGAATGAAGATGAGGATAACGGTCCGAGCATTTAAAATAATACAAATTATCAATCCTCATCTCAAAAATCCAGACAAAAATCTATATATGTAATTACGTATTTTCCCAAACCAACCACACGAGAAGGATGCGGAACAAGGTCAATTTCCTGCGGATTTTAACTAATTTAAATTCTAAGTTTTATTTCTATACGGGTTGTTTTACCAAGGATTAAGAGACCAGTCTCTCCTACTATTTACCCATAGCTGGAAGAAAAATAATTGGATTAATACCTTTCCCAAGTGTATTGGCACTATGTGAAATGCAAACAGCAATGACTATACATGCATTCTGCCATGTGTCTTGATTAAAGAGACGATAGGTACAGCTATGTTCCTACGTGGTCATTTTTTAAACACCTGTATCAGAGGCGAATATAGCATCACGATAAACGCCATTGAAAATGGAATTGCTGAACAGGGTTTAAATCATTGAAAATATCACTACATCCAGTTTGTGAAATTAAGGCTCCAATTCCCAAACCTCTAGGCATGAAATAACCATAGACTGGTTGACATACCATTAAAATCAATAAATCGAATTCAATCCAATCAGATCAGGTAGATTTTTATTTGCACGAATCACTGGATCTTTTAGAGATTCCTATTACAATATCATTTTTATCATTTTTTTTTATTTCTTTCTTTTCTCTTTCGGTTAGAAAGTTTTGTGACTATTTAAAAAATACATTAACATGAATGCACAATGCCTTTTTGCGTAAAAAAATCCTTTGTTAAAGAACCCTAGACTCATTGTGAAGAAATAGATGATATTTTCGCTCAGATTATACAATCGTGCCGCAAGGAGAGAGCGAGAGGGGTAGACTATTGACCTCTCAGCCACTCTTCTACCGAACAGCAACGAACGGTTTTTTTTCTACACACAATACCATCTGTGCTAAATCCATTGTGTTACGTGTGGCAAGTGACGCTTGATTGGCTTTAACATTAAGCTTTCATGGAGACTTTCCGGTAAAATCGAAGCTTACTGGCTGGCCCCGACGACTACGACGCAATCATGGAGAAACTTCCGGAGGATTGGTTGAGTGGAGATATTCTAAAGTCACCATGGCGACATTTTCTTTTCACTGTGACTTCACTGTCGACAAGTGACAACATGGAGTCGACAATGTGCCTACGCGTGTAATACAACAAGGGGAATGTTGCTGCCGTGCGTCACTTCTCTGTTTAGCTCATATCTTTCATTAATTTTAAGCTTCCGGCATTTAGTCGCTTTTAGAGTTGGTTAAATTATTAAGATATTGGGACCATATAACCTTTAGGCACCCCTTTTTGATCCCGATTAAGAAAGGACATGTTTTTCATTTACACCGTCAATATCTGGTTGTTTTAACAGACGATTTTTAGATTTTTTAAAAATCATAAAAATTAACCCCTAACCCTGACCCCTAACCCTAACCCCTAATCCTAACCATTAACAAACAACCGGATATTGACGATGTAAATGAAAAACATGTCCTTTCTTAATTGAAAAAAAAAAGGGGTGCCTAAAGGTAATATGGTCCAGATATTGTATTCTTTACTTCTCTGCTCATGTTATGGAAGTAAGTAAGTAATAAAAATGTAACATTTTGCTTACTTTAAACCGCTCACAGCGGCTTTCCCACCTCTGCGATCGTATCATAATCCACCGTCAGCGACTTCTCGCAGGTGACACTTGTTTACACTGAAAACTCACTACGTGAACACCCCTGCCATCTTTTGTTTTGTTTTGAGCCAACCCAGTGACTAGTACTTGATCCTTTGTCAATGGGGAACCGGGTAAATGGAATAAATACCAATATATATATATATATATATATATATATATATATATATATACTTCCACATTAGTGAAAAAATTAACAATCAGTCATTTGGCTATTTAGAATAGCCAAATAAATGGTTATTAAGTTTTTCACAAAGTATGAATATTGGTCTATATGAAATGATTGTCATATGTTGAGCTTCCCTGGGGACTTGAAAGAATCTTCAGATATGTTTATGGGCTTACATATATATATATATATATATATATATATATATATATATATATGCGTGTGTGTTTTTGTGTGCATTTTTCTGTAGGAATGTGTATGCATTTTAGGTATGTTGGTAAAAGAGGGCCCTAAATAGAATCATTCCCACCACCACCTTGTCCGGTGTATTGGACACACACACACGCGCGCGCACATATATATATATATATATATATATATATATAATGATTAAATGATAGATAATGATCAAAATGAGTTTTATAGATAGATCAATTGATAGATTGATAGGTTGTAAAGGAAGAAAGAAAATAAGAATGACGTACAGACAGACAGATCGATAACTAGATAGATAGATAGATAGATAGATAGATAGATAGATAGATAGATAATGACCAGAAATAGAAATATACACACATATATAGATTGTTCGATCGATCAATAGATAGATAATGACAACAATCTGATAGATAGATAGATAATGTCCAGAATAAGATAGATAAATAGATTTTATGAGAGAGAGAGAGAGAGAGAGAGAGAGAGAGAGAGAGAGAGAGAGAGAGAGAGAGAGAGAGAGAGAGAATAAACTTTTTTTTTTAAATGTACATATTAATTTTTCATAGTTACATAAATTGCCCATGTAATTTCCGACTGGGTCTCACAAGCGGAATAAGCTATTTCTAATATACTTTTAAAAGGTTTTATATTATGTATTTTTTATTATTTTTTCTAAATTTAATGCAGGCGCCGACGCTAGCGGGGTCATATTACAGCAAACGTGCCTCCCTGCCTGAATATCGGTTGCCTCTTTAATATGGGGAATATCTTGATTTATCTATAGCTATCTAAACATCATATTTCAGCAATAAAATAGGATAAAATATTTAAGCGACTTGCCATATTCCCTTTCGTAATCCTGGTGCTCAATTTTTTTAATTTTTTTTTTTTTGGGGGGGGGCAGTTATTAGTAAAACACTGTTAAACAAACATAACCTGTCCTTTGTCCTTGATAGGTACAACCTTTTGACAAATTATAGCTCTCTGTTTTATAGGTATGTACCAAACCCGTTCGCTACGGATAGGATGTGACACAGCGTGACAAGTATACCAGTGAAGATCGAACTTGCTGTTCAGTGTAATAGATTTGCAGGACTACCTTTTTTAACCATTTCACACTAATATGACGCTCTATCTTTTCTTGTTGTTACAGCTATGGGTTAAATACTACCATTACTGTTCTACAATTATGAATTGGGTATTAACGAAGTGTGGTATGCCCTTTAACAAAGAAACCAAACCAATACCTAACAATATCGGTTTTGATTGTATAATGTTCCACTAGAAATATTAAAATCCTGGTATCTTTGGCTTTTATTTAGGAAAGCGGGCATAACTATCTTCTTCTTCTTCTTCTTCTTCTTCTTCTTCTTCTTCTTCTTCTTCTTCTTCTTCTTCTTCTTCTTCTTCCCCGTTGAGTAATGAGTTTAATTCTCAATTGGTGATCCACTGTGACAAATCTAATCTAACCTGATAAATTTTAAAGCTCCCAACTAGAATTGTTAGCAAGGTAGGCTTGCAAACCATGAAAAGAGTGTTATAGTACGAGTAGGATGTCACACAAGGTCAATTTCTTAAGAGGAGCTTAACAGGTTTGATTCGGAGTTTTTCTTCTCTTAGACTGGTTGCCTCACAAAGATTAAAATGCCCAGCTTGTCCTACTATTGACCAATAGCTGGGATGAGAATGGGTGGATGCATACCTTTTTCAAGGTTATTAGCGCTATGTGAAATGCTAACAGCCTCGTCCAGAATTTGGACTCTGCTAACCAAGTCCATTTTCTACGACGATAACAATTACAATGGAGTGTTAGAATCATAATAGGTGTCCTTACACGCCTGTCCTCATGCAACTTAAAAACTAACTTAACGGGGTTTACATTGCACTGTCTTTATCCCCCGTAAGATTCCCAAATTGTGTGTCTTAGTTATGACACTAAACTGCATCTAATAGTATAGCTCTTGTTCTGGAGATCTGAGGAATGTGAAGTACCCCTTTATTGCCATCACTCCCAGGCCCACTCTCACTTGGGTTGGTAGTATCTTTTAAGGAACTACCTATAAGTCAAATAGATTTGCTGAAAAATTGTTAGTATTCATTAGGACCATGGCAAAAAAAAAAATATAAAGAAACAAACTACATATTTCTTTAGATTATGAATCGTCTTATATTAATTCATACATTAATGTATAGGATCTTATTAACTTGATGCTCAAAATTCATGAGCTTTTGTCATACTGAACTAACCTTATTGATATAAATAAATAATATCCGTTTTGATTAGATAATTTTCCACTAGAAGTAATGAAATCATAAAACCTTTGGTTTAGAAAATGAACTTTTATTATAAAAACAGTGGTGGGTTTATCTATTTATAAGAGATACTGTTCAATTCTACATAAAATATATAACAGAGAAGACCAGGCAGAGTCCTCCAATCAATACTATATAATAATACCATTTTTGATTGTATAATATTCCTCTAGACATCATGGTATCTTTGTTTTGAAAGAAAATAACATTTTATTTAAAATATTAGGGTGTACTTATGTACGAGGATAGCCGACACCAGCATTTCTAGTCTGTAATGGTTAACAATGTATGCTCTTCGACCAATTTCTACAGAGAGATGCGTTCAATACTCACAAGGTGTCTCATATTTATGGCTCTGTCTCATATATGAACTACAATTAGGTTTTCTATGATGCCACGCATTGGGAATGGTTAGCGAACTATGCTAGCAGACAATTGCAAAATACTCATTGTGTTCCTCCTGATTTAAGCCTTGTGCCACACATAAATTAATTTTAGTAAATGATTAGGCAATTATTATACCCTTTATATATATTATACGAAACTTG
>CM042137.1:77255482-77257982 GCA_023376005.1 Doryteuthis pealeii
AACGCTGGAGGTAATTCTATATGTTTTCTAGAATATACACATTTTGTACACATCTAATTCGTATTTCAAAGTGACACATTCAGCCAGAAAACAAACAAATTTAGTGATAACGGTTTTTTATAGATGTCTATTTATATACATATAATATCAACGTTAGTATATATATATATATCTAAGTGTATATGTATGTGGAAGCAGATTTTGTAACTATTTTCTTGTTCATGAATATGCGAATAATCTCACACTGTTAAGCATGCGATAAATATTTCTATAAACACTGATATGTAGGTATATCTATATGTTTCTAGAATATATACATTTTATACACACGTATTCATACATAGATACACTGAATCATTACTTCACCATTTCTAGGCTTTCTTCTTCTTGCTATAAAATCCAACCCCTTTCTATTACACCATCTTAGCAGAGTTATTCTAAAAATGAGGTTTTTTTTTCGTTTCGTTTAGTTTTTCGTTTCCTTTCATTCTCCACCTTCTTAATCTTTTTTTTTTAAATAATGTCTATTTTTTAATTTATTTCCCAATTTCAATTTTAATTTTAATCTGCATTTTTATTGATTAAAAGAAAAGACAAAAAAGAACTTCACTTTCTTGGATTCAATATATTTTAATTTATTCTTTTTTTTTTCTTTTCGGGTTTATTGGAATTTTTAAAAAATTATTCTTAAATTATGATTCTTTTTTAAACTTTGCGCTATTTTTTGTTTTAAAATGTTTCCTATTTTCCCTCTCACTTCTTTCATCGATTTCTTTTTTTTATGTCATTTAATTATTATATATCCATTTGCATTCATATTTTTTGATTGATTTAGTTCTTAAACACTGTTCTGTGTGTCTAGCATTTTTACCAAAAAGCTTCTTCCTTCTAATCTCAGTTTTGAAATTTACAAAAAAAAAAAAAAAATGAGACGTAGAGTGATAACGAATGAGCTAGAAAAATTCAAATAGGTAGATAAAAAAAAGAAATAAA
The DNA here is from genome assembly GCA_023376005.1 of Doryteuthis pealeii. Taxonomy (NCBI): domain Eukaryota; kingdom Metazoa; phylum Mollusca; class Cephalopoda; order Myopsida; family Loliginidae; genus Doryteuthis; species Doryteuthis pealeii. The sequence continues at coordinate 77,256,476 of CM042137.1, forward strand.
GGAAATTGACTGAAAAATATTGCAAGAAACAAGAGAAAGTGCAAAAAGATTGAGAGAAAGGGAAGAAAAACGGGTTAAAGAGGCAAAGAAGCAATAAATACTTTCAGGTAGGTTTAGATTTAGTTGATGGAGACCATTGGGAAGGGGAAAAAAAGAAAGAAAAGAGGAATGAAATATATAAAGAAAGAAAAGATAAGAAAGATGAAGGAAAAAGAATCTAGTTATTGGTGGCAAGAGAGAAATAAGAAAAGGAGTTTGAAATATAGAAAGAAACAAATCGGGAGCGCGAACTAAAAAAGAAAAGAATTTAACTATTGCAGATACACGTGAAAGAAAAAAAAGGAAGGAAAAGAGTATGAAATATATAAAGAAAGAAAGTTGGAGAGTGAAGAGGAAAAATGATTTAATTATTGGAGATAAACCATGTTTATAAACCGCTGTCATATGCAGGATGTGACACAAGATCATTTTTTAAACAGAATACAACTGGTTTGAATTCAGAATCCCCCTTCTCTTAGACTGGTTGCCTTACTAAGGCTAAATGATCCAGTCTACCCTACTACTCATAGCTGCATGGGTAGAGGAAATAGATAGATGTATGCCTTTTTTCAAGGGCATAAGTGAAGATTAAACGCAAACTGCCTCATCCTAGATTTGAACTCGGATCGCTGATTTCATTTCTTATGAACGAAAAACGTTACACGAAGCGTGCCTCTCGTGTATGTAGGGGAGAATGACTACATATTTACAAAAGATAATATGCATTTTTCTTATGCTTAAAACTCATTCGGTTATGTAGCTATTAAGTCCGCAACACTTCCTCCACAGCCAGGATGTGACACAATGTCATTTTTTTTGCTAATTATGGCAGGTTTAAATTCTCCGACAGAGTCCAGTCTACCGTACAATTTACCCATAACTTTGGATTTATACGTTTTCCAAAGGCATTAGCTCGAAGGGAAATGCAAGGGGCCTAGGCCAGGACTTGAACTCGGGTTGTCGAGTCCATTTCTTTAAAAAAATACCATTAAGTTACGCGCTTCCACATAGGGTTTGTGAGTGTTTGTGTTTGTTTTCTAATGTGATAACTGTTGTACAATGAGCACCTGTGCCTGTTATTTGTTATTTCAAGTATCTTTCTAAAATCTGTATCAGAATTACTTTTTTTAAATGTTAAAAAATCAAGTGAAATAGATCACTAATTAGAACTGAGTCTATTCTAGTAGTGACCACCCCAAGCGGAGTTTAACAGATTTGAATTCAGAGTTTTCCTTCTCCTAGACTGGTTTCCTAACCAGTCGGCCTACTATTTACCCATAGCTGGAGGGGGTAGTTGGATTCATACCTAGCCCAAGGGTATTAGTGCTATGTGAACTGTAGCTTTGTCCAGGATTTGAAATCGGGTCGACGAGTCCATTTCCTACGACTCTAACCATTACACCACGCACCTCCAACTATTAAAAGATTGTCTCTTAAATATTTTCCGAATCACCGGAAACCCTTTTTC
>CM042137.1:77262982-77267982 GCA_023376005.1 Doryteuthis pealeii
GTATATCTACGTGGCTTAAGCGTTAGCGCGCCTTGCTAACAGTTAAATAGGCATTGTTTTAATGGGATTTTGAATTGTTAAATAAGCAATGTTTTAATGGAGTTTAAAATAGGCCTTTCTTAAGACAGGAATTGTTTTAATGGACCTTTTAAAATTATAAAACAGGCATGGATTATTTTATTGTAAGATAGGAACTATTTCAATTGCCATTAGAATAGTAAAATTTGTATTGTTTTAATGGGCTTTCTTTAATAGAAAATTATGCATTGTTCTAAGGAATTTTTGAATTGTAAAATATACTTTGTGTTATTGGATCTTTAATTGTAAAATAGGGATTGTTTAAAAATTAAATAACTAGGATTTATTTTATTTTATCTTATTTCTACATATGTTAATTTGTCTTGCCCTATCTGCAAACCAAACCTTGATCTCTTAACTCTTAGACTACCAATTTTCCCCAACGCCTGTACCAAATTTTCTTGGTAATTTTTTCTTGATGGGATATTTCGAAATTCGCTATTATTCTTCTCAGATACAAAACAAAAGATGGCAGGGGTTTTCACGTAGTGATTTTACTGTGCAAACATGTGATATGTGCAAGAGTCGCTACCAGCAGATTCCGGTAGGATCGCAGTGCCAGGAGAGCCACTGTAGGTGGTTAAAGTAGGCAGAGTGTTAAACGTTTAAAGTAGACAAAGTGTTAATTTCAAATCAATTTGAAAATCTGCACACTGATTGTTCTTCGATAGAGGACAGACAAATAAACGCTTTTCAATTATATTATAGATTTATGTTTCTCTCGGCCTGTCTATCCTTTTGCCAATTTTCTATGGACGACTAAACAGTTGGACATAAAGATTAGTGCGGGAATCGCCGTGTCGTAATGACTAACGTGCTGGACTATCGTAGTCATAAACTCCAGCCAGGCTAATACATTCACTTTCGGATTAATACCTTGGGAAATGTATGAACCGCTTTATCCCTGTGCTATGGGTTAATAATACCAGTACTATTCTTCGACAAGGATGGTTTGGCATTAAATACACACGAAGGTTGCTGTGCCATTAAACAAAGAAACCAAACTAAACTTAGAAATCATTATATATTTTCCTTAGCTCAGTCGGTAGAGTGTTCGGCTAGGAATCACAAGGAGACCGACCCTCGCCAACTCAGCGTATGAGTAGCACAGGAAGCTGTGCAGTAAAGTGAAGAACTGATGGTAGATGTAGCGCTCCACCTCAATCGCTAAAATAATCTCCTTGGTCTAGCGCTAGTAAAAAGGGGATAGACTCCCTCGCTGTCTGGTTGATACTGACATTAGGCCGCCCCGAAGACTTCACTTTTTTTTACTTTGCAAAATAAGTTTGTAAAATAACTACCTGCGATTTAAATTTTCATCCATTATCCAGCGTAGACGGGTATTTCAGCTAGTATATATTTTCCGCACGTATTGTTTCTATCTTCTTTTATGCTTTTAATTTTATGCTTTGTTTTTCCTTTCGATTCCTTTCTTTCAAACTCCGGTTGTCTATTAATCGATTTATTTATTCTTTTCAATTCTACATCTCAACATCCCCCCCCCACACACACATACCTCGTTCATCTTTCAAACTTCTCTTCCTTCCAGGAATATGAATCCCCCATTTTGTGTTTGGAATTTATTTGTGTCATATTTCAACACATTACTAGAGATAAAACTCGGCGCCCTGACAATGCCTGAACGAACGGGGTTCAACGTAAACCACGTTCAAACGACAACTCGGTTGAAATTTGTTCCGTCTAATGTTTTCTTTCTTTTACTTTTAAGTTTCGTTAATCATTTTTACTTAATTATATATTGGAAGATTTTCGTCTCTAATCTCTGTATATAATCTGAGCCCGCTTTTGATGAGCGCTATATGTCCCGACGTGCTTTCACTTTCCTATCACAGCGATCACCAAATAATAATCACAATAATATTAATTATAAAGATAATAACGATGATTTAATAATCATTATTTCTATTGCTATAATCTCTTCTTCCTTTCCCTTCCTCTATATCTCTCTATCTTCTTTTGTATCTGTCTGTCTGTCTCTCTGTCTCTTCTCTCTCTCTCTCTCTCTCTCTCTCTCTCTCACACACACACACATATATAATTATCTACATAGAGATAGCGATATGAGAACGAGAGAGAGAGAGAGAGAGAGAGAGAGAGGAAGAGAGAGAGAGAGAGAGAGAGAGAGAGAGAGAGAGAGAGAGAGGAGAGGGGAGAGAGTGAGATAATGAGAGTAAGGAGAGAGAAAACAGACAGTGGTATACATAATTAATATTTATATCGATTTCATTATTATTTCATTCTTTGCAGATTTTTCTTATTCTGCCTTCTCCATTCTATTAATCTATGTCTGTCTCAGTCAGTCAGTCTGTCTCCCTCTCTCTCTTCTCTCTCCCTCTCTCTCTCTCTCTCTCTCTCTCTCTCTCTCTCTCTCTCTCTCTCTCTCTCTATATATATATATATATATATATATATATAGAGAGAGAGAGAGAGAGAGAGAGAGAAGAAAGAAAGAGAAAGATATAGCAAGAGTGAGTGAGGAGAGACAACAGACGTTGATATACATAATTAATATTTCTATCGATTTCATTATTATTTTACTCTTTTTGAAATTTTCTTACAGTTTCCTCCATTCTCTTGATCCGTTCGATCTTACTCTGTCTGTTTCTGTATATATATATATATATATATATATATATATGTATGTGTGTGAGAGAGAGAGAGAGTGAGGGAGAGAAGAGACAATGATATTTAATTATTATTCATTTCGATTTCATTAATATTTTACTCTTTACGGATTATCTTACCAGCTGCGACTAGTAGCCTTTACTGAAGTCCTAGTGACATTAAACCATCTCCAGGACTCTTCCCAATATTCTAACCAATCTCGGTAATGCTTTGGTCTGAACTGGCGAAAGTCTTCATCGAATCTCTAGTTTGCTTTCCAAGTTATTTGGTTTTGTTTCGATTGCTATCACTGTCACCTTAATGTCCATAATATATTTTCCAGCTCTCTATCCAGTTCTAAGTATCTATTCAGTAAGACACCTTCCTTTAATTTTTAGTCTGTGATTTGTTGGAACGGCTAAGGTCTTGACTAAAATTAGATCTCGTCTCCTGATAGGGATTAAGTGGTTTGTCTTCATCACAAAACCATAGAGAATTATTTTCCGTATGTTTATAGTTATTTACCCAACCTGTTCACCACGGGCGGAATGTGATAAGGTCCAAAATATGGAACATCTATGTATGATCAAACTCGCTATTTAGTAGTAATGGATCTACGATGACTAGTTTGCAAACCGTTGCAACACGATGGGACATCCTCTTCCATATGTCTGTATCGTAAGTTTAATCGCCACACTCATACTCATTCTCTGTCTGTTTATTGTATGTTGACTGTTACATCTCTCTCAACATACCCTTGCTATTTTCCTGGGTCTTATCTAATCTATGTTTTACATAATTAGTTCCCATGACACTATTTTGGTGTGTTATTAGCAACGATATAGTCTATCCTTAGATTTCCTCTGTCGCGGTTGGTTTTGGTTGTTTTATTTATCGAGCCTTTGTGGGCCATTTAATGCCAGACAAAATCCTTTTAATATTCAGTTTCTTACAGTATTTCCTCTTGCTTAAAGGGTCACCAATTGACCAGGCACATAACTACTTAACTTCGGTTATATAAGTGACCGGTGCCTCAATATGACTTAACCTAAACCCCTATGAACAGGTCACCTCATACACAATTTCCTTAGTTTGTTGTCTAAATCATCTATATAGAAATATTTCTTTCCATTTCCATCACCCTATCAATGGTAGGCCGAAGTCCAAGAAATGGACTCGGTTTCATAATTGTTCAGAGTAAGACATTAATAAAATAATCTGAATAAATACATGAATCTTGACAGAGAGCTGAAAAAGTTGTGAAACATGCAGGTGACGGTGATAGGAATTGTCGTTGGCGAACATAGAAGGTGCGCACAGGCTTAAAAAAAAACTGGGGGAAATGAAGATAAGACAAAGAATCGAGACCATCCAGACCACAGCACTCTTAAAATCAGCTAGTATACTAAGATTAGTCATGGGGACCAGAGAATGCTTGCTATCATTGAAACCACAGTATGACCACCAGTTACAACTGGCGTGAATAACTCACAAGGAGTACAATATTATTATTATCATTATTATTATATTATTATTATTATTATTATATTTATTATTTCACTCCTTGTAAGCTGATGGAGTCTGAGTGACAAGTTTCCTCAGGTCTCAAGTGAGTATTCTAGCTCATCTTAACAATGTTGTTGTCTGGATGGTCTTAATCCTTCTCTGATATTATTATTATTATTATTATTATTATTATTATTATTATTCACTTTGTAAGCTGATGGAGTCTGAGTGACAAGTTTACTCAGGTCTCAAGGACTGAGTATTCTAGCTCATCTTAACAATGTTGTTGTCTGGATGGTCTTAATCCTTCCTCTGATTATCATTATTATTATTATTATTATTATTATTATTATTTCACTCCTTGTAAGCTGATGGAGTCTGAGTGACAAGTTTACTCAGGTCTCAAGGACTGAGTATTCTAGCTCATCTTAACAATGTTGTTGTCTGGATGGTCTTAATCCTTCCTCTGATTATCATTATTATTATTATTATTATTATTATTATTATTTCACTCCTTGTAAGCTGATGGAGTCTGAGTGACAAGTTTCCTCAGGTCTCAAGGACTGAGTATTCTAGCTCATCTTAACAATGTTGTTGTCTGGATGGTCTTAATCCTTCCTCTGATTATTATTATTATTATTATTATTATTATTATTATTATTATTATTATTATTTCACTCCTTGTAAGCTGATGGAGTCTGAGTGACAAGTTTACTCAGGTCTCAAGGACTGAGTATTCTAGCTCATCTTAACAATGTTGTTGTCTGGATGGTCTTAATCCTTCCTCTGAT
>CM042137.1:77272982-77275482 GCA_023376005.1 Doryteuthis pealeii
CAAACATTGCACCAGAAATTTAATCAAAGGAACAAATACTTGGGCAGACGCCATTTAAGATACTTTGACCCTTTTAAACCGGATAAGAGAGAAACTCAGAAATATCTTTCGTGCTTTTTACTAAACGTTGCTTCGTCTGGAACAGAGACATTCGTTTGCTATAAAGTTACCATCCATCTAAATACTGAGCGGATTCGCCGTTGCTTAACTTCGCTGATCCGTCCGGAACCAGTGTTGTCAGTCTGATTTGACTAAGAAAATATACGTATACTTCTTAATCTTTGATTTTTTTAAAAATCCCAATTTAAATATGTATTTATCATCCACCAACCGCACACGTAGAAGATGTGACACGAGGTATTTTTTTAAGCGTAGTTTGAATTTAGAGTTTTCCTTTTCCCCGAGTGGTTGCCGTACTAAGGTTTAATAGCCCAGTCTGCTTTACTATATAGCTGCAGTTGAATAAGTAAGTAAAGTCGACGGGGCGGCCTAAAGTCGGTATCAGCCAGTCAGCGAGGGAGTCTATCCCCTTTTCAATAGCGCTAGACCAAGGAGATTGTTTTAGCATTTGAGGTGGAGCGCCACACCTACCATCAGCTCCTTACTTTACCGCACAGATCCTTGTGCTACTCATACGCTGAGTTGGCGGGGACCAGTAACGAACTAGGAACCTTGTGGTTTCTAGCCGAACGCTCTACCGACTGAGCTAACCCGGCCCCTTACTTTTAACAAATGTGTTAGCGCTATGTGAAATACAAAAAGCCTCGTCCAGGATTTGACTCATGTCGCCGTGTACATTTCCTACGTCAATAAACATTACACCAGTCACTTCCACTTAAATAGGTATTTTTTCTTTAAAGATGATTTCCAATTTTATTTGACCATCATAACATCCCACTCGTGTGTGTGTGTGTGTTTTTATTGTATTTCATTTTCTATTTGAAATTATAAAAAAAATCATTCTGTGAAAGAGATTGCTTTTTATTTGGTCGATGTCAAAGTTTAGGGGAGGAAAATCAGATAAAGGAGATGTACGCTCATTCACATGCAGAGAAAAAAGATAGATAGACTATTTGCCTTGCAGCTTCAAAGAACTTCAACACACCATGATAAAATGAAAAGAAACGTATACACCAACCTTTAGGGTATCCGATTATCAGTCTTCCCCTCTCAATCTTTAAATTATACTGGTTACGTGTATCGTTACAACAATATACATATACACAGATGCATCTATAAACGTAATTCTTGTGAGGTTATGCGTGGAAATTGCTTATAATTCTTTTTTCAAAGTATAGCACTTACATCTTTAATTCACATAGCAGAATACATATATACACATACACACATGCATATTAGCCCTGTCGTCGGGGGTTAGAATATACTGGCTGCATCTTCTGTTAAAGAGATGTCTTGGGTACGTATTTACCCAACCCCTCAACACGAGCAGGATGTGATACAAAGTTAATTTTTAAGCGGATTTTAACGGGTTTGAATTCAGTGATTTCCTTTTCCTAGACCGGTTACCGTATGACCAGTTAAAGAGCCCAGTCGGTTCTAATATTTAAAGGCTTTAAATTACTCGTCCAGCATTTGAACTCGGATCTCAGATTCCGGTTCTTACCACGATGACCGTTACAACATAAAAGTATGTGCTTTCGTTTGTATGTAAGACTTCAAAGAGTACTCAGGTATTTAACTAATTCATGGTGAGATCTTGAATTAGGATGATTAAGTTAAGACGATCAGTGCGTTCGGAGTTGAAATTAAATCGTAAATTGAAATAGACATTACTGTTTTGCTATGGTACGTTTACATGCAAACATAATGATAATTTCGTCATATATAGATAGAACATATGTGTATGTTGTTTGTGTGTGATCGAGTGCCTCTGTCTATCTGTCTGCATTTCATACTGAATGTGAATGACATGTAGTCATACAATCATTTAATCGTCTGTCTCTTCCTAAATTTGCATGTGTGTATAAATATGTATGTTATTGCCGACTATCGTAAATGAGTACGATATATTTTAAACTATTTAACTATATAAAAAAAAAGAAAAAAAGAAAAAAGAAGATAGTTTTCAGGGTTCGGCTTTAGGGCGCTCTTCGAAGATCAAGTTTGTGGTTGTGGGTGGAGGGCTTGGGTGAAATTTCTCAAAAAATAAATAACAAAGAATACAAGAAAAGAAGTAAAAGAAGTTTAGAGAAGGCAAAAGAAATACAAAATGCCCTCTGCAAACAAACTGTATTGAGAGAAGCAAAACACAACTCCTTCAAGATTTGAATAACAAGAAAAAAAGAAAAAAAGTTAGATTCGAGGAGATCCAATATAATAAATAAATAAATAATCAGATCGAAGGACAAACGAATAAATAATGACTTCCTTAATAATAATAATAATAATAATAATAACAATAATAATAATAATGATAAATGAAATGATTCCTACGGGAATTTCTATTTGATAAAAAGAAACATTCAGTCAGTTATCTGTA
>CM042137.1:77277982-77315468 GCA_023376005.1 Doryteuthis pealeii
ATAAATTTTCAGGCACAAATTTTCCAATTAAAACGTGTGTTTTTCCCCAAATCCAAGATTAAGAATATGCACATCTCTTGCTATATTAACAATCTTCAAAAGTAGCCAATGTATGGCACTAGACTACTGTGCCACAATACACACGCTGAATATTAGATATTAGAATTAAAGTAGAAACGATTAATGTAAGTGTATGCTTGTAAAGAAGTGTCAAGATTTTGTGAAGTAAAAGATGTTATCAATATGAAGACATGAAAATACATATTCTCTTTGCCACCTACCCCAATCTAATATATGTTCTGAGAACACGTTTATATTCCATTAGTGGAAGATATTACATTTATGTGCGCGCGCACACACACACACACACACACACACACATATATATATATATATATATATATATATATATGGTTTGTTTGGAATGGCTTTTTGCCGATAATTTTTGGGAGAATAAGTGCTTAATTGGAGTCGTACCTAATTTTAAAAATTAATTAATTAATAATGAATTAGGCGGGAATTCCCGCCTAATTCATTATTAATTAATTAATTTTCAAAATTAGGTACGACTCCAATTAAGCACTTATTCTCCATATATATATATATATATATATATATATATATATATATATATATATATATATATATATATATAATAATTCAGTCATTTTTATTAACTGAAGCACGTAATACACTAACTAGCAATTTTAGTAGTTTTAAGTTATAAAAGATATAAAAAGAGATATTAAAATTGCTATAGCCATTTTGAGAGCTCAATGTATGAGGATTGGGGAATTATATAAACAGCAATACATATAACAAAGAAAGAACTTAAATACAAGTCATATTAACAGTTATAGATTAATTAAAATTGATATAGTCCATTTTATATTATGTTTGTAAAACGGTCTGAGAAACCGATTGAGATATAGGTGGAAACAATTCATAACAGCTGATATTTAAGACACATTCATATGGCTGATATTTAAGACACACACACACACACACACACATATATATATATATATATATATATATATATATATATATATGTTAATGTATGAGTAGTAGATTACCGGTGGGTACGAGTGCGATCGTTGGAAGCGCGCAGTATCCAGGGGTTAAGACTGTGAAAAAACAAATACAAAGTGCTCAATACAATGTAGAGTAAAATTTATTTATATAATGGATAAGAGCAATCTACTCGAGTTTCATCGTCTGATTCGTCAGGGTTACATCCGTTGAATTAATCGAGTTTTCGATTCATCTCAGTTGGTACAATACATGCCCGTTGGAATGGGATATATCTTTAGATAAAAGATAAGTCCTATTCCAACGGGCATGTATTGTAGCAACTGAGATTAATAGAAAATTACTCTTATCCATTATATATATATATATATATATATATATATATATATATATATATAATGAATATATGAAAAAACAAACGATGTTTACAACTGAAATAGGCTCATCAGAAGAGAAAGTGTGCAAACCGTTTCGGGGCCAAATCTCTTGACGGTTTAAAAAGCAACACCCGGCCCATCCTCAACTAATATGAGGACCTATTGCATTATAATGTATCAACCGCACGTGGGTCGGTCATCAACAAAAATAAGACGGGAAAAAAGACCGTTAGTAAAACAGAACGCTGCTAGTCAAACGTTTTTGTTGATGACCGACCCACGTGCGGTTGATACATTATAATGCAATAGAGTCCTCATATTAGTTGAGGATGGGCCGGTGTTGCTTTTTAAACCGTCAAGAGATTTGGCCCCGAAACGGTTTGCACACTTTCTCTTCTGATGAGCCTATTTCAGTTGTAAACATCGTTTGTTTTTTCATTATATCTTATTCATACTGTCGGATTAATTTCCATTTTATTTTCACACACACACACACACACACACACACACACACACACATATATATATATATATATATATATATATATATATATATGCGTGCGTGTGTGTGTGTGTGTGTGTAGGTTCTATTATTTTTGCAGGCAATAAGTTTTGGTTATAAAAGCGAAAGTGAACCGTAGTCGTGTACTAAAAGAATCTGAATATATATCTTTGTTCATAGGTCTGTGTCTTGGTCAGATAGCTGTCAATAAAACCTTGAGAGTTTCTGTATGGACGTTCTGTGAATGGTTGCTTTTAAAGTTTGCAGTCACATAATGTGTCTACGGTTGCAAATCGTCGGTGCGTAGGCTGCTTGGGAAAGACAAAGTAATGTGGATAGGACAAAAGTGTCTGTTGTGATGTCTGGCATTTAGACTTGCCATTACCCACCGGACTCTGACCTCATCAAGTGAAAACATCAACGGAAAGGAGGTTTTTGGTTACTTCATACGCACGCACACAGACAAATACGGACAGACACACACAGATTGACAGAGCGTATTTTAGATAATGTTGCCCAGGCTAGCATGGATTTATTGATGACACACACACACACACACACACACATATATATATATATATATATATATATATATATATATATATATATATATATATATATATATATATGTCGCTTTCTATGTATATATACATACATACAAACACACACATATCTATATATATCTACACACTATATATATCTATATATATCCACACACGGACCCTGTATATATATATATATATATATATATATATATATATATATATATATATATGTGTGTGTGTGTGTGTGTTGTGTGTGTGTGTCTGTTTACCTGGTCTTGCCCGAGTTATCTAGTATCCGGCTAAATTTAAGTATACACTTTTTAAAACAAATTATAGTACCACTACAAGAATGGCTTTGATAGTGAATAACCCACTACGGTTGATCAATCTCTCTATCTTACTCTCTCATTCTACACACACACACACACACACACACACACACACACACACATATATATATATATATATATATATATATATATATATATATATATATATATATATAATAGCTGTATATTCCCAGTCTTTCGCAGGTTATATAGAATCTGGCTAAATTAAGTTATGCACTTTTTAAATCTCATCTTACTCACCACTGGATAGCAGTACCTATTGATCGATGTGCTTATTGTTGAAAAATTACAGTGAAAGTTTTACCAATAACCTAATAATAAAAAATAAATAAATGTACAAATTTATTGGAGTTATTCTTCGTAGCCAATTGATATTACCTATTTTCTCGTACATCAAAATATATGAGTATATATAATGTATAAATGTCACGTTTTTTAATGATGTATAAATAACGTAACCTTTGTATATATATATATATATATATATATATATATATATATATATATATATATAGAGAGAGAGAGAGAGAGAGGATAATTATCTGTCTATAAATATATATATATATATATATATATATATATATATATAATGTTTTTATGTGTAGATTTACCCTGGATATTTATATATATATATATATCCAGATATAGAGCATATATTACTAATATAAGCATATGTTAGATATAACTTGTTATACATTGTATATTTTCATGTTTATTTATATAGACACAGACACACACATACAAATGTATATAAATAACCTAAAATGTACTAATTATGTAGATTTATAATCAATTACTTTAAGTTCTATGTTGATCTCGCAATCATCAGACGGTAATGTATCTATCTATCTATCTATCTATCTATATATATATATATATATATATATATATATATATATATATATATATATATATATATATGAATAGAAAAATACATAGGAATAGTTTGTTATTCTATATATATACATATATATGTAGTCATCTTTTATCTGTTTTCTTACATATAATCATGAAGGAAAACACACACATAATATGTTTATATATATATATATATATATATATATATATATCCTTACATATGAATATATATATACAGATTTCTGGGAGAATATGTACTTAATTGTCAGCATAGACACATCAAACAAACTGTTTGCGTACTTTCATATATACATATATACATAAATGCATATATGTATACTTATATACATATATACTTACATATACATATATATACTTATATATTTATATATATATATATATATATATATGTACTTATATGTACGTTTATATAAATATATATGCATATATATATATATATACATACATATATCTATAAATATATATACATATTCATATATATATATACACATATATATATATATATATATATGTATGTATATATATAAATAATATATATACATACACATATATAATAATATATATATATATATATACATATATAAATTTATAATATATATATATGTATATATATACATACATATAATATATTACATATATATACATATATATATATATATATATATATAATAATACCTCTAAGTATATATATATATACATATATATATAAACATATGAATATATATACGTATATATGTATGTACATTCACATATACATATAAATATATATATATACATGTATATATACATACATTCATATATATATGTATACATACATATATAAATATATATGTTATATATATATATATATATATATATATATATATATATATATATATAGCATACACTTATATATATGTAAACACACACACACACACACACAAACACATATATATATATGAACTTGAATAAACCCCTATATAGCTATTGCCACTGGGCATAAATATGAACTGAATACATAATTCGTGACGTATACATTTCTACAAAAAATACATTTCTGTATTATTTCTACATAAAAGTACGGATGAATATTTATCTATGAATTGAATCTAAATATTTACTCATCTGTTTATGTCTGAAGTAAAGGAGAATTATTTGAACGAACAATTCACATTATTTTACGTATTGTATTATTTTAGGTCTGATTGGGGTATTTGAATCTGTTTATCCTATGATGGGGGAATCCCCGTACATTAGTTACTAACGTGCTGGACTGCGACATCGTACAAAGCGAGTTCGAATTCCAGTCGCTCTGTTACTTTCAATTTCAGACTAATACCCTTTGGAAAATAATGAAACCCCTTATCCTCCCAGCTCTGTATTAAATGATACAACTCTGTTCTCTGACAACGATAGCTTTGCTTTGTCCAACCTACAAAAGTTATTATGTCATTAAACAAAGAAACCTTATCCAAATGTTGTGGGTTTAATTAACTCTTTGCCTACTTGAAACGGCTCAAATTGTGTCTCCCACTATTGCGATCCTACCGATGGTTAGTTCATTACAACTGAGCAGAAGCACTCACGTTTACAGTAATAATAATGAATTTATTTGAATGAGCTCTGAGATAAAGAGATTGTGAACTTTGAAATATTCCATCATACAGGTAAAAATACCAAGAGAATTTTGTACAGCCGTGGGGTAAATTTGGTAGGTAAAGAGTTAAGAAGATTAGCCGTGTTTATGATTGATCAGTAAATCCCAAATCGATATTATTATAAGATTTAGCCATATGAGCTTTTTTTTAATTTCATTTATAGAAAAATAATTCATATAAATTCTTTGCGAAATACTGTAATTTTGGTTTGGTTTGGTTTGGTTTGTTTTACGGCATATCAACCTCAGTGGGTCATTTAAAGCCGATAAAGTTTTGAAATAAATCAATTCTTAAGGGATAATACATTTTTTTTTATAAATACATTTTCCTATTTAACCCATAGATAGGAACCTAACAGGTACTACCACTTCGGGCCAGAGTGGACCAGGGAGCAATGATGATGAAGGGGTGCTCCACATTCCCCAAAACTCCAAAACTGGAACCTCACCATCAGATAGAGTTTAACGTTATTCCCAGGACATGTAGACCCCCAGTCACCGCCTTCTACCACCCATATGATAAAAATGAGTTGGGGCTTGCCATAAGGGCAATAGGGTTGGGAAAATAATATAGGTGCTAGGGCTTGACGTGACCAACCGATTGATCGGAGGGGGCCTCTCCGACCGCCCGTCTAGTCCAAGATAGGGCCAAAGTGGAGTATTGCATGTCATGAACTGCTAATCCACCTGGGTTCTATCCTTAAGCATCACGAGTCACTACCCACGGCCAACTAGTGGCCCCATTGGGGGAGTCTTACCCCTCTACAGAGGTGCAGTCGGTGCATTCTAACACCCCAGCCGACAGCGCGGTGTAGTTTTGTATAGGCGTCCCATCATGATGTAATGGTTAGCAAGCTAGTGTTACAGATCAATTACTACTTAAAATATGTTTGATCCTTGCTAGATACCCCATTCTCATATCCCTTCGTGATCAGTGGCGAACGGATTGGGTACATATCTACTGTATACCTCGTTCAAATTTCTCTATTCAGACACCATGAATTTAAGACAGGTGTATGTCCTATATACTGGGGTATTTTTCCTGGGTCCACCATGTAATTAACTTGTCACACTGTCTTGCATCGAAAGTGTCAGATACTCTCTTAACAGATACAGTTTTACAAGACAGAGTTATATTAATTTCTTTCGGTGGCGGTACACTTAAAAAACTTTTTTACGATACCTGACCTGAGGTATATTTTCTTAGCCACGTCAAATATATAATGGCTATGAAAAAAATAATTCAATGAAATATATAATTAATAATCAAAGAAAGTACGGTATATATAGAGTTTCGTTTATTTGTTTAACCACACACACACACACACACACACACACACACACACACACACACACACACACACACACACACACACATATATATATATATATATTATATATATATTATGTATGTATGTATATACAGTCATACTTCTTTTTACGTCGTTTCGACTTACACAATTTTCGAAGATACGTCGCTTTTCAAAAATATTGAAATCTTAAAATCTTAAAAGCTTATAAATAATATATATACGTCGTCTGTAAAAACAGCTGTATTATTCATGCCATATAGTGCCGTTAATTCCGGGTTGTATCAACAAAAAACAAGAAGAATCAGGTGACGATCCCCAACCATCGACATCTGTAATATCTGTAATATCTATTGCTCCCTGTTCACCCTCATAGTACAGCCTCGGCGATTAATACCGACATTATCCATCAGGTAGGCAATAGAATTTGATTTATTTCTAATATAAGACTAGCCTATGCTAAGCATCATAGCTTACTGCATTTTACCGATTCAGTAGACTAACATAAAAATAAACTAGTTTAGCCTAGGCTAAGTATCATAACTTACTGCATTTTACCGATTCAGTAGGAAACAAGGGCTAGGCCTAGGTTGGATAATTGCATCTAAATAATGGCTATTTCAACTTGAGTCGTTTTTCGAACCAATTAACGATGTAAGGTACGGTATATATAATCTGTCAGAATTATCCTGAACACCATTCTCGTTGAAACCTATATACTTAATTTTTGTCCCTAGACCGCTTCTACAAGTATGTATTGAGCTCCTTTCAATATTTTTATTTTTTCGACAGTCTCTCTCTCTCTCTCTCTCTCTCTCTCTCTCTCTCTCTCTCTCTCTGTTCCATTTGAGGAAAACATTGAGTAGGCACATCAACGTACGAAGATTTGCGAGAACGATGCGCTTAAAACGGCTGGACCATCGATATATTTCCGGTTGAAGTTACATGCCGAGGTTTTATTGCTAAATCGACCTCCGAATAATAATAATAATAATAATAATAATAATAATAATAATAATAATAATAATAATAATAATAAGTTAGTGAGTAACATAAATAAAAGATAAAAAAATAGTCGATTAATAATGTCTACAATTGGGATCGAACCTGAGCTAAAAATCTGAAGAATGTTATTTTTCCTATGAGCCACGGGATAACGAAATGGTTTGGGGTGTGAGCAAACTTTGCGGAATTATTAGCAATTCGATCACATTCTTTATTTTGTTTAAAGAAATTTCATTTTTCTCAAAATTTAATTTAATTTTAATTAATATGCAAAATGTAATTTTTTCTCGAAATTAACTATTCTATTTGCCTAAGTCGACATTTCTATTGAATATGAAAAGTAAAAAAAAAAAAAAAAAAAAAAAAAAAAAGAAAAAAACAGCAATAAAAAGTTAGATCAGCGTCAATTATTTAGAAAAAATTAATGAAATAAAATAAATAGGAAAAGAGATGATTAAAAAAAAAAGAACGAGTCCTTATATGACGATTATAAGTTAATTTCAAGATGGCGCCTAGGCCCGACGAGAATGAGGCTGCGGCAGTGTTTCCTATCTTTCCATTTAATCTAACAAATTTACGCCGTAGTCTTTAAGTGACGATTGTTTACGAATGTCAGAAAGTGAAATGGCCTCCGGTTCTTTTGCTCATCAGATCTCGGCCTCGGGCCTAAAAGCCTCGTTTATCTGTACCTGAACCACTAGAGGAAAGAAAGAAAGAAAGAAAGAAAGAAAGAAAGAAAGAGAAAAAAGAAAGAAAAAAAAACGAGGGAGGCTCGCGGGGTTGTTGAATTTCAATTTCAGAATATCATTGAACTTTATCTATTTACATTTTGCAAGTTCATTCCCACAAATGAGAAAAAAGTTTTATTTTCTATTTTAAATAATAATAATTATTAAAGAGAGTATTTTTTTTAGCTTATAATGTTGTACATTACCTGTGCCAGTAAGGAATCTACACACACACACACACACACACACACACAATATATATATATATATATATATATATATATATATATAACTAGTCAAATTGGGGTAGTCTACGTATTGTAGTGGCTAAGATGCTGGACTGAGACATCATAGTTCGTACTCTAGTCGCACTATTGTAGTAATATATGCTCCCATACTTTTGGTATGAGCTCTCTAATTGGTAATTTAAATTAACTTTCACTACTAAGCATATACTACTAAGCATTTTCCCCGGAAACTTGATCTCTCTGTGATCGTAGAAATATATAAACAAACCTATGTATTTATTAGTTTAAAAACACCAGTCCTCCACAGCAGCTGTCAGTGGCCGAGGGGATAAGATATCAGGCTGGCAAACAGTCAGTCTGAGTTTGACCCTAGCCAAGGATAGTTGTTGTGTCTAGCCACACTGAAGAGGCGTGAAACGCCGAAAGACGTGTCTGTGGATGAGTCGGTAGAACGTTCGGTTAGAAACCACAAGGTTCCTAGTTCGATACCGGTCCTCGCCAACTCAGCGTATGAGTAGCACAGGGATCTGTGCGGTAAAGTAAGGAGCTGATGGTAGGTATGGCGCTCCACCTCAGATGCTAAAAAACAATCTCCTTGGTCTAGCGCTATTGAAAAGGGGATAGACTCCCTGGCTGACTGACTGATACCGACTTTAGGCCGCCCCGTCGACTTTACCTTTACCTTATATATATATATATATATATATATATATATATATATATATATATATACCCTCTTGTCCACCAAAATTTTGGTCTTCCCCCTGATATTAGGTGTGATGGGTCTTATTCTTACATCCTTACCCACGACTTGGTTATAGTGCTTGAATCCATAGTTTTCCTTTTCTTAGATCAGTTGCCCTATGGGGACAAGAAAGCCTAGTCAACCCTACTAAAGCTTGCCAAAGTATTCATTTTAATGTCACAGTCCAGCACGTTCGTCACTCCCAAACGCAATTTTAATCATATTTCTCTGCATATAATTAACACCTCAACACAGTAGGAAACCTTACTTATTATTTAACCCCCTACATGCATGTGTGCATATGTGTGTGTGTGTGTGTGTGTGGTGTGTGTGTGTGTGTGTGTGTGTGTGAATTATTTTATGGGAGTCTTACTTAAGTATTTAAACACATCTACTAATCCACTTCCTTCACAGAACTAGACATACTATAATTTGATCTCATTCAGAATATGAAATAAATGAATAAATAAATAAACAGAATGCGTATCTAACTTTTAAATAATTATCTAATTACAGAAAGACCCAAAAAATGTAAAAAGAGAATACATTGATTGATTGAATGATCTTAATGGCCTGTCAACCCATCAATAGTTATTCTATGCAAAGGTGTTAGTGAACTGCGTTCTCGGTATATTCATATCTACATTTCTGTGTAGTTATTTCTTACGACTTTTTTTTGCACACGGTCCTATCGAATACGAATGATATTTATGAATGAAACCTAACAAATACTACTAATCCGTATCTATGTGGATCATGGAGTAATAGCAATGAAGAGGTACTCCACACTTCCCATATCTCCGAAACTGGACCCCCACCATTAAATGCATTTAGTATCATACCCAGAACAAAATATCTTGGGAGTGGGTCTTACCCTTCAACAGGGGTTACAGTCGGCGTATTCTAAGCATTGAAGTAAGAATTAGACGAATCTTAAAAGACTGACCAAGAGACTGACCGAAAGAAAAAAGCTATAAATACATATCAACTTGAATAAGAATTTATTCTCCCTACCTATTATAAAAGTCACAGCTAAAACCGTTATGAATGGATGGATTGATAGATGCGTGTAACGAGTACGCAGATGGCAAAACCGTTGTCTTCTTTTTGCTGGGTCTGTCGTGAAGCCATGTTTAAGCTATTAAGAATAGACAGACAGGTCGACGGAGAAACGAAGGGAAAACATGATTACTTTACGTACGGCTCACTTGAAGAATTAAAGTGACCGATGACTAAAGGAAATATGCGGTTTACAGAATTCGTTTCATGTTGGTTCTCTGGGGAAAATCTGACAATTCTCACAACTCGTAACGATTACTGAAAACTGATCCAAAATAGATCGAGCATAATAGCGACAAAGACTAACACTGAAACGTATACACTATATATATATATATATATATATATATATATATATATATATACTTTCAAACACTTTTAAGGAAATAGCACAACAGTGTCGTAATTAGTACACTCGACATTCAGTTAATGACTACGTAATGTAGTTTATTTTTATTCACATTCGGTACACGATACATTAGACTTTATACCAAACTAACTTAAGGTAACTATATATATATATATATATATATATATATATATATTATAATTATATATATATATAATACATGTTATATATATATATAAATATATATATATATATATATATAATATATATATATATATATATATATATCCATAATATATACAATTATATATATACCAATATATATATATATAAAATATAATTATATATATAACCAATATATGTATACACACACACACACACACACACATATATATATATATATATACATAAATATATATTTATATAACATACATACTATGTTGACGGTAATATAGTCTCTTAGTCTTATATTTTAGCTTTTAAACCTATATATCTATCTATCTATATATATATATTATCTATATATATATATATTATATCTATCTATCTATATATATATATATATATATAATATATATATATATATATGTATGTATGTATGTGTGTGTGTGTGTGTGTGTATGTGTGTGTGTGTGTGTTAAACATTTTCTCACTATCGACTACTGGACTATCCTGACTCTACGCTTCGAAACCACATGGTTGAATATACTCTTTTGCGCCCATTTATCCTGAAAATATATAAGCAATTACACGTATACTTAAAGTTACTTGACCTGATCCCACTTTGGTTTTATGGAGTTTTCACTGTATCCATCTCCTATTGACGCGTAACTTACGAGGTCAAGTAACACTGTCAAATATATTACCCAGTTTAACTGACCTATATTCATCTATATCTCATGTAGATATAAATAAATACGCTTTGTTCTTGCTGAACTTTGTAAGACTAAAAATAAGAAAGAAAGAAAAAAGGAAAAATGGCATTTTTCCCTTCGATTCCACGGCTATTATCGCGATTGCGTTTTAATCTTCTGGAGGAACGCGCACTTTTACCCACGCGGAGGCCGTCAGACACAGATCATTAGGTTTAGGTTCTGGTCATTCGTAACATATACACAGAGAGATTAAACGGGCGATGTTCGGCGCGAATATATTTTGATAAACATAGGGCGTCAGGAACAAAAAAAAAAAAACAAAAAACAAAACAACAACAAAAAAGCAACAACAAACAAAAAGTAACAATAATAAAAACAAATAAATAACAAAAATAGAAAAGAAAACACATAAAAAAAATAAAAATAGATGTTCGGTTAAAATTGACAGCAAACAGAACGAAATGATTGCAGAACTTTCCTCTCCTCTCGCTTTTAGGTTTGTTTTGTCATGTTGGTGTTTTTTTTCTTCTTCTTTCTAATGTGCAGTCAAAGATAGACTTCTACCAATGATCGAGTTCCTGTCACCAGTGGCTATTCCAGAACTCGATTAATCCGACTCCTATACGAAACCTAACTATTAGCCTTTCCAATGAGGAACGGTACTAGATTCGCGTTGCCATCTCCGAATCCTCCATTTTTTTTAATACATCGATAAACCTGCGAATTTCCAGTCGACAGAGATGCAATTAACTCATGTATGGCCCTCAGTTTAACTTAAAGGTATACAAGGATCTCTGAACACTTTCCAATGAGGACAAACCAAATAGTTTATAAAAAGAGAAAATAGAAAAAGATCTTGCTGAACTTGTGGTAAAGAAATCTTAGAATTAGGTAAAAAGAATTAAAAAAATACTATAACCAAATACCTGGCAAATATCGAAAAGCAATCTTTCCTGTGAAGTGGAGTTACTTCTCAATCTGAGTTTCTGTCTATCCATCGATATTTGAATGATAAATGTTTGGTCGGTTGGTTGGGTTACGGCATGTCAGACTTGTTGGGTTATTTCATGCCAAAATTGTTTTCTTTTATTCATTCCTGTTGGATATTCAAGTCTCTTTTTAAACTCATTTTTAAAAGAACTAATTTTTAATCTATTTATCTCATAGATGGGATCATAACAGCTACTTCTTTTCTTTATTTAAGCTTGGGTATTTGGGTTTTTCTCCAGCTTCACCATAGGGTTGATCTCCGAGTGCATTTAAGGTCAAAGGAAATCCCTGCTTGTCTCTAAATGGCAAAAAAAAAAAATTCTGGCAAAATGGAGTGAGATAAACTTCGATATGAAGAGCAAAAATGTTTGTCTGACCTCAAAAATAGTGGGACGGACTAAGTTACATTAGCACTGTCGGCTGAGGCTTTAGAATACTCTGCTGAGGGGTATGACCTGCTAAAATGGGGCCAGCCGTTGGCTGTGGGTAGTGACCCGCGATGCTTAAGGACGAAATCCAGGTGGATGAGCAGTTCATGAGATGCAACACTCCTCTTAAGCCCTTACTAAGACTAGACGGTCGGTCAGAGAGGCCCCCTCCGATCAATCGGCTGGTCACGTCAAGCCCTAGCACGTATATGATTATCCCAACCCTACTACCCTCATATGGCAAGCCCAACCCTTTTTATTATACATGTGCTAGAACGCAGTGGCTGAGTGCGTTCATGTCCTAGGAATGACGTTAAATTCTATCTGGTGGTGAGGTTCCAGTTTTGGAGAACAGGAGAATGTGGGGCACCCCTTCATCACCGTTGTTCCCAGGTCCGCTCTGATGCAGAGTGGTAGTGCCTGTTAGAGTCCCATATATGCATACCTTTCCCAAGGGTATTAGCGCTATGTGAAATGCAAGCAGCGTCGTCTAGGATTTGAACTCGTGTCACCGAGTCTATCTCCTACGACTCTAACCATTACACCACGCGCCTCCATTGAGAGAGGTTATATAACAGATTAAAAACTGTTTAGTACTTATTAATTGGAGATACTGTAGGCTACGTTCAAGGTGTCACATCGTGGTGTAGTGGTAGGCATGCTAGTCTACAGATTCATTATTACTAAAAAGCGAGTTTGGTCCTCGTTGGGTAAATACCTTCTCTATACCACGTTCATATTTCTGTATTCAGATACCCTTGGTAAAATATATTTCAGAATTAGCGAAGCGTTTTGTCTCTTTTTATTATGGGCAACGCCGGGTCTTCATGCTTTAAATTTGTTAAATTCCAAACGAACTGGTTGGGTAAATACGTTCCCTATACCACGTTCATATTTCTTTATTCAGAGACACTTGGTAGAATACATTTCAGCGTTAGCGAAGCATTTTTTTGTTTTACGGGCAACGCCGGGTAATACTGCTCGTGTCTTCATGCTTTAAATTTGTTAAATTCCAAGATCTTAAAGAGCAGGACACAAAATAACGGTCGGCCATCCACTTGACCCTTTTGATGTTGAGAAAGGAGACATTCGGGAAATTAAGTCATAAAACAGACGTGAATTATGAATGTGAGTGTATTTGCTGAGATGCATTTAAAACTTGAATATGTTCATCATAAAAAAGTCAGCGCATGCATTTAGACAGACACAAATTGTATTTCATGTGGACAAAAAGCGGTGATTTCCACTTTCAGATATTTTCGTTTCGTTATTTCTAAAAAAAAAAAAAAAAATAAAATAAAATAAAAAAAGGGGGAGAAGAAAATAAGAAATACTAAAACCACGAGAATTAATACAAGAATTAAGTGGAGAATATGCTTTGTGACGAGAAACCAGCGCTGAAGCGAGCCCCAACTGGAAAAACAATTAAAGAATCGAAATAATGAGACCCTTAATTGCTAGAGACGCCATGGAATTAATTAATTAGGAGGCAGAATGTATAAAACATGCGAATTAAGCATTTCCTTTGTTTGTTGGTTGGTTTGACGGAATATATATATATATATATATATATATATATATATATATGTGTGTGTGTGTGTGTGTGTGTGTTTGTTTACGTTCTTGGAATTTTACAGTTAAAACGAAGACAAGCGTGCGTGCGACGTGTATACGTGTGCGTTCAAGAGCGTGCGTGCGTGCGTGTGTGTGTGCGTATGCGTGCGCGTGTGTGTTTGAATATTTTTTCCAAAGCTTATTTAAAATATGCAGACATTAACGAATAATTGTGTGACATGTGAGTTCCTAGATGTGTCCCTATGCGATAACTGTTTTCCTCGCTTAGGATGAATACGAATATATAAACAAACATACATACATATATATATATGTGTGTGTATGTGGGATATCCATGTGAGTAATATATACCACACACACACACACACACACACACACATATATATATATATATATATATATATATATATATATATATAATGTACATGATAAAAGTTGACAAAAATGCTTGACACTATATACAACTCTGTCTAATGATTGTGCACATAGCACATGCAACTTAAAGTAACGGAATTTTAATGTTCGTAATTTGTTATTTTTCTGGGTGTTATATATATATATATATATATATATATATATATATATATATATATATTATTTTATTTTATATCTAAAATAATACTAATTAGGATACTATGTATACAAAGACCAACATTTGGTCAAATCACGTGTAGTCATTTCAATAAATAAATTTATATCCATACAACAATTTCTTTCCATTTATCTTTCAACACAATTTTCCCTTTCATTTTTCTCACACACACACACACACACACACACACACACATATATATATATATATATTATATATATATATATATATGAGTAAGAAAAGGTGGAATGAAAACATCACACAATGCTGTTAAAGAAGAAAACAATTTATAATATAATCATAGCTGATACTGATCAATATTTCGATTTTACAAAAATCATCATCAGAGCTCATTCACTCCCGTAGTTGTTTTGGTCGGAGAGGAAAGTCAAAATGAGTTTACAAAACAAAAAAACCTTAATACTGCAAAAAACGAAAGACGTTACAATATTCACCAACGTGGGCATTTCGCGCCATATATATGTCGGGCATGTCTCATGTATATCTTTTGTCAACAAATGTAGCGAATTTTTGAGAATTTTTGAGAATTTTTGAGAATTTTTGAGAGTGAATGAGCTCTGATGATGATTTTTGTAAAATCGAAATATTGATCAGTATCAGCTATGATTATATTATAAATTGTTTTCTTCTTTAACAGCATTGTGTGATGTTTTCATTCCACCTTTTCTTACTCATATTGTCGGATTCATTTCCTTTCTTTTAACTTATATATATATATATATATATATATATATATATATATATATATATATATATATATAATATATGATAGAATGTGTAAAAAATGTAAATAAACTGACTGATGACGATCTAGATCTAGTTCAATGTCTGGAATGTTGATAGAGATACAATTTTATGTAGAACCCGAAATAATAGATATACACAGATGTTATATACATACACACACACACACACACACACACACACACACACCCATATATATATATATATATATATATTTATATATAGAGAGATGTGAGGTATCCAAAACTTGGTAGTAAGGGATGATTCTATATGTGATTTCTAAGACACACTGTATTATCATTGTATGATCGAGTATGTACAAATACAGTGAATCTTTAAATCAGTACAAAGAGCTCAATGTATAAATTTTTAGATTATATACATTTATTAGGGAATAACGGTGTTGAGTTTTTCCTTCCTTTCAAAGATATATATATATATATATATATATATATATATATATATATATATGTGTGTGTGTGTGTGTGTGTGTGTGTGTGTGTGTGTGTGTATGTATAACGTGATTGGACGAGAGAAACAAAGATGTAAATAGGCTGACCTATTCTAATGTGCGGCCTCATCTGTTGAATAAAATTACTTGGAAAAGCAAAGTCTTCTTTGGACTGCAACTATCAAGTCTTGTTGGCCAATAAATGACAGCGCCCCCCTCGGCAATCGAATGTTCCTAATAACCGTAACTGCTTTAAGTCAACGGACTCCATTGCGTAAGTGATGAAGCATTGGAAGCTACAGAGTTGACTCTTTAAGTCGGGCATTTCGTTTTCAGCCTTTCCAGATTTTCCTATTTGCTGCTCGAGTGGATTATAAAAAGAGTGAAGTCTAAACATTAGGCAAATAAACTATTAGAAAATTGGAGAACGATCAAGAAAGAAGATGTGAAAGAAAGAGAAAGAGTAGAAGATTTGTAAGGAACAAGATATGGTAAGAAGATGGGAAAGAGATTCAGATATAAGTAAGAAAGAAAGGAAGAAAAACAAGATATATATTGAGAGAGAGAGAGAGAGAGAGAGAGAGAGAGAGAGAGAGAGAGAGAGAGAGAGAGAGAGAGAGAGAGAGAGAGAGAGAGAGGAGAATAAAGACTAATGAAGATGATGAGTTTCTATAGATCTTGATGTCAGAAGGAAAATATGATGAAAATAAAGGAATGATTAAAAGGTGTAAGAAAAAAAAAAAAAAAGAAAGCTGAAGAGAATTAAAGGGTGCAGATTTAGGAGAGAGCTTTGATGTTTATAAGAACAAGAGACTAGCACTGAAGAGTGGGGGAAAAAGAGAGAAGAAAGTGTACTGGAAAGCAGAGAAGTAGAAGACGGGGTTGGAGAGAGAAAGAGAGATAGATAGAGAGAGAGAGAGAGAGAGAAAGAAGAGAAGAGAGAGAGAAAAAGAGAGAGAGATAATGTGGGAGAGAGATAGTGTGGGAGAGAGGAATAGTATTGGAAAGAGAGGTATAGAAAGACACTGAAGATGTCGAGAACGAGAAAGCTTTGGCAACCGGAAAAGAAAAGGATGGCGCTGAAAAAAGGAGAGAGATAGAGTGAGGGAGTGAGAGAGGGAGAGTGTGAGAGAGAGAGGGAGGGAAAGTGAGAGAGGAAAAGAGAGAAAGATAGAAGGGGAATAGGATAATGCTGACAAGCAACAGAGATAGATAGATAGATAGATAGAGAGAGAGAGAGAGAGAGAGAGAGAGAGAGAGAGAGAGAGAGAGAGAGAGAGAGAGAGAGAGAAGAGAGTGTGTGTGTGTGTGTGTTTGAAAAGAAGAAAAGAAAAGAAGGCGGAGATTGAATGGTATGAGAAGAATACCGCTGGACAAGAGAAGTGAACGTGATGGTTTTGGGGTGGGTTGGATGAAAAGAGATAGACGGTGCAGATGTTGCGGAAAATGTCAGAGAGAATGAGAGAGAGAGAGAGAGAGAGAGAGAGAGAGAGAGAGAGAGAGAGAGAGAGAGAGAGAGAGAGGGGGTGAAGAGAAAGAGATGAAGCTGTTGAGATGTGAGAATGAGTACAAAAATGGTTGATCCCGAAAGACGAAGACAAATAGAAGGAAAAAGGGAGAACGCTGTCGGAAACTCGAAGATAAAGGAAGAAAATCAAGCAGAAAAAACCTCACCGATGGTATTCAGCAGACAGAGTATACAGCAAAAAAGAAAAAAAATGAAGAAAATTGCTGAACTTCAACGTAAATTATGAAACAAAAAATGGCGATGGGACCCCCCACACACACACACACACATCAACAAAAAAGAAAGAAAAGAAAACAGAAAAAGAAAAATTCGCGGACAGCGTAGAACAACGATATAGCAAACTAGGAATAGATGAAGATGATGAAAGAAGAGTCTGACGAGGATGACAAGGGGAGAAGAGCATTAGCTATAATTGGCGAGCAGCAATAGTCGAGAATATTGGCCCTGTTGGCTCGCTTACATCTGTTCGGACGCCATTACTGAAGTGACCAATCAGCACTTTTCCTTACCGATTGACACTCAGAGCCAAACTACAGCGCACAGTTATCCCTCGCGGACCCTAATAATCCCCGGCGTGTAAAAGCTCTCTTATTTGCTCAACTAATGATTTGCAATTCGAGACGCAATCTAAATACGTGTAGTTTCTTAATGACAGTTGAAAACAGGCCACAAATGTCCAAGAATGTGCTTAGACGAACAACCTTGGGGTAAGTGTACGAAACCTAGAGAGCAACACACTGGTTATGCGCACCTATTATTGTAGGAAAATTTGGGGATGCATGCAATTTTATACGCTAATGCATCGGTACATGCATGAATGTGTTTCTCTGTATATGTGTGCATGTGTGAGTACCCGACGTGCGTAAGCTCTCTGAATGTAGTAAGCTTAGCATTCAACTGGTGTTATTATCTGTCATTTTCAGCCCAATGAAAGGGCCTACGCTAGTCCGACATATATGCACGGTCAACATCAGCAAAAACTACTAAGAGGAAACCGGTGAAAATTTAGGTTCTACCTAATGATATTAGTAACATCTTAGTGATGGATCTGCACTTGAGCCCTACAAGGTTGTTTGGAAGACAACTGTAACGTAGTCTTATATTTTGTAGTATTCAATATATCGTACCGATTATATACTATTTCTCTGATTTTTTTTTTTAGATGAGGCTTGATGATTAGTATTATCTGCATTATTCGACTATTGTTATTTTCATTGTTATCTGTACTACGTTTTGGCCGATGTACTCTCCGGCCTTCTTCCGGTATTTCTTGTCGAATTCGGGAACCTTCTCGGACTCGGGAACCTTTTTTCCGAACTCGGGAATCTTATTGTCGTAATCGGGAACCTTCTTGTCGTAACCGGGAGCCATCACGGAAGTTTGAACCTAACCCTTTATTCAGTCCACGGGAGTATCCCGTTCTCATTCTGCTAACCATAGCTGGGGTAGAGGCGTTAAGCTGTGTTAATTATTATTCTATGCTATTGCTGCCCCTGGCCAGGATTGAACCTGCAGTCCAGAGATAACTGTCACTTAGAACTGTCTTAACCTAACTCCTTTATCCACTAGGCCATGTTCAAAGTTCCGTGATGGCTCCCGGTTACGACAAGAAGGTTCTGAAGAAGGCCGGAGGATACATCGGCTGAAATGTAGTACAGATAACAATGAAGATGAGGACAATAGTCCGAATAATGCAGATAATACAAAAAAAAAAAAAAGAGTGGGATTTCTACATTTTCTAAGTAGAAGAGAAAGCTAAGCGATTTATCATTCAATTATATTCTTTATTTCAGCTCTGATAAAGTACACTTGAACTGAAATCATCAAAGCGGAAATAAGGCGATCAGTTTAGGTTCACCTGATTTAATTCCTTTTAGGGACTGTTTCCGTGTTATCACGTGATCCGATGGGAAAAGCGCGAATGCTGAATTATGCAGTCAGTGGTATACGGAATCCCTCATCGTAGAGAGATTAAAAGAAAAATGCTGAGAAAACTTAACTAGACGTACATAAAATTCTAGAAAAGATGAATGTTCGACTATCCTGTGAACGAACGGATCACATGTTAGACGGACTGTTTCATCCAGTGATTGAAGTTAAGATTATTCCGACAATTGGTCGAGAAGAAAAATCATTGGATATATATAAAATAAGAATAAAAATACGTCGAATATTAGTCCGCGTGGTGTACTGGATAACGTAATGGACTGTGACATCGTAGTAGGCGAGTTAGAACCCCAGTCACGCTATTACATTCACTTTCGGACTAATACCCTTGATAAAGGTATGAACCCCGTCATCCTTACAGCAATGGATTAAATAGTAATCTACTGTTCTTCAACAGGAATGGCTTTGTCATTAAATAACTAACGTAGATTGATATGCAATTAAACAAATAAACTTAACTAAACTAAACCATTACTTGAATATCACTTGCCCTAATGCTATTAAAATTGTTTTCTCAAACACCAAACTGAGTTTAATCATTTACGTCGAGTCGTATACGATTAATTTTTTTAGCATTTTGTTCTTGTCCCGAGACTAGCTTCTTAAATAATAGAAGAGTTACGGGCAAAATAGAAGAAGAAGAAGAAGAAGAAGAAGAAGAAGAAGAAGAAGAAGAAGAAGAAGAAGAAGAAGAAGAATACGATATCATTTTCCTGTGCTTTTGTCATTGGCGTCTTTTGTTTCCTTTTTCAGTCACTGACCTCTTTTTGGCATTTTGGGGGTCTTGGTCTCCCCCTACTGACTGAGTATTTGTCCTAGGTGGGGTCGTATTATTGTGTGTTTCAAACCTCCATTACGAAAGTGGCCTGAAGGTAAGTTAGAAATCATGAACAAATGCTAGACAACAGTTTCAGGATGAAATTTTACTCGCCTGTTGTTGTTGTTGTTACTGTTGTTGTTTTTGATTGTGGTGGTGGTGGTGGTGTGGGGAGGTGTAAGGATGAAAAGGAATATGACAAGATTGAGGGGGATGGAAAGCAGGAAAATACCATACTAGAGGGAAGGTAAATGAAGGAAAAAGGTCAAAGAGGATAAAAATAGAGAGAAGAGAGAGAGAGAGAGAGAGAGAGAGAGAGAGAGAGAGAGAGAGAGAGAGAGAGAGAGAGAGAGAGAGAGAGCAGAAAATGTAAAACGTTAAAAATTAGGAAAAAAAGGAATAAAAACGTAAAAACAAACAAAAACCCAATTGGGGTGGTGAGTTATTTAATATAATAAATAAATGAAAAACAACAACAACAAAAACAACAAACAAAAACAAAGAGTAAAATAAAATAAAAAATGAGAAAGAAAGAAAAATGAAATCGCTTTAAAAG
This sequence comes from Doryteuthis pealeii, assembly GCA_023376005.1. Taxonomy (NCBI): domain Eukaryota; kingdom Metazoa; phylum Mollusca; class Cephalopoda; order Myopsida; family Loliginidae; genus Doryteuthis; species Doryteuthis pealeii. The sequence goes on from CM042137.1 coordinate 77,299,272, forward strand.
CAAAGAAAAAAAATAATTGTAATAAAAAATATAAAAAACGTATATTAAAGTATTTACAATTCATTTGCGTTTCTTTTCTCGTTCAATTTCTTAAATGAATTTACCCTATTCTCAATTGAAATTATTCATTTATAAGTTGAAAACCCTATTCTCAAATAACTTTAGCTACTATTAAAGTAATTTTTTTTTATTAAAATATACAAAAATCCAATTATAATATTTACTACTTATTTTTATAGAATTTTCATGTTAAAAACTTTTTGAATAAATTTTTATTTGCTAGAGATCATAGCACTATTCACATGACAACATTGTCATTTATTATCATTTGTTGAAAAATGCAAACGAAATTCAACTTTCTTATTTCATATATTTACTAAACTGAAAACGACACAAGGTCATCGTATTTATCGATTGGTTGGTTGGATTCTTTTAGTCATTCTTGATGGGTATTGAATTTTTATAAAACTCAATTTTTTAAAACACTCAAATTTTCTATTTAACCCATAGATGAGACCCTATCAGATTCTGCCACTCCGAGTGGACCTGGGAATACTGACGATGAAGGGGTACTCCATATTCCCCAGAGCTCCAGAATTGGAACTTCATCATTAGATGTAGTTTTACGTCATAACCAGGACACTCTATTTATCGAATTATATTTATATATATATATATATATATATATATATATATTTGGATGTACATTTCTTTCTTAATTAGCAGTACATAATTTCACCATTGGAGAAGCTCAGAATACACCAGCTGCCTCTCCTGTTGATGGGTAACAACTCTTCTTCCACCACATGGTGTCTTCAGTATGGCACTAAACTGCATCTAATTATAAGACTGCAGTTCTGAAGTTCTACGAAATGTAGATTACGCCAATTACTCCCAGGTCCACCACATTTTAATGCGAAAGCGCTAACAAAAATATCGCTAAAAAGGGAGAAAATTTATGAAAGAAAAGAACACAGATATGAATAATCATATAAAGAAAAGCACAACAAAAAGAAAGGACAAGAAAGAAATAACAGCGAAAGGAAAAAACAAAGAAAGGAAAGAACAATGAAAAGAAAGGACAACAGCGAAAGAAACAAACAAAGGAAAGAACAACGAAAAGAAAGACAAGAAAGAAATAACAGCGAAAGAAAAATCAATCAAACAAAGGAACAACGAAAAGAAAGGACAAGAAAGAAATAACAGCGAAAGAAAAAATCAAACAAAGGAAAGAACAACGAAAAGAATAACACGAAAGAAAGGAAAGAACAACGAAAAGAAAGGACAAGAAAGAAATAACAGCGAAAGAAAATCAAACAAAGGAAAGAACAACGAAAAGAAAGGACAAGAAAGAAATAACAGCGAAAGGAAAAATCAAACAAAGGAAGAACAACGAAAAGAAAGGACAAGAAAGAAATAACAGCGAAAGAAAAAATCAAACAAAGGAAAGAACAACGAAAGAAACAAGAAAGAAAAACAGCGAAAGGAAAAATCAAACAAAGGAAAGAACAACGAAAAGAAAGGACAAGAAAGAAATAACAGCGAAAGAAAAAATCAAACAAAGGAAAGAACAACGAAAAGAAAGGACAAGAAATAACAGCGAAAGGAAAATCAAACAAGGAAAGAACAACGAAAAGAAAGGACAAGAAAGAAATAACAGCGAAAGAAAAAATCAAACAAAGGAAAGAACAACGAAAGAAAGGACAAGAAAGAAATAACAGCGAAAGAAAAAATCAAATATTAACAGCGAAAGGAAAAGAAAGGACAAGAAAGAAATAACAGCGAAAGGAAAAATCAAACAAGGAAAGAACAACGAAAAGAAAGGACAAGAAAGAATAACATCAAACAAAGGAAAGAACAACGAAAAGAAAGGACAAGAAAGAAATAACAGCGAAAGAAAAATCAAACAAAGGAAAGAACAACGAAAAGAAAGTGAAAAATCAAATTCCAAACAAATAACAAAAGAAAAAATCAAATTCAAACAAAGGAAAGAATAAGGACAAGAAAGAAATAACAGCGAAAGGAAAAATCAAACAAAGGAAAGAACAACGAAAAAACATCTAAGAAAAGAAAAAATCTGGAAATAAAAGTAAATATTAAAGAAAGGGAAGAATAGTTAAACCAAAGAAAAGAAGTCACGAGAATTGATCAAATTACAAAAAACAAACCAAAAAAAAAAACGAATAAAATAAGATTTAAACTAAACATTTACATGAAGCAATCAAAGTTCAAAACAAAAGAAACGTCTAATAAAACAGAAACATTTTAAGAAAGAAAAAGAAAACAGAGACGTGTATGACTTAAAAGAAAATATAGTTTTCATCTTCTCCCCGCCAAGAACCTTACATTCTGGAAGGGTGCTGTTCGTATTGCCGATAGCTTTATTTCGGTACGTGTCAAATTCGGCTAACTTGATCCATAGTCTCGCGAGAATTCCGGCATTATGTCGGTGTCTATCGGAAGTCTCGTGTGACGCAACGTGGCCGCGGATTCCCACGTTTTTCGCGCCACCTGTCAGTAAGCCTCACTCATGTCTCGATGGCCAGCGGCCGCGAAACAAGTGATTTTTGAACGAATTCAAGTAGACTTTAGTTTGAAACTAGCCGGCAATTGTTGTATGAAAATGGAAAAAAAAGGGTGAGGGGGAGAAAGAAATAAAAAAAACTAGAAAGGTGATGTTTACTTCGATCAAAGAGAGCAGGGAAGGAAATTAAAAAGAGTTGAAAGAAAGAGGAATAGAACGAAGGAAATAATAATAATAATAATAATAATAATCTCTTATTATAATGGAGATTGTGTGTTTTTCTGTCTGCAACTGAAACTATATTACTAAACAAGTCACAATTCCTTTAGTTATTTACATCATATTCTCCATGATTTTATTTTTATTTAAACCTCAATTATTAATAAAATTGTTTTACATTACTTACACTATTGACCATATCGACATACTAATAACATGCAATTGTATTTATATATACAACAAAATAGAGGTTTACAGTATGAATGGGAAGGCTAATTTGCATATTGATCTTAAAAAATTAATTTTAATAAATATATGTTTAGTATTATTGATTTCTAATTGTTTGGTTTTATCTTATTGAATATGAGCAAAAATCTCTTCAATAAATCTTAAAAGAAATTCCTTAACAAGAAGAAATAACTAATACTATTCTTTACTTCCTATTTTAACTAAATAGTTTAATTAGGAAATTTACCAATGAAAGACGGGAGTAACGGAAAATGATGGAAGAGTTAGTTTCAAAGTTGTTCTATTTTTCAATCATACCCCCTCTGTTCAAAATCTTTTTATTTACATTCTTATTCAGTTTCATTAGCCTTTCTAATTTAATATGATATTTTATTATAAAATTTAACTAAAATACTTGCACCCGGAGGGTGCATATATTTGCTAATAATAATAATAATAATAATAATAATAATAATAATAATAATAATAATAATAAGAAGAAGAAGAAGAAGAAGAAGAAGAAGGAAAGAAAGAAAGAAAGAACAGAATGAAGACAGAAATAATGTTGCATGGAGTACATTATAAACTGATTTATATTATCCAAATGAATGTGTCCTATAGTAGATTGATTATCACATAGAGCTGTGGTTCTGATGAGGGGCGTCTAATTGGGGTGAAGCAAACAGTTGAGTGATCTTCTGATTGATTGAAGGAAAAGAATTAAAAACATAACAACGTTCTTAAATGTAATTCTTTTAGCTATTCTTTCCCCTAGAATTTGGTTTTGTTATTTTTACGACATATCAATCCATGCTGTTTCATATAATGCCGAAGTCAGTCTTTTTGCAAGCAATTGCATGGTTTAATGTAACTAATGATACTTATTTGTAAGCATTTACAGCTTCCAGCAACAACGCTTAATACACATAATTTGCACACAGCTATATTGTTTCACAATGGTTTCAAGAAACTATTTCTGTTTAAGAAAAATTATTTATTTCAGCTAGTATTTCTATAAAAGAGCCCAATTTCGTCAGATAGCCACCACACAACGGAGAACTGATAAGATCAGCTGGAATATCTTCTGAGTCTTAGAGACCCGAGGAGACTTGCTATCACTCAGCCTTCAGTTAATCATCGGCTACGGCAGGTGTGAAAACCTCAATAATAATAACAATAATAATATACCATCCAAAAAAGAGCATTGTTAAGATCGGCTAAAATATTTAGAATAGTTCTGGAGACCTGAAGAGACTTGGTATCACTCAGCCTCCAGGGAAAGACCACTAGCTAACACTGGTATGAAAAACTCTTAAAGACTGATAGAATGTGAAAAAAAAAAGAAAAAAGATAGACAGATACTTGGACCTGGTCGGAGAGCTAAAGAAACTAGCTAACATGAAGGTAAAGGTCGTAGCAATTGTAATTTGACCCTTGGAAAAGTCCCCACGGATTCGTTAAAGAGTCGTTAAAGAGTCCGGAGGAATTGAAAATCCGAGTAAGAATCGAACCATCCAAACAACAGCACTATTAAAATCAGCTAGAATACTCAGAAGAATTCTGGAGACCTGAGAAGAATTGCTGTCACTCATCCACCAGTGAACCACCGGCAACAGCAGGTGAGAAAAATTCGATAATAATAATAATAATAATAATAATAATACGGATCACCCTATCCCAGCCAGCAGACCAGACCTAGAATTGATTAACAAAAAAAAAAAAAAAAAAAAAAAAGTGTCAACTGGTGGACTTTGCGGTCCCAGCAGATCACAAGGTGAAGCTGAAGGAAAATGAAAAGATGGATAAATACCTGGACCATGCCAGAGAATTGAAAAAGCTGTGGAATATGAGAGTGAAAGTGATACCAATTGTAATTGGTGCACATGGAACGGTACCAATAAACTTTGAAAAAAGACTGGGGATCTAGAAATCAGAGGAAGAATTGAGACCATCCAGACTACTGCACTTCTGCAATCGGCTAGAATACTCAGAAGAGTCCTGGAGACCTGAAGAGACTTGTTGTCAATCAGACTCCAGTGAAATACCATCAGCGTTAGCTGATGTGAAAAGCTCAAAAGGAGTGAAAACAATAAAGACAATAAATAAAGAAAAGAAATATGTGAAAAAAAATTAAAATTTGGGTTTGAATTATTTGTCAAGATAGAAACGGCCTCTTTACTACAGAATCGAAAGCGTTTGAAACAGTCCAACAAATAAAATATAAAAACTCAAATATTTTGGTTGATGATTCTGTCACCTGAAAGCAAATCTTTGAATGCATCATCATGTAACAACGTTAAAAAGATAAAAATGGATAAAGATGTTAGACAAATTTCTTCACATTTAGAAAATAATTCTTCCCATGCAGGCATTGCGGTGAAAAAGGAATACGTACAAGTGACAATAAACATAAAACACACAACATCCAATATATCTATGCTATTACTTGGATACATCTGGATAATAATTTTTTACACACACACACATACACACACACACACACACACACACACACAACACACACATATATATATATATATATATATATATATATATATATATATATAATTTTAGCGTTATAACATTCCATCGCGTGAACACGCTTCACGTTTGTATAGACGCAAAAATCTGCTGGTTTTTAAAATCTCAACCATTTGACACTTGTCTGAGGATTGTGTAAGCATGAAACTAATAGTAACAAGATGATAATATCCATAATATAATATATTATTGATTGTAAATCTACATGCCAATACTTTTCTCATTCATTCTCTATTCATTTATATTAATATATATATATATATATATATATATATTATATACACGCACACACACATACACACACACACATATATATATATATATATATATATAATATATATATATATAGGTGTATTAAAAAGTATCGAGGCCGGTTTCATAATTTTCGTTCGAATTGGTACTGACTTGTCCAGAATTCTGTCTAGACGTCTAGACCTAATCTCTTTATTAGATAAGTTGCTAAGCTGTGCATATGTCTTCTTTTTTCGCCGTTCTTATGGTAAAATGTATTGAGAAAACTGCTTATACGCTCATTGCATCCCGTCTACAGGACTTACCAAGAACGATGGCCAATAGGAACGGATGGCGAGACATAATCAAAGGAATACGGGCTGTTTGTTTTGATCATCATGATGTAGTTGTATTTATTTTTTACATTATCGAATGCAAAGAGTGTTTCTAAAACATTGATATCATTTAAGACGCACAGGGTGTTTAAGATCGAAATTGATATGTTTACGTAATCAATATCTTGTTCAACTAATCTCAAATTTTAACAGCACGTGTAGGAATAACTCAGTGTTTAATGTTTTATGGTTTTTTTTTCTTTTTCAGTCACAGAAATACTATTCACCGTAAAAGAAAAGATGATTTTTATGTCAGAGCATGTTCGGACACAGTCGGACAAAAAATTTTCAGCGTGCATTTGGTAAAGAATTCGTGAAAAATTCACCAATTATAATGCAGATTTAGACATGCCACAACATTTCAAAGATGAAAACTCAATGATGATCACCTGTATCGGAAGAGATGGATGAAATATTTCTCTGAATTTTTTAGATGACGCTTGATGATTAGTGTTATTTGGATCATTCGGACTATTGTCTTCATCTTTATTGTTATCTGTACAACATTTCGGCCGATGTACCCTCCAGTCTTCTTCAGGTATTTCTTGTCGAATTTCGTATCCTTCTCGAACTCGGGAATCTTATTTCGAACTCGGAAACCTTCTTGTCGCAATCAGGAGTTCAAAGTTCCATGATGGCTCCCGATTACGACAAGAAGGTTACCGAGTTCGAAAAGAAATACCTGAAGAAGGCCGTAGGGTACATTCGCCGAAACGTTGTACGGATAATAATAAAGATGAGGACAATAGTCCTAATAATCCAAATAATACTAATGGGTGAAATAGTTCGGTAAACATTTTTTGCGAAGCTGCAGGCAGTCCATAAGATGAGCAAGTCGGAAAACCCAGATTCTACCAATGACAGTTTGGCATGTCACAAGGAAACGCTTGCGAATAATAACCAACAAGCTGCAGGTCGTTCATGCCCTAAAGACGGATGACACACAAAAGCGCAAGCTATTCTGTATCAGTATGCCAGAAACTTGAAGAAGACGTTGCACATATTGAAAATTTGCAAAATCGTTCATGATATACGTATGCCTTTGATTTTCCCATTCAATTTTGATGAATAGATCCTATTTTGCTTAACGTTAAGTGTTGAGTACTTATCATTTCTATTTTATGACGGTATCAGCTTCTACTAACCTTCTCGGTTAGCCGTGTTGAGTTGTCTTAGCTCTCTCTTCATCTGGGTCGTTTCGGGTGTCTTCTCGGGTATTATCTCTCTCCGCGTCCATTTTTGTTTGTAATTATGAACATGGAGACTTGAATTGTTTGATGTAAATCTTTATTACCCGAGATCCCATATTTTAACATGCGCGTGGAGAATAGCATCAACACCATAACGCATCTAGCCAAAAAAATAAACCGTCTTCAACTAAACTAGATTTTGTACGGTTGCTCAGACAAGTGACTTCCTCCACCAATAACAGATCAACTTGAATTCAACGCCTGCCAGTAAAACATAAGGTGAGTTTCCATGAGTTCTTACAGTTACACGTTAATTTTGGAATCCTACACTACATTACAAAATGAATAGTCTAACCTATGAGCCGGTTTAGTTTAACTTGACTAGAATATGTTGGTACTCAGCTATCTCAGACATCACAAATGATATCAAGTTTATTTCAAAACTCTTTTTTATATGATAAAGAAAAGGATCAGTGGTACTTACATCGTCTTGGTAGTAGTAGCCCTTGTTTCGCATGTGATTCAAATAGGTCTGGGTAATAGGCACGCTGAAATCTATGATTGGTGGATCATCGGTCATGTGGATGTTGTTCATGGCTGCACTGTTGTTGCCGGCACCGACGCCGACGACGACACCACCGACGCCGACGCCCCCACCGACGCCGGCGCTGCTGTGGGTGTTGGTGTTGCTGCTGTTGGTATTGCTGCTGCCACTGTTGGGATTATTGTTGTTGTTGTTGCTGCTGCTGTTGTTGTTGTTTTCGCCGGACAGGTGCATTCGTTTTTGGCAATCAGAGCAGGACATGAGAAACCTGGTGACCGCTTCTCTTGGGAGGAACGCGTAAGTCTCAGCTATCTGTAAAGAAAAGAATTACATATCATGAATACTCAAGTATAAGCTGAGAAAAATATTGTATACAATATAGACTCGTGTATAAGTCGAAAAGAGAAGTGTATACAATGTATAGGCGTCTATAAGCTGAGAAGAGAATTACATACCATGCATACTCGTGCATAAATCGAGAAGATATTTGTATACAAATTATACTCGTGGATAAGTCGAAAAGAGAATTGCATGCAATGTATACTTATGTATGATCCGAGAAGAGAAGTGCATAAAATGTATACTCATGTATTTACCCTAACCCTCCGTACAACCAAGATACGACACAAATTTATTTTTAAGCAGAGTTGAACAGGTTTGAACTTAGTTTTCCATCTACTAGACCAGTTCACACATGAAGGTTAAAGAGCCCAGTCTACCCTACTATTTATCCATAGCTGGAGGGAGATCAGTTGGATTCATAACTTTCCCAAGTGTATTAGCGCTATGTAAAATGTAAACAGCCTTATACAGGATTAGAACTCGGATCACAAGATCCATTTCCTACGTCGATAATTATTATACAATGAGCGACTCCTAATGTTTACTCGAGTGTAAGTCAAGAAGAGAATTATACACCATGAATACTTGTGTATAACCCAAGAAGAGAACTATATAAATAAGTGTAGAAGTCGAAGTTTTACAACCAGAAGGCAAATGTTTAGGTACAACTTTTAAGATTATAAACAACAGTTAAATGTTATATATACTAGCAAATATATGCACCCTCCGGGTGCAAGTATTTAAATTTTAATGTAATGAAATATCGTATTAAATTAGAAAGTCTAATAAGAAGGCAGATAAAAAGATTTGAAACAGAGTGGGGTTATAATAGAAAAATAGAAATGAAACTTACTCTTCCATCACTGCCGTCTTTCATTGCTGAATTTTACTTATTTAACTATTTAGTTAAATTAGGAAATAAAGAATAAAATGACAGTTATTTTTTCTTGTTAATGGATTTCATTTAAGATCCATTGAAGAGATTTTGCTTATATTCATTAAAATAAAACCAGACAATTAGAAATCAATAATACTAAGCACATATTTAATAAAATCACATTTTTAATATCAATATGCAAATTAGCCTTCCCATTCACACTGTAAACCGCTATTTTTTGTATATATAAATACAATTGCATGTTATTTGTATGGAGATATGGACAACACTAATAAAAAGGTGAAGCAATTTTATTAATAATTGAGATTTAAATATAAATAAAATCATGGAGAATGTGATGTAAATAACTAAGTATAAATAAGGGAATTGTGACTTGAGTAGTAATATAGTTTCGGTTACAGACAGAAAAACACACAATCTCCATTATAATAAGATATATATATTATTTCTAAACTCCGACAGTAATAAAAAAAAAACTCGGCTGTATAGTTCGTAATTATACGATACAAACTTTTGCCCGGAGAAAAAAATATATAATAAAAAGAAAAGACTAAATCATCTGCACCTCCTAAAAATAATCAGATGGTACTATAAAAATGGCCAAAAGAAAAAAAATACTGTAAGAATTGTCTAAGTTAAATATACTAAAAGGCTCAATACAAAAAGTAGAGCTAATTAATGATAATAAAGTAAGCCTAATGAGTCAGAGAATATCTACCTAAGTTTCTCCTAACTGATAATCAGGATAATTCAGACTCTGATATATCAGAATTATCCAGATGATCCGTAAGGAGAAACCTAGGTAGATATTCTCTGACTCATTAGGCATACTTTATATATATATATATATATATATATATATATATATATATATTGATATATAGATAGATATATCAACGTAATGTTTTATTACGAAGGAATAGGTGAATTAAGCAACGTGAAACTATGTTATGGTAACATGAAGCAACATTGTAATCCAAGTAAGGACAAAATATCAACGCATAGAAATTCAAACAACTTTTTCTTTTGGCAGAGGATCAGTTTTACCTTGACGTTGTTTTACTTTTAATTTAGTTTTATATTTAATAAGTAATACCGAGAGAAAAAAAAACCCTTAGTATCCGAACATCTTGTGCAGTTGATACACTTTTTATTCGTTTAGGAAATGTCCCAGGAAACCCATTTATTTTAATCATCGTTGTTGTGCATTGATTTCTGCCGAATTACAGGCGAATAATCAATCCATTTGCTCTAAAATGACGACGGTTTGGAATTAGAGAAGGTTTTTCGGTGGTGTGTTGATATTTCGGGAAATTTGATCATTCAGGAAGTTTCACAACGAACAGGTAAGGTTGCAATCGGAGGTGGGATGGAGAATCAAAATAGGGCGTGTCTAACTCGTGTGACAGAACTGGAAAGCCAAACTGTGATAGTTTTGTACTCGTCACCAGTGCAACATATAGTTTTTGATTGTTTTTGTTTTTTTATCAAATAGGCAGAAAATGCGCGATCGGGATTTTTAATCTTTCGGTTATTACATCTTCAGTAATTTTATACTTTGTAAGAAGTAGGCTTATTGGATAATTACATATATAATGATATGGAGGCGCGCTTTGCGCATTGTAATCATCGACCAGAGTTCAAATCCTGGACGAGGCTGTTTGCATTTTAGTGAAGGCACGTATCCATCTCTTCTCCTTCTAGCTATGAATAAATAATAATGAAGATTGAGATATGCACAAGCTGGATGTGACACAAAATCAATTTTTAAGTGGCATTTAAAGGGTTTGAATTCAGAGTTTTCTTTCTCTTAGACTGGTTGTCTAATCAAGTCTAACAAGCCCAGTCTGTCCTAATTATTTACTTATCATTTATTATTCTCTCATGGGAACAGGAGTGTGTATCCGTGCATTAATGGCTAATGCAGTGGGCTGCGACATCGTTGTAAGCAAGTTCGAACTCCCGTCTCGTTATTACGTTAACATTCGTATTATTACCCTGGGGAAAGGTATAAACCCACTGTTACTCCTTACTATGGGTTAAATAGTACCGCGTCTGTTCTTCTACAAAGATGCCTGTGGCATTGAATAGCGCAAGAAGGTTGAAATGCCTTTAAACAAAGAAACCAAACCAAACTATCATGAGCAAGAATGATTGCGCACCATGATTGTAGTGGTATGCAACTAGGCTAGGAGAAAGAAAAATCTACTTTCAAATCAAAGAGAAGATTTCTATAAAACTTCGCTCTCCCAAGAATAATAATGTTAAGCGTAGTTTAGGAAACTGTCTTGAAAAGGACATGGCAATTTCCGGAATTGGACTCTTCCACTGAAATATTTTCTTATTCTTTACAAGCTATAAGAAACAAACCCATTTTAAAGAAGAAAAAAGAATGCTAAAAGTATTAAAACAAGAAAGAAATATAATTATTTTGAGAAAAATGAAAGAGAATTAAGAAATAAAAATATTTTGGTTTCACTTTCACTTTCACTTTTGGTATTTCAAATGTTTTATTGATTTTCTTTCCTTTCTATATAAGGTTGAATGCTGAGCCATGATTTCTTTTTTAAATAATAGGGTCGATACTTCAGGATTCTTGTCCCCATTTTTGTGACTTCTACCTCCGCCGAAACTTGCTGCAAATTTTACCCTCCAAAGAATCTCAACATTCTTTCTTAACATTTTTCCTTTTGTAGCAAGATTATTTTGAAAAATATCTCAAAGAACGCCATTTTCTTTCTCCTTCTTTTTCGTCTTCTTTCGTTTTATTCAGTCTAGTTTGGTCTTTTAGATTTATTTTGTCTTTTACAAAAATAATTCTAGGTTACGTTTTCCCTGCACTCTTCTTTACATTTTACTTTAATTTTTTTTGTGCTATTCGTACCCAATTTTTCTTCAGTGAATCTATGTTCTTTAACACAGGCGCCTGCTCAAACACACACACACACACACACACACACACACACACACACACACACACACACCACGTACAGATACATACACGTACGCATCACACATATACATAAGAATGCAAGTACCCCACACATATACGTATGCTCGTACACACCACTCACCAAACACACACCTACACTACACTACACACTCATACACACAAACACACACACGCACACATGCACCATCACGACACACATGCACCACACACACACATACCCGCGCGCACATACACACACACACGCACACACACGCGCGTATGCGGGCGCAAGGTAGAGTTTTTCAAACCCGTTTAAAAAAAGAGATGCAAGATTTCACCCTCACATTTTCCGTTTTTTCATTGATAAAAAAAAATAGAAGAGAAAATAAAACCAAAAAAATTCAACACATTCTTGTATAAATTCGTTTTCTCATTTCGTCTTTTTTTTTTTTAATTCTGTCTTCTTTTCTTCTTTTAACTTCGATTTTAATTCCAGGCCAAGCACACGCCCTTCTTTTATTTAGACTTAATTCTAATTTATTTCCTTTCCTGATTCTTGCATAGAGTTTGCATATTTTTTTCGACCTAGATTTTTCTTTCTTTTTTTCCCCTTTTCTTCCTTTTATCAGTTTTGTAGTTTGTAGCATTGGCGTGTGGGTGTGTCTTTTTCAGTGTGTGTGTGAGTAGGGGAGTTTCTTTGTTTTATTCTGTATTGTCATTTCATCTTATTTCTTTTCGTTTTGCATTTTTATCTTTATTTTCAACTCAAAACGACTCTTTCTACGACAGTTCCTGTTTTATTTGTTTTAACAGTTTCATTTGGCTCCCGTCTCGCCTTTCTTTGATTTGGCAACGACCGCCGGCAAAGTGGAGCTGGTCGAGTCGATAAAGCCTTCTAGAGTTCGTGTAGGTGCCCATCTTCTTCACACGAATAGCCTATACTCACAGAGACACAGATAATCTTGCTAATAGCAACGTGCAAGCAGTGTCGTTCATGCAAATGCACACATGTGCACACTCTAGACTTATAGAGTTATAATTTGTAGGTTATATACGCAAGCTGTGAATACAGAGTTTATCGCCCTACAAGAATCCCCGTGCCAGACTTGTTTGATCTTTTTAAATATCTACATATTATTAGAATATACAGATGCATCTATGCAGTAGACAACGTAGACAACAATAGATTAAATGCTAATTATTGTAAATGTGACGACTGATGTTCTCCTTTTGTTAGGGAGAAACAAACAAACAGTTATCGTCTGTCGGACAAGCAAAGCAAGAATAATTTTTTAAACCGGGGACCCTTTTTAATTCCATGCACTCAGCGTCCTTTCTTTCTCTTTCTGATGTCAGCAGAATCTATTTCTCGTCCCCTGTTCAGTACCATCGTCTCGCCCTGACTGTATAACTATAGGGGGTAAGCTCCCTAGGAGGTATATTGGGTATGATATTGAACTACACTTGATGGTGGGGATCAAGTTCTAGAGATATGCGGAGTGTAGGGGAGTTGCCACAATCCGCAGGTTTATTCTGACCCGGAGTGGTATTACTTGTTAAGATCCCACCGATGGGTCAAATAAATCTGCTTAAAAATTATTTGTATTCGACAAGACCGCGTGCTAAACAACAGAACAAAACAGAAAAACTTTAGAAACAACTACAAAAAAACCCCACTATATCTGTCTCTGTCCTCTTCTCATTCCTTCATCAGCACTATCTTTTTCTCTATCACCCCCTCTCTCTCTCTTTCTCTCTCCCCTTCCCTTTCCAGAGGTCTATCTTTCTATTCCCCTCTTCAGCACTCACTTGTTCTTCTACACATCAAAACTCTCGCCTAAATATGCACTCTATTTCTCTTTTTCTCTTCAGTGTCCTCTTTCTTTTTTACACCTTTTAATCAGTCCTTTATTTTCATATTTCCTTTCCGACTTCAAGATCTCAAAAAAACTAACATCTTTATTAGTTTTTTATTCGCTCTCTCTCTCTCTCTCTCTCTCTCTCTCTTCCCCTATCTCTCCCCTTCTCTCTCTCTCTTGTTTTCTTCTCTTTCTTTCCTACTAATATCTGAAACCGCGTGAGCTAATGGTTAGAGTCGTAGGAAATGGACTAGTCGACCCGAGTTCATTCTGGACGAAGGTGTTGGCATTTCACATAGCGCTAATACCCTTGAGAAGGAATCCAATTCTCCTTCCAGCTATGGGTAAATAGCAGGGTAGACTGGGCTCTTTAACCATAGCTAGGTAACCAGTCTAGGAGAAGAAAAACTCTGAATTCAAACCTGTTAAACTCGCTTAAGAAGTTGATCTTGTGTCGCATCCTGCTCGTTCGGAGGGGTTGGCAAATATATATATCTGAATCTCTTTCCCACCTTGTTACAACATCTTGTTCCTTATCAAATTTCTACTCTTTCTCTTTCTTTCAAATCTCTTTTCTTGATAGTTTTCCGATTTTCTAATAGTTTATTTGCCTAATGTTTTACATCACTCTTTTTATAATCCACTCGAGCAGCAAATAGGAGAAATCTGGAAAGGCTGAAACGAAATGCCCGACTTAAAGAGTAAACTCTGTAGCTTCCAATGCTTCATCACTTACGCAATGGAGTCCGTTGACTTAAAGCAGTTACAGTTATTAGGAACGTTCGTTGCCAGGGGGCGCTGTCATTTATTGGCCAACAATATATTATAGTTACAGTCCAAAGAAGACTTTGCTTTTCCAAGTAATTTTATTCAACGATGAGGTCGCACATTAGACTAATCAGCCTATCTAGTCACTGTCTCAATAATCCTATCACAATATATATATATATATATATATATATATATTGAAAAAAACAAATGATGTTTACAAATGCTTGGGATCATCAGGAGAGAATGTGCACCGTTTCGGAGCCTTCCTCTCAACTGTTTTAACTGCACATCGCCCCCCCCCCTCACTGATGTGAGGTCCCTCGGAATATCTATATCGACCGTATGTAATAGATCGGTCTTCAACAAAAGTAAAAACGGGATGAAATGACCGTTAGAAGAAGAATGCACAAACAGAACGCTGTTAGTCAAAGTTGGAATTTTTGAAGACCGATCTATTACATACGGTCGATACAGATATTTCGAGGGACCTCGCATCAGTGAGGAGGGGGCGATGTGCAGTTAAAACTGTTGAGAGGAAGGCCCGAACGGTGCACATTCTCTCCTGATGATCCAAGCATTTGTAAACATCATTTGTTTTTTTCAATATATCAAATTCACACTGTCGGATTAATTCTTTTTATTTCAATATATATATATATATATATATATATATATATATATATATGATGTGTTGTGGTGTGTGTCTAATTATTTGAGAAATTGTTTCCCTATGAAAAGATGATTTCACACATTGGACAACATCTATATGAGGCTGGTTATATGATTCACTATAACACACACACACACACACACACAAACACACTGTACAATCCAATACATGAAATTAATTCATTGACAAATTGACAGCAGTAAACTCTGTTACCTATAATATCAGCATGTAACAGCGAAGAGAAGTTCAATATATATATATATATATATATATTATATATTATATATATATATATATATATATGTGTGTGTGTGTGTGTGTGTGTGTGTTGTATGTATGTATGTATGTAATTTTATTTTTGATTTCAAGGGTGTTTATTTTTTGACTGACTAGATATAAATTAGATGTACACATCTGTAATCTTTTAGAAATTAAAATACATCCGTACTTTTATGGATAATATATATTTGGACTGTACAAATTTACTATGCTCTCTCTCTCCTCTCTCTCTCTTCCTCTCTCTCTCTTCTTCTCTTCTCTTCATCTCTGTTCTCTCTCTCTCTCGGTATTTTTTTCTTTTTCTCTCAAAATCTTTTGCACTGCACTTTAGGTTCTTTACGTCTCTCTTCCCCCCCTCTTTCTCTCTCTTTCTCTTTCAATTTCTCTTCCACTTATTATATCTTTGTCTTTTCTCTTCTTCCCCTTCTGAGTTGATTTTGAAGGATTCCCATTCGACCTATGCCCCTGAATTTTAACTTCGCCAACACGACCTGCCACTCTCATGGGAGAGTGGTATTTCATAAGTAAGTTAATCTTGTCATCTGACATTATATATATATATATATATATATAA
>CM042137.1:77315568-77345568 GCA_023376005.1 Doryteuthis pealeii
AAGGAAGGAATACGGCGAAACCCTTACAATAACAGAACATTCTTTTATGAAAAAACAAAAAAAAACAACAAAAAAAAACCGTAAAAAAAAATACAGTTAGTTGTAGCTTTTTTAATTCCAATGCGTCCTTGGACGCACGAATTTGACTTTTAAATGGGTCCCAGCTAAAGTCTCTTAATGAAAAATTGTGAGTTTTTATTATGACATTGAAAAGCGGGTAGGGGAGAGAAAGCTTTCTTTGATGAAACAAATAAAGCGTTCTAACCCTACCCTTCTATCCCAGCTTGTGTAATTCGTTTTTAAGAAGATATTTGAAATGTATTTATTTATCTAATTGGGTGGCGAAGAGAATTATGTTTCTCAGTATCATAGATATTGGAACAAAGCTTCTTCTTCGGTAAGCGGTAAGTGGTCCAAAATCCGTGAATCAAACATAAAAGAGCGGGAATCAATTAAATAAAAATGGTCTGTGATACAGGGTTAGCTAACATTACCAGCACCGCCATTTAGAGGTATTTTTTGAGGAATTACCAGATCGAAACGGACAGCTTCTAGATAGTTTGAAGCCGAAACATTTTTCCCTCAAACTCTTTGAGATGAGATTCTACATAAATTCCCAAGCTTGAACTAACCACATCCTTCCAATTTTGATTTTACCAAAACAGGAAACGAATCCCTATTATTTTTCTTGCTACAGTGAGCCTGGATTTTTTCTTGCTAAGGACTTGCTCTCGATATCAAGATTTTGGTTCTCACTACCGAGTGGGTCAAAAGTTCGATGGTTGGTTTGGGATTTGGAAATTATTTCGTAATAATAATATTATATTAATAAATATATTATAATAATAATATATCCCAATTATTGATTAATTCCTTTTGATCTTTCAAAATCATTGTTCCAAGATTCCCATTTTACAAATATTTTCGTTTAGTTAAATAGTCTTTCTAGGAAACCATTAGCATTATTTAATCTCAAAGTGGCAACTTCTACCCCCTCTTTTCCTTTTCACGTGCACTGTTTCTAGGATGCTACGTGAGTCGACCCAAAAAGTAAATACCACCTAACACCTTGGAACATTTTCTTTTTCAAAATCTTCTAATTAGTTATTGTAGAATTCTATATGTAATTAATGGGATGGAAAAACTTTTAAAATGAATTTACGTGTAGACAAGAGTGAAAGTTACTATGATTTTGGGATGACTTATGAGAAGGCTACCTGGGGATTTCTGCTGGCTCAGCACAAGTTCGGAAATTTGAGGAAGGTTAGAAAAGATAATGATGTGTTGTCAGTTCTGGAACGAGCGGTTTGAAGAGAAAGACGTACGATTGAGTGTCTGTTCTCCAAGGCATTATTACTTAGAGGATAAAATAAAAATTATGAGCTTAGAAGAAAAAACAAGAAAGTCTTGTATTTGTATATTAAAACTATCTACAGCACAAGAAAGAGATCCCAAAAGATTCTCAGTATTTCCCAGACTCGAAGAACAGGGAGAATGTCGTCCAAGCCAAACAAACAGCGTCCAATAACAGACCACAACCATATCCAGCCAAGATAACGGGTAATATGAATTATACTTATCTTCTTACTGTTCAACTATAATCTTTGCTGGATAAATGGTTGGGTCTGTCATTACAACACAAACTCCTTTTTTAAACAGCCCCACGAATGCTTTCATTATAGAATTCAAGTTTACAGTTGTGTTGGACACATTTTAGGAATTATTGCTCAGTTTTATTAAAATTAATAATATCACGAGGATCATTTAATGAATAAGGCGAATTTTGCCCAATGCAGCACTGTTTATGGTTTGCATTTTGTTTCAATGAATCAATAGTGAGATCCTTTCATTATCCCACAAGATGTCAGCATAAACTTCTTACCAACGTGTTCCTCTTCATTCGTCTATCTTTCGTTAGCGGCAAGTCTATGTTTATCCCATTTGTAAAACTCTTTTGGACTAATGGGTGAAATAGTTCGGTAAACATTTTTTGCGAAGCTGCAGGAAGTCCATAAGATGAGCAAGTCTGAAAACCCAGATTCTACAACGACAGTTTGGCATGTCGCAAGGAAACGTTTGCGAATAATAACCAACAAGCTGCAGGCTGTTCATGCCCTAAAGACGGATGACATACAAAAGCGCAAGCTATTCTTTATCAATATGCCAGAGAAACTTGAAGACATTGCACATATTGAAAATTTGCAAAATCGTTCATGATATACTCATACCTTTGATTTTCCCATTCAATTTTGATGAATATATCCTATTTTGCTTAACCTTAAGTGTTGAGTACTTCTCATTTCTATTTTATGACGGTATCAGCTTCTACTAACTTTCTCTGCTAGCCGTGTTGAGTTTTCTTAGCTCTCTCTTCATCTGAGTCGTTTCGGGTGTCTTCTCGGGTATTATCTCTCTCCGCGTCCATTTTTGTTTGTAATTAAGAACATGGAGACTTGAATTGTTTGATGTAAATCTTTATTACCCGAGATCCCATATTTTGACATGCGTGTGGAGAATAGCATCAACACCATAACGCATCTAGCCAAAAAAACCGTCTTCAACTAAACTAGATTTCCTACGGTTGCTCAGACACGTGACCTCTTCCACCAATGACAGATCAACTTGAATTCAACGCCTGCCAGTAAAACATAAGGTGAGTTTCCATGAGTTCTTACAGTTAAATGTTAATTTTGAAATCCTACACTACATTACAAAATGAATAGGCTAACCTATGAGCCGGTTTAGTTTAATTTGACTAGAATATGTTGGTACTCAGCTATCTCAGACATCACAAATGATATCAAGTTTATTTTAAACCTCCTTTTTATATGATAAAGAAAAGGATCAGTGGTACTTACATCGTCTTGGTAGTAGTAGCCCTTGTTTCGCATGTGATTCAAATAGGTCTGGGTAATAGGCACGCTGAAATCTATGATTGGTGGATCATCGGTCATGTGGATGTTGTTCATGGCTGCACTGTTGTTGCCGGCACCGACGCCGACGACGACACCACCGACGCCGACGCCCCCACCGACGCCGGCGCTGCTGTGGGTGTTGGTGTTGCTGCTGTTGGTATTGCTGCTGCCACTGTTGGGATTATTGTTGTTGTTGTTGCTGCTGCTGTTGTTGTTGTTTTCGCCGGACAGGTGCATTCGTTTTTGGCAATCAGAGCAGGACATGAGAAACCTGGTGACCGCTTCTCTTGGGAGGAACGCGTAAGTCTCAGCTATCTGTAAAGAAAAGAATTACATATCATGAATACTCAAGTATAAGCTGAGAAAAATATTGTAGACAATATAGACTCGAGTATAAGTCGAAAAGAGAAGTGTATACAATGTATAGGCGTGTATAAGTCGAAAAGAGAAGTGTATACAATGTATTCTCGTGTATAAGCTGAGAAGAGAATTACATACCATGCATACTCGTGTATAAATCGAGAAGATATTTGTATACAAATTATACTCGTGGATAAGTCGAAAAGAGAATAGTATGCAATGTATACGTATGTATAATCCGAGAAGAGAAGTGCATACAATGTATACTCATGTATTTACCCACACGCTCCGTACAAGCAAGATACGACACAAGTTTATTTTCAAGCAGAGTTGAACAGGTTTGAACTTAGTTTTCCATCTACTAGACCGGTTCACACATGAAGGTTAAAGAGCCCAGTCTACCCTACTATTTACCCATAGCTGGAGGGAGAACAGTTGGATTCATAACTTTCCCAAGTGTATTAGCGCTTTGTAAAATGCAAACAGCCTTATACAGGATAAGAACTCGGATCACCAGATCCATTTCCTACGTCGATAATTATTATACAATGAGCGACTCCTAATGTATACTCGTGTGTAAGTCAAGAAGAGAATTATACACCATGAATACTTGTGTATAACCCAAGAAGAGAACTATATAAATAAGTGTAGAAGTCGAAGTTTTACAACCAGAAAGCAAATGTTTGGGTACGAGTATAAACAACAGTTAAATGTGTTTATATATATATATATATATATATATATATATATATATATATATATATATATTCTAAACTCCGACAGTATTTAAAAAAAACTCGGCTGTATAGTTCGTAATTATACGATACAAACTTTTGCCCGGAGAAAAAATATATAATAAAAAGAAAAGACTATTCATCTGCACTTTCCAAAAATAATCAGATGGTACTATAAAAATGGCCAAAAGAAAAAAAATACTGTAAGAATTGTCTAAGTTAAATATACTAAAGGGCTCAATACAAAAAGTATAGCTAATAAATGATAATAAAGTAAGCCTAATGACTCAGAGAATATCTACCTAGGTTTCTCCTAACTGATCATCAGGATAATTCTGACTCTGATACGTCAGAATTATCCAGATGATCCGTTAGGAGAAACCTTGGTAGATATTCTCTGACTCATTAGGCATACTTATATATATATATATATATATATATATATATATATATATATTGATATATAGATAGATATATCAACGTAATGTTTTATTACGAAGGAATAGGTGAATTAAGCAATGTGAAACTATGTTATGGTAACATGAAGCAACATTGTAATCCAAGTAAGGACAAAATATCAACGCATAGAAATTCAAACAACTTTTTCTTTTGGCAGAGGATCAGTTTTACCTTGACGTTGTTTTACTTTTAATTTAGTTTTATATTTAGTAAGTAATACCGAGAGAAAAAAAAACGTTACTATCCGAACATCTTGTGCAGTTGATACACTTTTTATTCGTTTAGGAAATCTCCCAGGAAACCCGTTTATTTTAATCATCTTTGTTGTGCATTGATTTCTGCCGAATTACAGGCGAATAATCAATCCATTTGCTCTAAAATGACGACGGTTTGGAATTAGAGAAGGTTTTTCGGTGGTGTGTTGATATTTCGGGAAATTTGATCATTCAGGAAGTTTCACAACGAACAGGTAAGGTTGCAATCGGAGGTGGGATGGAGAATCAAAATAGGGCGTGTCTAACTCGTGTGACAGAACTGGAAAGCCAAACTGTGATAGTTTTGTACGCGTCACCAGTACAACATATAGTTTTTGATTGCTTTTGTTTTTGTTTTTTTATCAAATAGGCAGAAAATGCGCGATCGGGATTTTTAAACTTTCGGTGATTACATCTTCAGTAATTTTATACTTTGTAAGAAGTAGACTTATTGGATAATTACATATATAATGATATGGAGACGCGCTTTGCGCATTGTAATCATCGACCAGAGTTCAAATCCTGGACGAGGCTGTTTGCATTTTAGTGAAGGCACGTATCCATCTCTTCTCCTTCTAGCTATGAATAAATAATAATGAAGATTGAGATATGCACAAGCTGGATGTGACACAAAATCAATTTTTAAGTGGCATTTAAAGGGTTTGAATTCAGAGTTTTCTTTCTCTTAGACTGGTTGTCTAATCAAGTCTAACAAGCCCAGTCTGTCCTAATTATTTACTTATTATTTATCATTCTCTCATGGGAACAGGAGAGTGTATCCGTGCATTAATGGCTAATGCAGTGGGCTGCGACATCGTAGTAAACAAGTTCGAACTCCCGTCTCGTTATTACGTTAACATTCGTATTATTACCCTGGGGAAAAGTATAAACCCACTGTTCCTCCTTACTATGGGTTAAATAGTACCAAGTGTGTTCTTCTACAAAGATGCCTGTGGCATTGAATAGCGCAAGAAGGTTGAAATGCCTTTAAACAAAGAAACTAAACCAAACTATCATGGGGAAGAATGATTGCGCACCATGATTGTAGTGGTATGCAACTAGGCTAGGAGAAAGACAAATCTACTTTCAAATCAAAGAGAAGATTTCAAAAATTTCGCTCTCCCAAGAATAATAATGTTAAGCGTAGTTTAGGAAACTGTCTTGAAAAGGACATGGCAATTTCCGGAATTGGACTCTTCCACTGAAATATTTTCTTATTCTTTACAAGCCATAAGAAACAAACCCATTTTAAAGAAAGAAAAGAAAGAATGCTAAAAGTATTAAAACAAGAAAGAAATATAATTATTTTGAGAAAAATGAAAGAGAATTAAGAAATAAAAATATTTTGGTTTCACTTTCACTTTCACTTTTGGTATTTCAAATGTTTTATTGATTTTCTTTCCTTTCTATATAAGGTTGAATGCTGAGCCATGATTTCTTTTTTTAAATAATAGGGTCGATACTTCAGGATTCTTGTCCCCATTTTTGTGACTTCTACCTCCGCCGAAACTTGCTGCAAATTTTACCCTCCAAAGAATCTCAACATTCTTTCTTAACATTTTTCCTTTTGTAGCAAGATTATTTTGAAAAATATCTCAAAGAACGCCATTTTCTTTCTCCTTCTTTTTCGTCTTCTTTCGTTTTATTCAGTCTAGTTTGGTCTTTTAGATTTATTTTGTCTTTTACAAAAATAATTCTAGGTTACGTTTTCCCTGCACTCTTCTTTACATTTTACTTTAATTTTTTTTTGTGCTATTCGTACCCAATTTTTATTCAGTGAATCTATGTTCTTTAACACAGACGCCTGCTCAAACACACACACACACACACACACACACACACACACACACACACACACACACACACCACGTACAGATACATACACGTACGCATCACACATATACATAAGAATGCAAGTACCCCACACACATATACGTATGCACGTACACACCACTCACCAAACACACACCTACACTACACTACACACTCATACACACAAATCACACACACGCACACATGCACCATCACGACACACATGCACCACACACACACATACCCGCGCGCACATACACACACACACGCACACACACGCGCGTGTGCGGGCGCAAGGTAGAGTTTTTCAAACCCGTTTAAAAAAGAGATGCAAGATTTCACCCTCACATTTTCCGTTTTTCATTGATAAAAAAAAAATAGAAGAGAAAATAAAACCAAAAAAAATTCAACACATTCTTGTATAAATTCGTTTTCTCATTTCGTCTTTTTTTTTTTAAATTCTGTCTTCTTTTCTTCTTTTAACTTCGATTTTAATTCCAGGCCAAGCACACGCCCTTCTTTTATTTAGACTTAATTCTAATTTATTTCCTTTCCTGATTCTTGCATAGAGTTTGCATATTTTTTTCGACCTAGATTTTTCTTTCTTTTTTTCCCTTTTCTTCCTTTTATCAGTTTTGTAGTTTGTAGCATTGGCGTGTGGGTGTGTCTTTTTCAGTGTGTGTGTGAGTAGGGAGTTTCTTTGTTTATTCTGTATTGTCATTTCATCTTATTTCTTTTCGTTTTGCATTTTTATCTTTATTTTCAACTCAAAACGACTCTTTCTACGACAGTTCCTGTTTTATTTGTTTTAACAGTTTCATTTGGCTCCCGTCTCGCCTTTCTTTGATTTGGCAACGACCGCCGGCAAAGTGGAGCTGGTCGAGTCGATAAAGCCTTCTAGAGTTCGTGTAGGTGCCCATCTTCTTCACACGAATAGCCTATACTCACAGAGACACAGATAATCTTGCTAATAGCAACGTGCAAGCAGTGTCGTTCATGCAAATGCACACATGTGCACACTCTAGACTTATAGAGTTATAATTTGTAGGTTATATACGCAAGCTGTGAATACAGAGTTTGATCGCCCCTACAAGAATCCCCGTGCCAGACTTGTTTGATCTTTTTAAATATCTACATATTATTAGAATATACAGATGCATCTATGCAGTAGACAACGTAGACAACAATAGATTAAATGCTAATTATTGTAAATGTGACGACTGATGTTCTCCTTTTGTTAGGGAGAAACAAACAAACAGTTATCGTCTGTCGGACAAGCAAAGCAAGAATAATTTTTTTAAACACGGGGACCCTTTTTAATTCCATGCACTCTGCGTCCTCTCTTTCTCTTTCTGATGTTAGCACAATCTATTTCTCGTCCCCTGTTCAGTACCATCGTCTCGCCCTGACTGTATAACTATAGAGGGTAAGCTCCCTAGGAGATATGTTGGGTATGATATTGAACTACACTTGATGGTGGGGATCAAGTTCTAGAGATATGCGGAGTGTGGGAGAATTGCCACAATCCGCAGGTTTATTCTGACCCGGAGTGGTATTACTTGTTAACATCCCACCGATGGGTCAAATAAATCTGCTTAAAAATTATTTGTATTCGACAAGACCACGTGCTAAACAACAGAACAAAACAGAAAAAAACTTTAGAAACAACTACAAAAAATAAAAACACTATCTCTGTCTCCGTCCTCTTCTCCTTCCTTCATCAGCACTATCTTTTTCTCTATCACCCCCCCTCTCTCTCTCTCTTTCCCTTTCCAGAGGTCTATCTTTCTATTCCCCTCTTCAGCACTCACTTGTTCTTCTACACATCAAAACTCTCGCCTAAATATGCACTCTATTTCTCTTTTTCTCTTCAGTGTCCTCTTTCTTTTTTACACCTTTTAATCAGTCCTTTATTTTCATATTTCCTTTCCGACTTCAAGATCTCAAAAAAACTAACATCTTTATTAGTTTTTATTCGCTCTCTCTCTCTCTCTCTCTCTCTCTCTCTTTCCCCCTATCTCTCCCCTTTCTCTCTCTCTTGTTTTCTTCTCTTTCTTTCCTACTAATATCTGAAACCGCGTGAGCTAATGGTTAGAGTCGTAGGAAATGGACTAGTCGACCCGAGTTCAATTCCTGGACGAAGGTGTTGGCATTTCACATAGCGCTAATACCCTTGAGAAAGGAATCCAATTCTCCTTCCAGCTATGGGTAAATAGCAGGGTAGACTGGGCTCTTTAACCATAGCTAGGTAACCAGTCTAGGAGAAGAAAAACTCTGAATTCAAACCTGTTAAACTCCGCTTAAGAAGTTGATCTTGTGTCGCATCCTGCTCGTTCGGAGGGGTTGGCAAATATATATATCTGAATCTCTTTCCCACCTTGTTACAACATCTTGTTCCTTATAAATCGTCTACTCTTTCTCTTTCTTTCAAATCTCTTTTCTTGATAGTTTTCCGATTTTCTAATAGTTTATTTGCCTAATGTTTTACATCACTCTTTTTATAATCCACTCGAGCAGCAAATAGGAGAATCTGGAAAGGCTGAAAACGAAATGCCCGACTTAAAGAGTAAACTCTGTAGCTTCCAATGCTTCATCACTTACGCAATGGAGTCCGTTGACTTAAAGCAGTTACAGTTATTAGGAACGTTCGTTTACCAAGGGGGGCGCTGTCATTTATTGGCCAACAATATATTATAGTTACAGTCCAAAGAAGACTTTGCTTTTCCAAGTAATTTTATTCAACCGATGAGGTCGCACATTAGACTAATCAGCCTATCTACGTCACTGTCTCAATAATCCTATCACAATATATATATATATATATATATATATATATTGAAAAAAAACAAATGATGTTTACAAATGCTTGGGATCATCAGGAGAGAATGTGCACCGTTTCGGAGCCTTCCTCTCAACTGTTTTAACTGCACATCGCCCCCCCCCCTCACTGATGTGAGGTCCCTCGGAATATCTATATCGACCGTATGTAATAGATCGGTCTTCAACAAAAGTAAAAACGGGATGAAATGACCGTTAGAAGAAGAATGCACAAACAGAACGCTGTTAGTCAAAGTTGGAATTTTTTGAAGACCGATCTATTACATACGGTCGATACAGATATTTCGAGGGACCTCGCATCAGTGAGGAGGGGGCGATGTGCAGTTAAAACTGTTGAGAGGAAGGCCCCGAAACGGTGCACATTCTCTCCTGATGATCCCAAGCATTTGTAAACATCATTTGTTTTTTTCAATATATCAAATTCACACTGTCGGATTAATTTCTTTTTATTTCATATATATATATATATATATATATATATATATATATATATATAATGTGTCTGTGGTGTGTGTCTAATTATTTGAGAAATTGTTTCCCTATGAAAAGATGATTTCACACATTGGACAACATCTATATACTCATGAGGCTGGTTATATGATTCACTATAACACACACACACACACACACACAAACACACACACTGTACAATCCAAAATACTATGAAATACAATTCATTAACAAATTGACAGCAGTAAAACTCTGTTACCTATAATATCAGCATGTAACAGCCGAAAAAGAAGTTTATATATATATATATATATATATATATATATATATATATATATATATATATATATATGTGTGTGTGTGTGTGTGTGTGTGTGTGTATGTATGTATGTATGTAATTTTATTTTTGATTTCAAGGGTGTTTATTTTTTGACTGACTAGATATAAATTAGATGTACACCTGTAATCTTTTAGAAATTAAAATACATCCGTACTTTTATGGATAATATATATTTGGACTGTACAATTTAATATCTCTCTCTCTCTCTCTCTCTCTCTCTCTCTCTCTCTCTCTCTCTCTCTCTCTCTCTCTCTCTCTCTCTCTCTCGTATTTTTTTCTTTTTCTCTCAAAATACTTTTGCATCACTTTAGGTTCTTTACGTCTCTCTTCCCCCCCTCTTTCTCTCTCTTTCTCTTTCAATTTCTCTTCCAACTTATTATATCTTTGCTCTTTTCCTTCCTTCTTCCCCCTTCTGAGTGATTTGAAAGGATTCCATTCGACCTATGCCCCTGAATTATTAACTCGCCAACACGACCTGCCACCATCTCATGGGAGCAGTGGTATTTCATAAGTAAGTAATCTTGTCACTGACATTTATATATATATATATTATATATATATATAATATATGTATATATATATGCGCTGACAAGCACACACAAACACACACACACACACGCACAAACACACACACACACTCACGCATATATATGTATGTATGTACATATACATACAACAAAAATGTCATAACTCTCTTCTTATCATCATGATTTGTGGAAGGGGAACATCGTATAAAATCTAAAGATAAAATAAAGAGAATAAAAACTATATAAAAAACAAAGTAATAAAGATATTTTCACTGTATTTTTCTTTTTTTTTCAGGTTTTACTGTTCATTTCTCTACTTCGTACTTCTCAGACAAATATCTTGATCTCTGACAACGAGAGGAACACCAAGAAAAAGATGAGCCAAAAATTCCTCTAAAAGAAAACGTGTATATATATATATATATATATATGAAAAAACAAAACAAAAAAACCCCAACTTCTTTTCCCTCCTTAAGCCCAGAAAACCCAATCCATACACATTTTCTAAAAGTGAGTCCTCCATATTGAACATTTTTTAATATATTTTTTGTCTTCTTTCCGTCGGGAAAGGAGTTCTTGTTTTGGTTCTCGTCTAAATTCCTGTTTTTTGGGGGAGTTCTTTTTTTTTTGTCGAATTTGTTTTTTTTCCTACTCTCATTTCGACTACACCTAGATTTTTATTTCTTTCGTTTGTGTGAGTTTTTTTCTAAAAATTGTTGCAGAGATGGACGATTCCTTCTGTTTCTTCTTTAACTCTTTACCTTTCTCATTTTTTCCTATTCTTTTTTTTTCTTTTTAATTTGTCTTCGTAGTTTTTATTCCGATCTTTTTTCTATTCAAATTAGGATTATTTCTTTTTGCTCATTTTCCAATTCTTCCATTCTTCTATCTAATATACAAACCTTATTATATTTATTCCATATTTACAGTTTTCTTTTTATGCCTCTTCGAATCAGGAATATTTTTCTTTTTCTCTTTCTGGCCTTACTTTTAACTTTCTTAAAATTCTTCTCGACCCGTCTCTTATAATATTCGTCTCCAAATTCTATTGCACTTTCTTCTTTCCTTTCATGCATGATTCCGTTCGTAATTTCTTTCAAACCAAATTCATTCATCCCAATTTCTTCAAAAACACTCCTTTCTCTTGTACAAAACACCTTTCTTTCTTTTTAGAAGCCACATTTCTGCTTTCCTTCACATAGGATTCTTTTCTTCTTTCAAACAGTTCCTTAATTTTCCTAAATACATCATATATTTTCTGTTTAGTTAAACAAGATATCATTTCTTTAATACAGGATTCTTTCCTTGAATTTCTCAATAAAAATATTCTACCTTTATTTTTAAATTCAAATTTCTTATTTGATTATAAGTAAATAAGATTCCTTCTTTTTTTCCATTCAAGTACATTTTTATATCTAACAATATTCCTTCCTCTTTTTCAAGAAAACTTTCTTTCTTTCTATACGGCAACATTTCTTTCTTTCTTTCTCCACGTTAAACAAAATTCAATATTTTTCATTCATTCATAAAAATCCACTCAGTTTTTAATGATTTCTTTCAAACGAAACCGTAGCGTTTTTACTTCGTTCTTCTTTAGACAATATTGCAAACCCATCTTCTAAATACGTCCTTTCTATTTTCCTCTATATGACCATTACACTTTCTTCTTCTTCGTTTTTGTACTCTATCTCTTTTTCCAGACTTTTTCACATCCCCATTTTTACATAAATTTAAGCAGAACTCATTATGCCCCATTCACATACACAAGCGCGCACGAACGCTTTTTGTAAAATCCTCAAACTCAATCCAAAATTTAGGGCCCTTTCCAAAGACTCCTTGGCTCCACCCCCACATTGGAATAAAAATGGTTGAACTCGCATACATATATGCACACATATCGTCTATTTCCATCGTTCCCTACCACTCGTGGTATTAATCTCGAAGGGTAAGATCTGCGTTTCTGTTTCAGTATTTTCCCCCTTCTTCGCCGAAAGAGCATACTACTGTTCCCCAAATTTATTTGTTTTATTTATTTTTCTTTAATGTCGGAAGAAAATACATCGCTCGAGGATAGTGACATTGGTATCTGTTAGCAACTGTCTCCCTCTTTGAATAATCGACAGAAGGGACTCGATGCTGGTTGATAGGAGAAAAAAATCATTGCCAGAGCTAGTTTTGATAAAAAAGCGGCAAAAAAAATGAAGGCCACTACTGGTAAAATCATGGTAGGAAGAATAGAGCATGTTGGGGTAATGGAGAACGAGGCGTGTCTCTGACAGACACAGGGGTTTACAAGCAAGAATAATACACCAAGAGGAAAGAGCGGAGGAGAAATAGATTGAAATGTCATTGGCGAGGGGTTAAGAGAAAGGAATTGACGGAAGTGGAGACGAAAACTTGCAGGGGATATGAGAGACAGGCATTCAGTGGTGCTGAGCTGAAGAACTGGAATAAACAGGGGGTGAGAGGAAAGGAAAAGACCGGGTTTCTTGGTTGACGGGAAAGAGGTAGGAGAGCGACACAGGCACAGGGGTAAGAGACAGGAATAGAAGAAAAACGAGAAGTAGGCCTCGTAAAAACGCGAGAGGAAAAGTGTCGCGTGTACAGGGCAAGATACATGCATAAATGGAAGAGGATAAGAGCGTGCTCAGGGGGGGGGTGATGTGAGGAGGAGATGAAGAGGGGCGGAGGGGGCAATGGTGAGGGAAGGGAATTGCTCATTGCAGTAAAAAGAGAAGCTGATAGAAATAGATGAAACTCTACGAACCGAACTACTTGTGCAAAATGTAATCCTCTTTCCTCTTAGAATAGCAATAGCTGAAAATTCTCTTTGAAGAAAGGTGAACTTTGCAAAACATTTCTATGCCTAAACATGTTTGGGAGACTGTTACAAGACAAAGCGTTGCAACTGTCTGTTCATGCGTGCCTATCTTGAAATGCCTGTTTCAAGATAATGCTGGGGGACTATCTCGCTCTCTCTCTCTCTTAGTGGTGGTGTGGCATTTGAAAAAATGGACACTGAGGAATACTACATAAAGCAGACCCTTGGAAAGGTGGAAATACTCTCAGGCCAGATTAGAAATGTAGCCTCCTCAGCACCCCCATATATATATATATATAATATATAAATAATATTATATATAATATATAATAAAAACTGTGTGTGTGTGTGGTGTGTGTGTGTGTGTGTTGTGTTTCAGTTTGAATTTATTCGGGTTAAAGTTTCATAGGCACATTACAGAATTAGACTTGAATAGGTGGTATTATAATATATTATTATATATATTTATTAATATATATATATATATATATATATATATAATATAATATTATATTATATATATATATATATATAATATTATTATATATATTATATATATAATATAATTATATTTATATATATATTATAAGATTTAACTGATAAAATGCTTTGAGCTTTATAATAATATAATATATATATATATTATATATTATATATATATTATATATTATTTAGTAATTGATTAATATCTAATTCTCCTTCCCTGGACATGGAACATGGTTAGAAGCGAAAGTTTTAAAAGTATTACCCTCCACAACAAACCAGAGGTGGTGGCACGATATGGGCCCAGATTTGATCATATTGAGATTGCTTCATTATATATGGTTGCTTCAGTAATTTAAGTTAAGAGTTGATAGAAAACCAGACAGATATCTTAAGTTAACAAATCCAGAAAGGTTACAACTTAATTAATCCAGACATACGAGGGTCATTCAATAAATAAGATGTTTTTTGCTAATGAGTTTGTAATAGGAAACACTGTTTATCAAATATTTATAGCAAATAATTTGTAAATTAACAATACTTTCATGTCCAAGAATACTATCAGCATGACCTTGTTTACTGACTCCTGCACACAGAACTTTGTCTTTTCCAGAAATCTAGAGTTTCCAATCCATAGACTGTCTTTTCAATTCAGGCTCATTGTGGCAAATTCATGTTTCGCCCATTTGTAAACATTTTTTGCTAAAATATGCTTCTCAGTAAACATCACACATCCTTCTGTAAATTTCACATTGTTTTTACTTCTCAGCGACTAAAAGATTGATGACAGATCTCTGTTCAAGCATGGGGCACACTATTTGATTTGCCGCCAATTTGAATAATCTCAAAACAAATATTACTGCGAGAATAAATTAAGTTTTGCCATAAACCAATTCCAAACAATTCAGTGTGTTCGATAATGGAAAAATTCTGAAAATTTTTATCTTTATTTTTTCTATTTAAAAACATAATTACCCTCATCTATTGAATGAGCATCGTAAACGTTTGTAGTGCGAATAATAAGAACAAATTAAAATAAACGAAATTAAAATAAATTCAGATAAATAACAAATTTAATGTACACCAGAAAAATAATATTTTCTAAGGATACACAAGGGCATATAAAACAGCGTTTAACTTTTTGCCTACTTTAAACCGCTCACAAGGGCTTTCACACTAATGCGATCATACCGTAATCCGCTGACAGCGGCTTTCGTACATTTCACGGGTTCATACTGCCATCTTCTTTCATCTCTGAGGTGAATAGATAGTGAACTTTGAAATATCCCATAATACAGGTAAAAAAAATACCAAGGAAATTTGGTACATCTAATGGTGAAGTTCAAATTTTAGAGCTCAAGGGAGTGGGGAGTACTCCTTCATTACCATTACTCCTAGGTCCAAACTGGCACTAAGGTTATTTGCCGCTCATCCCACTTATGAGTGCTTGACACAAGGGCATTTTTATGTGGGCCCACCCACGAGCCGAAGCTTATGAGTGGTAGGTGGAAAAAATTGCGTCGACCCCGTCGGCATTCCCCCTCAAGGGGGGCACCTCAGGTGCTGGGCAATAAACCCAGCCCCACCCACAAGGGGGCAGGTGTTGCCCCCTGAGATCGACGCTATTAATTTTACTTTACCGGTCCAGTGGCTGAAAT
The DNA here is from genome assembly GCA_023376005.1 of Doryteuthis pealeii. NCBI lineage: Eukaryota > Metazoa > Mollusca > Cephalopoda > Myopsida > Loliginidae > Doryteuthis > Doryteuthis pealeii. The sequence goes on from CM042137.1 coordinate 77,331,220, forward strand.
ACACTGGACCCCCGCCCCGATGGACGGGTGTTAGGTAAGTATATGACACTAGGTTGTACTACCTGTTAAAATTCAAGAAATGTGTAAAAGAACTGAGTTTAAAAAAGATTGAGTTCAATAAATAAAAAATTGAATGCCGATCAAGCATGAATAGAACAAAACGCCTTTGGTATAAAATAACCCAACAAGAGTTGAAACGGCATAAAATCCGACCCGGCGCTCTCTTCAATAGCCAATAAATACTAATTTAGATTTTTCAAAGTTTCACCTACCTACAAATAGTAGTAAAAGTTAGGTCATATAATTCAATGTTATATCAACGCAAAGGCTTTTTGGGTTGGGGCGATTTTTCCCCCCTCATCTCTGAAGCTTCGCCCCAACGCAGCTATCCCTCCCCAAACTCCGATTGTTCTGTTTATTGATAACAGGTACTACGACTGCAAGTAAGAGTAGACCCAAGAATAATGTTAACGAAGGGTCGACTCCACATTCTTCAGATTTGCAGAACTGGAGCCTCGACATCTGATGCATTTTAGTGTCATACTCAAGATTCTCTTCTTTTTTTCTGGGGGAGGATGTCTTACCCTCTGCAGGGTATACAGTCAGCGTATTCAAGCTCTGACAAGAGAGTGGTACTTAAGAAAATGTAAAGGATTCCAATCGGTATTTTATATTTATTTCCTTTGTATCGATAATTTGAATGGATAACAAAAGTTGTGAGCACCTACGGACACCACCCAAATTAATAATCAGTCGCAAATGTATATATATATATATATATATATATATATATATATATATATATATATATTATGTGTGTGTGTGTGTGTGTGGGTGTGGGTGTGTGTGAGGGGGGTGTTTGTGGGGGTGTGTGTTATCAAAATTCTCTTTACATATTTTTTACATATATATAACATATATATATAATAATATTATCAAAATTATCTACACACACCCACACCACACCACACACACACATATATATATATATATATATCTACACAAATTCTTTTTACACTCACACACACACACACACACACACACACACACACACACATATATATATATATATATATATTGTTATTTATCAAAATTCTCTTTACATAAACACATACATAAATACAGACACACAGACACGCAGACACAGACACACAGACACACAAACATACACAAACACACACCACACACACACACATGTATATATATATATAAGTTTTTCATTTATTTTTTTTATTATTTAGACTCTGCTACGTATATGTGCATATATATATATGAGCACATAAGAATATATATGTGTGTATGTGAGTGTACACACACACACACACACACACACACACACACACACACAACACATATATATATATATATGTATAGATACATATAATATCATCAACATTCTCTTTCTGGGATATATATATATATCTACACAAATTCTCTTTACACTCACACTCACACACACACACACCACACATACACATATATATATATACTTTTATCTATTTATATTCTAGTCCTTATATGGAATATACGTGCATATATATGTATACGTATGTATATTTTGTTTATATACAAGTGTGTTTGTGTGTCTATCTATATATCTATCTATTTATCTCTCTCTCTCTCTCTCTCTCTCTCTCACTCGCTATATATATATATATATATATATATATATATACATATATGTACATATAATATATAATATTATAATATCTATTTCATATTTATTTCTATTTATATATATATATATATATATATATATATAATATATATATATATATATATATATATATATATATATATATCATATGTATATATATAAGACAATTTTGATGATATAAAAAGTGAATAAATATATAGAGAGATAATTGTGAAGGGTCTGCTTGTCTTGTTCTCGAGCACAACAAAATGGGTTGAAATAGAGCGACCAAATTTGCTATGCATATGCAATATACCGAACAGAAGTTAGTAACGTTTCTTATAAGAATTATCATCGAGCTTTGTTTTTGAATAGGAAACAGAGGGAGACCCTCCTGTATATTGATATTCTTGTGTGTATGTGTTTGTATGTGAGTCTGCAAAGCTGGTTTTAAAATTTTAAGCAGATATGAATATAGATGTAGCCGTGCACCTCGAAACCTGCGCGAACCGGAACCTTGCGCCAGTAAACAATCCCTCGCAAGACAAATGATTATAGTTGTGGACGCCTGTCGTCCTCGCTTCCTAGGCGTGTGCCGTTTTCACTTTGTCATCATCTCTCTCCTGCACCCCCCCCCTCCTGCCCTCAGAGCAGCCGCGAAATGAAGCACACAAAACTACTCTACCATTCTATTTACGACCGCCACAGTTCTATGCAGTACCTCTTCTCTCGCACCCCCCTCTCCTCCCATTAATAAATACTGGGGGATGGGGGTGGAAGAGTCGAGGGAATGGGATCAGGGCCAGGGTGTTGGTAGTCAGAAAAAGCAGGTCAGAGAAATTTTGGCTTCCGTGTTGATGCACCGAACAATAGAGATTAAGTTCCCCATTATCCGAAGAAGAAATGTTCCCAACGGATGCATGGAAATGATTGATGGATTGATTTTAAAGGCATGTCAACCCATCTGGGGTTATTTCATGCCTAGAGTTTAGGGAACCGTGTACATTGAATATACAGTGGTGTTCTCTAAATTGCGATTTAAAAATCAATTTAATCGGATTTGACTTTAAATCAGTCGAATCATTTCATTGTTGGAGCGAAATCTATACATATATAAAGGGCAGTTATGTCTATGTGTATGTCCGGAGAAAACTTTGAAAATAAAACAATTAACGACAAAGTAAATATATATACACATCAAATATAACCGGGGCTTGGTTTTTGTGGAAAAATAATAATGATTTGATTTATATTCGTGAAGATGATTAAAAAATAAAACTTAAATGATAACAGCATGTTTTTTTAAATTTTATTTAATATTTTAGATAGTAGACATTAACATATCTTTTCAGAGTAGCTGGATCAATGCAAGGTCTATTTTTTACATAGGGATTTAAATTGGGCATCTCACGAGGATTCAATGCACGATTCAGTAATAATGTATCTGCGGGACTAACTTAAAAAAATCCCCCTCTACCCAGGCAAGGTCGGGTAGCCGCTGCTAGTAAACAATAAATCTAAACTGTATATAATAATATCATGACAAGATAAAAAAGATTATGAAGTTTACCATTAAATTTTGTAAACTTTTGTATTCATCGTTGAATAATAAAAAAAATTAGAAATCGGACTTGAAAATGTATGTACCTTTAAAAAAATCAATTAATGTTATCTTTTGACAAAGAAAGAAGATTTTTATTGATTTTAATGGCATGTCAACTCAACTAGGGTTATTTCATGCCTGGAGGGAATCGGACTCCTTGTGTGTTTATTTTGACATTTTTGTGTAGTTGTTTCTTAAGAGATTTTTGCTCCCTGTCATATAATATAAAGTATTCCTATCTAATACAAATAACTTGTACACAGATGCACGGCATCAATCATTACTGTCTAATTCTAAGAATATCGTTTCAATTAATTATTCAAATATATTTGTACATTGTACGCTTATTTTTACATTTTTGTTTAGTTGTTTTAGTATTTATTCATTTGTTTTTTTTTTTTTACTATTTCATTGTAACGAAATTATAAATTCTCTGGGATATCATTTTAATAATTACTTTGTATGGTATTGATCATATTATCGTTTATGACTTTTAGTATAATTTCATTTCTTTCAAGAAGGACAAATTGTTATCCATGTCGACATTTTCAAATGGATCCTTCATATTATTTACGTTGAAATAAAGTTGTCTACTGACAGCTAAATCTCCGCATTCTATGAGAAAATATTGAATATCGTTAGGTGTTTGACATGATTTACACTAGTTGATCCTCTTGATTGAGTATAAAGAAGTGCGTAAGTCTTTTGGGCCCAATGCGAAATCGAAATATAATGACTTGCCTCTTTCTGGATTTTCTGAAAGCTGGGTTTCATTCGACTAGCATGGGTTTTATCAGGAAGAGTTTATTGTGTATGTTGTCAACAGGAAAATGATAACAGTAACGATTTCTATATATTATACTTTTTTAATCTATTTATAAATATCTAATCAAGTTTAATTTATATATTAGACACAATAAGAGATTAGAAATAGTGACTTATAATAAAATAGAACAATTATGACATTTGAAGTTAAAGTTTTGAAAAGGATAGAAGATTCGATTTTATCGTAAATCGTATACATCTACAGGGTGTGTACAGGGTGTTTAAAACAAAATTTTTCATCATTTGAGATGTACAGGGAGTTTTTTAAAAATTGATATCATTTGAGATGTTACAGGGTGTTTTAGAAAAAATGATATCATTTCGTAATCTAAAACTTATCAATTTTCGTTGAAATGATCTCAAATTTTAACAGCATCGGCAGAAACAACTCTAAATTCTATGGTCATTGTTTCATTTTTTTTCTTTTCAGGTATAGAAAAAGCATTGGAAAAGCAAAAGCGTTTAGATATTAAATATAGAATTTCAACAGCATGTGCAATGTTAAAATTTGAGATCATTTCAACGAAAATTTATCAAGTCGGATAAGGAATTTTTTTTTTTCAGAAACACCCTGTACATCTGAAATGCTATTCAATTTTTCTCTGTACATTTCTTTTTCTTAACTTATTAAGCCAATAAGTTTCAGTTTTTCATTTAAACTAAACAACTGACGGCCTCGAATTCGCATATTCAAATTGTCAGTCCACTATACTTACTGTCAGAGGCTCGTGGTTTTATGGTTATCGTCTCAGGAAATAAACTAGAGTTCAAATCCTGGACATGGCTGTTTATGTTTCCCTTTCATGCTAATGCCATTGGGGAAAAACAAACAACAACCTCCTCTTTTCTTGCTGTGGGTATATGGTTAGTCGGACTGGATACTTTACTTTAGCCTAGTCTTTAAGATGGTACACTCTGAATTAAAAATAGCTGCATTCCGCTTAAAAAGTGTTAAAAGGTTAAAATCGCATTACTAAATTGGACGAATTGGTTTGATGAGATAGATAGTAATATTTCTTTTAGTTTATTCATTTTTTGATTGTTCTCAACTAGTTTCGACCATATATGTATGGTTATATTAAAATGTGCCTGAATTGTTTTTGTGATTGTCTCATATAAATTTTTGTCCATATCTTTTCAGTCTGAAAATTTCTGTTACTAAATGTTTTCTTCTGTTAATATTACGAATGTAAAAAAAAATAAAAATAAATAAAAAAATAAAAAAATAAAGGAGTTGCGAAGAGTTCACCCAAGCAGTTATATCACGCTTATGGTAAAAGTTATTGAAATAAAAAAACAAACAAACTTTAAATTTTAAAAAAAAATCCATTTCATATAAATTAATATAAGTCAAAAATATTTTTTATTGTACATTTTATTTTCTAAATCATAATTGTTATGCAATTATAATGTTAATGTCTTTTGGAAAAAAAAAATGAAAAAATATTCAAACAAATGGTATGAATAATTTAATTAGAATTTAATTTTTTTTTTCATATTCACTGTATTAATCACTATCTGATCAAATTACAAAAAAATAAAGAAAGAAAAAATAAGAAAAGAAAATTTAAAACTGGAGATTTTCACGTGTGTGAATTTCAATGTTGAAGGATTTAAGTACTCAAGGGAAATAACTCTGCATTTAAAAATTACTGAATGATCTCCCTTACACCTGTATTGTATTTGTCATCTTGTAAATAGAAAGTCATGACAAAAATACATTTGCCGATGAAAATAAAATAAAATGTTTAGTAATTTTCTGTTTATTGTAAACTTATATAAATCTAGTGTAAGAGAATTGTTTTTTTCTATAGGCCTTATTGTATTAAAAAGATAAAACTTTATTCATAGCTATTATTTTATTGACTGTAAAACGGGCTCTAAATTTTATAATTGTCTTTTGAATTTTCTGTTCATACACAAAATGAAATATAGTTTTTAGGATTTATTTTCTGATACTGGTCCAGAATATCCCGCTATTCCACTGAATAAATGTCCGTGGCAATAGACAAAATATACCGAAATGTAATTCTCACATTTACAATCCAGAGAGTAAAAGACTAAAGAAATGTAGCAAATTGATTTATTGATTTTAACGGCATCTCAAACCGTCTAGTTTGAGATGCCGTGGTTTTATCGTTATTGTCTCAGGAAATAAACTTGAGTTAAAAATTAGGAAATTGCGTTAATTGTCGATATATATTTATATTTGTGTAATAGTTTATTCTGAGGTTTTTCTCACACTGCCCTATCGAATATGAATACTTTTTAAACAATTGTATTCGACTCGTACATAGGAGCCTAACAGATACTAAAACTCAGAAAATGTTGTTTAAATTTAACGTACCACTAATATCCTTGAGAAATGTATGAATCCAACTATTCTCTCCCCAGCTATGAGTAAATAGTAGGGGAAATCAGGATTTTAGACCTTGGTATGGCAACTGGTCTAAGAGAAGGAAAACTCTGAATCTAAACCGGTTATTTCCTATAACTCCAACATAAACAAAGGCGAACCACTCCTGACTGATAAATTATTTATCATTTTCCCATTAAACGAACTCTAAACCCTAATCCTAACCCTAACCCCAAACCCTAACCCTAACCTTAAACACGTCTTCTTTTTTCCTAGTAGATCAATAAATAAATAATTAATCAGTCAAGAATGGTTCCCTTTGTTTATGTTGGACTGTTAAACTCCACTTAAAAAATTGACTGTGTGTCACATTCCATTCGTGTGGAGGGTTTCGTAAATACATACAACTCAGAGTGGGCCCGAAAGTAATGACTATGAAGAAGTACACGACACTTAAGTTAAGGATGTAGTATTTAAAGTTTAGTAAAAGAAATGATGCAATAGACTGAAGGTTACACTTATCTGAATGGTAAATATAAATATTACACTTCTATGTATGTTAGAACATAACAGGTGGGGTTTAATTTTTCTATAACCATATTGGATTAAAAAGTAATTTTTCTTTAGAGTTATAATTTTATTGACTGTCGTAAAACACACTGAAAATTCTATAATTTTGTTTTCAAATAAAATTTTCCATGTATATACACTGTGATATATAGTTTTGGGTTCAGGTGGTAGAGTATCAACAGAGGAACCACAAGGTTCCAGTTTCGATACTGGCCCTAGCTAACTCAGCTCATGAGTAGCATAGCTTGTCTCTATAGTAAAGTGTGAGCTGATGATAGATTTGGCGCTCTATCTCATATGTAAAACAATCTCCCTGGTCTAGCGCTAGTGAAAGGAGGATATATTGCCTCGCTGTCTGATTGATACCGACAATAGGCCACAACTTGTGTCACCTCATTCTGTCCGTGGCTGAAAGGTTGGGTAAACAGAAAATAAGTTTTATTAGAAAGACTAGAAAATAAATAAATAATCAAATGAATAAATAAAACGCCCCCTGGGTGGTGTCAAAATTTATTTTTGAAAGATATTGCCTGTGTGGGATGGAATTAAAAATTCAATGTAAGAGAGGTTTTATCATAAGTTTACTTACGTAAAATCATTAAAATTTATTAAAGGGGTAAAAAAATAAAACAATTTGAAATAAAACTTATTTCTGCCTCCTCAAATAAAAGGCTGAATGCATTTATTAATTATTAATTAAATTTTTTTTTTGAATATTTTACACATAAATTTTACACAAAATCGTAAGTATTTATTAATTTGTAAATTTTTAGTTATCTTCTTGTAACTGAAAGAAGGGCTGGAGTAAAAATGATTTTTAAAATTGATTACAAATTTCGCAAATAATCTTTTATTTAAATCTCGATTATTAATAAAATTATTAAATTAAATTATTAATACTGTTGACCATATCTTCATACTAAAAACACGCAATTGTATTTATATATACAACAAAATAGCGGCTTACAGTGTGAACGGGAAGGATAATTTGCATATCGATATCAGAACTTTTGTTTTAATAAATATTTGTTTAGTATTATTGATCACTAATTGTTTGGTTTTATCTTAATGAAGATGAACAAAAATCTCGGGGATAAATCTTAAAAGAAATCCTGTAACAAGAAGAAAAAATGTAATTTTATTCTTTACTTCCTATTTTAACTAAATAGTTAAATTAGGAAAATTTAACAATGAAAGACAGGAGTGATGGAAGAGTAAATTTCAGTTGTTCTATTTTTCGATTATACCCCCCCTGTTTAAAATCTTTTCATCTGCATTCATATTTAGTTTCATTAACGCTTCTATTTTAACATAATACCTTATTGCATTAAAACTTAAATACTTGCACGTGAAGGGTGCATATATTTGTTAGTATATATAATTGGGATAGCGTAGACAGAGAGTCAACGGTGATTCGTGAATGTAAGTTTATTGCCTGTGCGGTCATCAGAATATGACAACATACGCAAGAATCTGACAGTAAAATTATATCATTTTTTGGGGGGGAGGGGGGCATCTTTGTTTCTTTCTTTTTTCTTTTAAAAATCCCATCGTTTAATTTCCTAATTTTAATCTGATTTTGAAGCAAAGAATTTATGTGCACGATATTGCATTGGACCTGCATTGTGGCATTTAACAAGTTCATGACTCTATCTTATGTAGAATTTATCTATTTGTTTTATAACGACTAGCAAGAATATGCACCCTCCGGGTGTAAGTATTTATGTTTTATAGTAATGAAATATATTAAATCAGAAAGACTTACAAAATTTAATAAGAACTCATATAAAAAGATTAGACCTATTTTAATTATATTTTAACTGGTTTCTATATAAAATCATTCATAGGACTGATTTTGATACGTTGAAGAATAAAACAATAAGATTAGAGATCGATACCACCAAGTGATTATTTATTAAACCCGTTTTTTTAAAAACCAGTATACAAATTGACCACACCATATATTATGTAAACCTTTATTTCTTAATAATATAGAACACAAATTGCAGGATTTTAAACGTACTAATAACATGGGTTGTTTTGAGGCAAATATAACTGAGATTTTCATAGAGACATCGTTAATATATAACGTTTATTTGATGTATTAAGTATTTTGACTATAAATCAAATACTCTTTGATAAACTTACGCAATTCCTGGGTGTATTATAATGTGAGCAGTGACGTATTTTCGGTTACAGGTTGACAGATACTGAATCTCGATTATAATAATATATATATATATATATATATATATATATATATATATATATATATATATATATATATATATATATTCTTTTACATAGAAATAAACTAATATAAATTAAGAAATATGAATATAATTTTCTCGATTTTTGAAAAATATAACCTAATGAATTTTATACATATATTTTTGCACAGTATAAAGAAAAATTGTTTAAGTAAGGAGAATATTCTAACCCGACCCTCCTTATTTGTGTAAAAAGATTAATGTTGGTAAATAAATAAATTAAATCCACTTAAATTATTGAAATAGACCAGGATGTAACACTGGCAAAATATCTAATATCTGATATACCCACTATATTCGTATATCAGTAAGATTTTGATCGCCTAATGTTGTGGCAAGAAATTGTTGTCTATATAGGAATAATAAATTCTGTAAACATGGAATTTAAAAAAAAATAATGGAAGGGTCTTTGGTATTGACAATTAATATACGATACACAAAATCAATACACAAAATAAAATATACACATTGTACAGAAAATCAACATATACCTGATAATATACGGTATCTGCATCAATAAATATTCATTAAAAATGGGTTATGTAAAGATAAACTAAGTCGAAAGTATAATTATTAAAAAAAGGAATCGCTTCATAAACAAACTTTCGAAAACAAAAACAAACAACTGAAAACAGTTAAAAAGGAAAGACAACCCATATAGAAATTAACAAAGGGGAATAATCCAGAGAAAATAATTATGAATAGTCTCCCTTGTTTTAAGCAATACTTTGAAATTTATATAACTATTTATAGTTATTTATATTTATAATATATACGAAGTCACAAGTTATAGTCACAAACGGACATTTTTGTTACCTATTTAAAGCCAATTTTTTTTCTCCACAAGAATTAATTATGTACATATAACATAGTTAGATGGTTAGAGAGCGGGGCTCGCTGACTATTGTGAGTTTGATATTTGCTTGCTTCCCATATTTCGGCCCTTGTGCTAAGCTAAGAAATTAGAAATCAGTCAATTTAGCATTTTGAGGATCAGTTGCCTTAAATGGTTATTATACATTATAGATTGTTTTTAAATGCTTACAAACGTATACAAGACATAATAAACATTCTTAATTAGGGACCCTTAACATTTTTACTGCTCCTATCATACATTATTTTCATTTCCTCTTCAACCGACCATCGAAATAAACAACATCATTATCTTAAAAACATAAACGAATTTCTCTCCCCGACATTCAATATTTACAGTATCTATATTTTACTATAAAACCTTTTCAATTTTTTCCCACAGTCAGCCAGAATTTACTTCCTTACCCCTGGGAGTATATATTCACCCAAACCCTTTGCCTTGAGCAGGATATGACAATGTCATTTTCAAGCGGCGTGCAACTGGTTTGAATTAAGAGTTTTCCTTCTCCTATAACGTTTTTAATACTAAAGATAAAAAGCCCAGTTTGCCCTACTATTTACTCATAGCTGGAAGGAGAAGTATTGGATTCATAGCTCTCCCGAGTGTATTAGAAGTATGTGAAATGCAAACAACCTCGTCTCAGAATTGAACTCGGTCTATTCCCACGACGATAACCGTTACAACGAGTGACAAGGAGAATAGATATTCAAGGGCAATAACTCCTGCTCTTTAGTATCATACCTATATATTTGTAACTTGAATTTGGCTCAAGTTATAGCAACCTAAGCTGCATTAATTTCACTAGCAATAAAAAAAACACACTCCGGGCGTCGTAAAAATTAATTTTGAAAGACATTGCCTGAGAGGGTGGGAGTTAAAAATTCAATGTCAGAGGGTTTGTATCACAAGTAAGCAAAATCCTCATATTTATTAAAGGAGTAAAAAAAAAAACATTTTTAAATTAAAAATTTGAAATGAAAACTAAGCGCAGTCCCTCTCAAATAAAATATTGCGTGCATGTAATAATCAAACAATTATTTTGAATATTTTCCACATCAATTTTACGCAAAATCCTAGTATTTATTTATTTGTAAACTTTTTAGTTAACTTCTTGTTACTGTAAAAAAAAGGGGGGGGGGCGAGAGTAAAAAACAATTTTTAAAATTGCTTACTCAAATTTTGGGTGTATATAGCGTAAGAATATTGTGACGTAAGCTGTGACGTAGAGCTATGACGTGTTTTTGTTACAGACAGAAATACAGATAATCTCCATTATTAATAGATTTGAAAATTATTTCTGATTCCAACTGAAAAGGCAGAATGCTCAAAATCACGTGTGTCTATTTCAAAAGCATATTCATGATACCGGAGCAATCCGAGTGTTATCGATAACCATGCATATTTGTTAGGTGATATGTTTTTATGAAGACACGTTCGGCTGGATTTGTTATGAGTAATTCCAAACCTGCCTGATAATTTTCAGGTATAGTTATGCCGAGGATGTCGGGTACTGGTGTGTTTTATTCATTTGATATGACAATCTCGCTTGTCGGCAAGTAATCTTTGCATATGTTCGGTCATATTTCACAGCCATCTGGACCGGCATAACATAAATATTAGCGCACGTCTTCGTATTGGCTAGATGTATAAAATTTAACCAAGACTAGGGACTGGGAGACGCTAGAATGGTTAGTACCGGTAAAGTCGAAGCAAATGTTGAAATGACGGGACAAAAACCAATTCACCTTCAGCAATATAGTCTATCCACATAAAAAAAAGAAGATATATGACTATTTCTTTGAATGTTTGAGATGAGGCTTGATGATTAGTATTATCTGCGTTATTCGGACTATCTTCATCTTTATTGTTATCTGTACAACGTTTCGGCCGATATGCCCTCCGGCCTTCTTCAGGTATTTCTTGTCGGACTCGGGAACCTTCTTTTCGGACTCGGGAACCTTCTTGTCGTAATCGGCAGCCATCACGGAACTTTGAACCTAACCCTTTATTCAGTCTACGGGGGTATCCTGTTCTCATTCCGCTAACCATAGCTGGGGTAGAAAAATAATTAACATAACTCCTACCCCAGCTATGGTTAGCGGAATGAGAACAGGATACCTCCGTAGACTGAATAAAGGGTTAGGTTCAAAGTTCCGTGATGGCCCCCGATTACGACAAGAAGGTTCCCGAGTCGAAAAAGAAGGTTCCCGAGTCCGACAAAAAATATCTGAAGAAGGCCGAAGGGCATATCGGCCAAAACGTTGTACAGATAACAATAAATATGAGGACAGCAGTCCGAATAACGCAGATAATACTAAGATTTATGACTTAAAACTATAGCAGCAAATGACCATCACTTCGTACTATGAAAAAAAAAATCTTGAAAAATAACGAACAAGGGTTTCTATTAATGTTACCCATGATATTAGATAAAATACCTGGTTGTTGTTTTATGCATGCCTCCCTCGACTCATGATGACTATTAACTATCATCTTCATCGCCACCCAGTATAATCAGCAGATCCCTAAAAACTGTTGTGTCGTTTTGCGACAGCAGTCGATAACACCAAATATCATCATCATCATGTCGCGTTATTAGCACGGATGTCCATGACAATCTCTCTCCAGCCGTCCCTATCGCTCATTGTTCCCTGGAGGTCCTCTAAGCAGCATCCAGTATTCACACAGAGCTGGTCAATGTACGTCTTTGCTGGTCGGCCCACATTGGCGTGCCCATGTGCCGGTTTCCACAGGAGGACATCACTTATGATTTCGTCCTTGCTTCTCCAGAAGTGTCCTGCGTGTCTTGTCCGTCTTACTTGTATGGTTTGGGTGATATAGGGCAGGTGGGGTGTTGTTTTTACGATTTGTACAGCTCCCATCTAGTTTATTCTCTAGGCGCTTTTTATTTATTTGTAAATATTTGATTGTAATCATAACTATATTTTCAAAGTTTTATTGCATTAAAAAATAATTCTTTATTTCTATTTGTCTATAATCATTTGTTTGCACACTTGTATATTCCTCTCGAATACTATACACAATTATACAGTTTAAAGTAACTATTCCTATTTAATAACCGCCTTATCGGCTGGGACAGAATAACACACTGAGGTCACCTCTGCAGAGGGGTAAAATCTCCCCAATGGGGTCACCTGTAGGCCGTGGGTGGTAACCCATGATGCTTGAGGACGGTATCCTGGTGGCTGAGCAACACTCAAATTTGGCCATTACTTACACGAGATGAGAGGTCGGGGAGGGACCATCCGATCAATCGGCTGGTCACGTTAAGCCCTAACACCTATATGACTGTCCCAACCCTATTTCCCTTATGGCAAACCCTAACCGTTTTTATTATATATGTGCTAGAAGGCTGTAAGTGAGGGTCTTAGTGTCGTGGATATGGCCTAAAAACTGCATCTAGTGGTGAAGTTCCAATTCCGGAGCTTTGGAGAGTGTAAACTTTCCCTTCATTTCCATTACTCCCAGTTCTACTCTGACCCGGAGTGGTAGTACCTGTTAAGTTCCCATCTATGGTTTAAATAGAAAAATAAAAACGAGTTTAAAGATGTGTTTAAAAAATGAGTTTTAAAAAGTTCAATACCGATCAAGAATGACTATTAAAGAAAATGTCTTCGTCATAAAATAACCCAAGAAAGGTTCACATGACGTAACACCTAACCTAGCAATCTATTTAATAATGATAATTTGTTTGTAGATAGTTGTATGATTTCAAGCAATTAATGATAATAATCTTTAGTAAATAATTCAAGCTTCAAGAAACTATTCTTATCACAAAGATTTGCATACAATTGAATGACGAATTAGTGTCATAAAGATTGATATATCCCAACTATCATGTCCCTCACGATCCAGAAAATAATCAAAATATGTAAACTATGCACATCCTACTGTTACTTCGAACACCACAACATCTTTTACAAACAGAAATTTGATTTACCCATGGGGGTCACCACTCAGTGGCCTCCTTGCATGGTTATATCTAGAATTTTTAGAAGCAGGACACTTTAAATACATAATACCCCAAAACTCTCAGTACTTCCAATATATTGACGAAACACTAATCATACACCCGAGTGAAATAAACATCACCGAAATCACAAACAGACTGAACAACATTGAACCCATCATACAATTCACACACGAACTAAAATCTAATAACTCACTACCTTTTTTAGACATCTTACTTATGAA
>CM042137.1:77350568-77352782 GCA_023376005.1 Doryteuthis pealeii
CTTCTCTTCTCTCTTTAAATTTATCTATCTTCTATTTTCCTCTTTGACCTTTTCGCTTTTCTCTCTTTTTACTTCTCTCTCTCTCTCTCTCCTCTCTTCTCTCTCTTTTCTTTCTCTTTCTATCTCTCTCTTTCTCTTTGCTTTCTCTCGTTGACTTTCTTTATTTTTTTCTCTCATACTATCTTCTTCTCTTCTCTCTTGACTTCTCCTGTCTTTTTTCATTTTCTGTGACCTTTTCGACTTTTCTCCTCTTTACTTCTCCCTACCCCCTCTCTCTTCTCTCTCTCTCTCTTACCTATCTCTCTCTTTCTCTTTATTTCTCTCTTTCACTTTCTTTAATGTTTCTCTCATATTCATCTCCTTCTCTTCTCTCTTTAAATTATCTATCTTCTTTATTTTCCTCTTGACCTTTTCGCTTTTTCTCTCTTTTTACTTCTCTCTCTCTCTCTCTCACTTTCTCTTTTTTGTATCTCGCTCTTTCTCTTTACTTTCTCTCTTTCACTTTAATGTTTCTCTAATATTCTATCTCGTTCTCTTCTGCCTCTTTAACTTCTCTGTCTTTTTTATTCCTCTTGAACTTTTCACCTTTCTCTCTTTTACCCCCCCTCCACTTCTCTCTCTTCCTATCTCTCTCTTTCTCTTTACTTTCTCTCTTTCACTTCTTTAACTGTTCTTCATTTTTACCCCTTCTCTCTTTAAATTATCATCTCTTATTACTCTCGATCTTTCGTTTGTCTCTCCTTCTACTTTTCTCTCTTCTCTCTCTCCTTCTCTCTCTCTCTCTCTCTCTCTCTCTCTCTCACTCTTCTTCTCTTCTTTTCTATCTCGCTCTCTTTTATTCTCTTCTTTCACTTTAATGTTTCCTCTAATATTTCATCTCGTTCTCTTCTCTCTTTAACTTCTCGGTTTTTTTATTTCCACTTGAAGTTTTTCGCTTTTTCTCTCTTTTACACCCTCCCACTTCTCTCTCTCTCTTTCTCTCTCTTCCTATCTCTCTCTTTCTCTTTACTTCTATCTCTTTCTATCTCGCTCTTTCTCTCTTTCACTTTCTTTAATGTTTCTCTCATATTTCTATCTCCTTCTCTTCACTCTTTAACTTCTCTGTCTTTTTTATTTTCCTCTTTGCCTTTTCTCTTTTTCTCTTTTCTTGTTACTTCTCTCTCTGTCTCTTTTCTCCCTCTCTCTCTCTTTCCTTTCTTTATTTCTCTTTATTTTCTCTAGTTCTTGTTCTTTCTTTTTCTATCTCTCATACTTCTACTGATTCACTTCTCTCTTTATTACGGTCAAGACACTCGTAAATCACCCGTTATCGCTATGATTGTCGAAGTAAGCAGCGTATGAACCTGTTAACACTTAATGGGTGACAACTTAAGTAACAGCATACTGTAAGTCCTTTGTTTATCCAAAATGTCTTGGTTCAGCATTAAATGCAGCCGAAAATGATTGATATTACCGCAAAACAAAATAACCAACCAATCATTATCTTCTTTCTTTCTTCTTTCTTTCTTTCACTTTCCTTTCTTTTATTTTCCTCTTGTTTTACTTTCAAATTTTAATGGCTCTGCGTTCCAAAAATGATTTAAAAAATATTAGTTTTCGAAACATTTTTTAAATTTTTTGTCTCCAACGGATTTTTCTCTACTCAAAAAATAAAAAATTCACCACTGAGAAGGTCGTAAAAAAAAGATCTCTGGTGTGGACGAATATTTTTACATTTTTCCTATTATTATTATTATATTATATATATCCTATTCAATTCAACTATAATTTGAATAAATAATAATCGGCGAATCCGCTTAATACATTTTGATAAACGGACCGAAACACATGTGTAATGTCATATCGATTAAAAGTGATATCGATTAAATTCATTTTATCCATTCACATAATCTTTTCTTACTCATTTTTTCCACATATTGTCGATTCAATTCCCTTTCCATTCTTACATATATATATTAGTAATATATAAATAGTATATATATAGATATTAGTAATATTTAAGAATGGAAATGAGTAACCTACTCGAGTTCATCATAGACTTCAGGGTGACTTTTAAATTAATCGAGTTACGATATCCGTTGTTTATAAACGATGCCCGTTGAATGGGAAGTCCCATTCAAGGAAGTTTATAACACAAAGATTAATCGTAAAACTCGATTAATTTACAAAGAACCCTGAAGAATCTATCATAACTTCATAGTTATCCTCTCGGGG
>CM042137.1:77352882-77370382 GCA_023376005.1 Doryteuthis pealeii
TTCTGATTTCATAAAAGCGTACATCTATAGGAATTAGACTCCCGATGAATGTTGATATACATATATATATATATATATATATATATATATAATATATATATATATATATATATAATATATATATATAGATTTAACTGATTAAAAATGCTTTTGAGCTTTAAACTTTAGTCATAATTGAATATACATATTATATTATATATATATATATATATATATATATATATATTTATAAAATGGCAAGACTTGTAGACATTGAGTAATATCCTGATTCTTCCCTGGACACATGGAACATGTTTATTAGAAGCGAAAGTTTAAAAGTATTTTTTTTACACAGCTACCCTCCACAACAAACCGGAGGTTGGTGGCACGATATGGGCCCAGATTTGATCATATTGAGATTGCTTGATTATATATGGTTGCTTCAGTAATTTAGTAAGTTAAGAGTTGATAGAAAACCAGAAAGGTATCTTAAGTTAACAAATCAAGAAACGTTACAACTTAATATAGAAGTATTCAAGACATACGAGGGTCATTCAATAAATAAGATGTTTTTTGCTAATGAGTTTGCAATAGGAAACACTGTTTATCAAATATTTATAGCTAATAATTTGTAAATTAACAATACTTTCATGTCCAAGAATACTGTCAGCATGACCTTGTTTACTGACTCCTGCACACAGAACTTTGTCTTTTCCAGAAATCCAGAGTTTCCAATCCATAGACTGTCTTTTCAATTCAAGCTCGTTGTGGCAAATTCATGTTTCGCCCATTTGTAAACATTTTTTGCTAAAACATGCTTCTCAGTAAACATCACACATCCTTCTGTAAATTTCACATTGTTTTTACTTCTCAGCGACTAAAAGATTGATGACAGATCTCTGTTCAAGCATGGGGCACACTATTTGATTTGCCGCCAATTTGAATAATCTCAAAACAAATATTACTGCGAGAATAAATTAAGTTTTGCCTTAAACCAATTCCAAACAATTCAGTTTGTTCGATAATGGAAAAATTTGTGAAAATTTTTTTTTTATTTTTCTATTTAAAAATATAATTACCCTCATCTATTGAATGAGCATCGTAAACGTTTGTAGTGCGAATAATAAGAAAAATTAAAATAAACGAATTAAAATAAATTCAGATAAATAACAATTTAATGTACACCAGAAAATAATATTTTCTAAATTGCACAAGGGCATATAAAAACAGCGTTTAACTTTTTGCCTACTTTAAACCGCTCACAAGGGCTTTCACACTACTGCGATCATACCGTAATCCGCTGACAGCGGCTTTCGTACATTTCACGGGTTCATACTGCCATCTTCTTTCATCTCTGGGGTGAATAGATAGTGAACTTTGAAATATCCCATCATACAGGTAAAAAAAATACCAAGGAAATTTGGTACATCTAATGGTGAAGTTCTAATTTACAGCTCTAGGGAGTGAGGAGTACTCTTTCATTACCATTACTCCTAGGTCCACTCTGGCACTAAGGTTATTTGCCGCTCATCCCACTTATGAGTGCTTGACACAAGGGCATTTTTATGTGGGCCCACCCACGAGCCGAAGCTTATGAGTGGTAGGTGGAAAAAATTGCGTCGATCCCGTCGGCATTCCCCCTCAAGGGGGCGCCTCAAGTGCTGGGCAATAAACCCAGCCCACCCACAGGGGGCAGGTGTTGTCCCCTGAGATCGACGCTATTAATTTTACTTTACCGGTCCAGTGGCTGAAATACACTGGACCCCCGCCCCGATGGACGGGTGTTAGGTAAGTATATGACACTAAGTTGTACTACCTGTTAAAATTCAAGAAATGTGTAAAAGAACTGAGTTTAAAAAAGATTGAGTTCAATAAATAAAAAATTGAATGCCGATCAAGCATGAATAGAACAAAACGCCTTTGGTATAAAATAACCCAACAAGAGTTGAAACGGCATAAAATCCGTCCCGGCGCCCTCTTCAATAGCCAATAAATACTAATTTAGATTTTTCAAAGTTTCACCTACCTACAAATAGTAGTAAAAGTTAGGTCATATAATTCAATGTTATATCAACGCAAAGGCTTTTTGGGTTGGGGCGATTTTGCGCCCCTCACCTCTGAAGCTTCGCCCCAACGCAGCTATCCCTCCCAGAACTCCGTTTGTTCTGTTTATTGATAACAGGTACTACGACTGCAAGTAAGAGTAGACCCAAGAATAATGTTAACGAAGTGTCGACTCCACATTCTTCAGATTTGCAGAACTGGAGCCTCGACATCTGATGCATTTTAGTGTCATACTCAAGACTCTCTTCTTTTTTTCGGGGGGGGGGGATGTCTTACCCTCTGCAGGGTATACAGTCAGCGTATTCAAGCTCTGACAAGAGAGTGGTACTTAAGAAAATGTAAAGGATTCCAATCGGTATTTTATATTTATTTCCTTTGTACCGATAATTTGAATGGATAACAAAAGTTGTGAGCACCTACGTACCCCACCCAAATTAATAATCAATTGCAAATGTATATATATATATATATGGGAGAATATGTGTTTAAATGAAGTCGAACCTAATTTATGAAAGTTAATTAATTAATAATTAATTAATTAGCGGGATTACCTATTAAATTTAAGGCTAAACAAATCGAGAAAAATCAATCTCTGTATGTACATTTCGGCCTCTCGATTTGTTTAGCCTTAAATTTAATAGGTAATCCCGCCTAATTAATTAATTATTAATTAATTAACTTTCATAAATTAGGTTCGACTTCATTTAAACACATATTCTCCCAAATATTGTCGGCTGAAAATAGCCATATCACAACATCGTCTGTTTGTTTACTTCTCATATATATATATATATATATATATATTATATATATATATGTGTGTGTGTGTGTGTGTGCGTGTGTGTGTGTGTTATCAAAATTCCCTTTACATATTTTTTACATATATATACATATATAATATATATATGTATATATATATATATATATGTATAATAATTTATCAAAATTATCTACACACACACACACACACACACACACACACACACACACACACATATATATATATATATATATATATATATATATATATATAAATATATTACACAAATTCTCTTTACACTCACTCACACACACACCACACACACACACACACACACACACACATATATATATATATATATATTTGTTATTTATCAAAATCCTCTTTACATAAACACATACATACAGACACGCAAACACAGACACACAGACACACAAATACACAGACACACAAACATACACACTAATATATATATAAGTTTTTCCTTTATTTTTTTCATTTATCTATTTAGACTCTGCTACGTATATGTGCATATATATATATATGAGCACATAAGAATATATGTGTGTGTGTGAGTCTATACACACACACACACACACATATATATTATATTATGTATAGATACATATAATATCATCAACATTCTCTTTTGGGGTATATATATATATCTACACAAATTCTCGTTACACTCACACACACACTCACACACACACACACACACACACATATATATATATATATATATATATATATATATATATATATATTTTATCTATTTATATTCTAGTCCTTATATGGGAATACACGTGCATATATATGTATACGTATGTATATTTGTGTTTATATACATATGTGTGTTTGTGTGTCTATCTGTATATCTATCTATTTATCTCTCTCTCTCTCTCACTCGTTATATATATATATATATATATTATATATAATATATATATATATATATATATCACATATATAAATATATATATATATATACATATATATACACATATATAATATATATAATATATATACATATATACATACATATATATACATATATATACACATATATAAATATATATATATACATATATATACATATATATACATATATATAATATTATAATATCTATTTCATATTTATTTTTATTATATATATATATATATATATATATATATCATATGTATATATATAAAGACGATTTTGATGCTATAAAAAGTGAATAAATATATATAGAGATAATTGTGAAGGGTCTGCTTGTCTTGTTCTCGAGCACAACAAAATGGGTTGAAATAGAGCGACCAAATTTGGTATGCATATGCAATATACCGAACAGAAGTTAGTAACGTTTCTTATAAGAATTATCATCGAGCTTTGTTTTTGAATAGGAAACAGAGGGAGGCCCTCCTGTATATTGATATTCTTGTGTATATGTCCTTGTATGTGAGTCTGCAAAGCTGGTTTAAAAATTTTAAGCAGATATGAATATAGATTTAGCCGTGCACCTCGAAACCTGCGCGAACCGGAACCTTGCGCCAGTAAACAATCCCTCGCAAGACAAATGATTATAGTTGTGGACGCCTGTCGTCCTCGCTTCCTAGTCGTGTGCCGTTTTCACTTTGTCATCATCTCTTCCTGCACCCCCTCCGCCCTCAGAGCAGCCGCGAAATGAAGCACACAAAACTACTCTACCATTCTATTTACGACCACCACAGTTCTAT
Organism: Doryteuthis pealeii; assembly: GCA_023376005.1. Lineage (NCBI taxonomy): Eukaryota > Metazoa > Mollusca > Cephalopoda > Myopsida > Loliginidae > Doryteuthis > Doryteuthis pealeii. Next base: position 77,357,405 of record CM042137.1, read on the forward strand.
GCAGTACCTCTTCTCTCGCCCCCCCCCATCTCCACCCATTAATAAATACTGGGGGATGGGGGTGGAAGAGTCGAGGGAATGGGATCAGGGCCAGGGTGTTGGTAGTCAGAAAAAGCAGGTCAGAGAAATTTTGGCTTCCGTGTTGATGCACCGAACAATAGAGATTAAGTTCCCCCATTATCCGAAGAAGAAATGTTCCCAACGGATGCATGGAAATGATTGATGGATTGATTTTAACGGCATGTCAACCCTTCTGGGGTTATTTCATGCCTAGAGTTTAGGGAACCGTGTACATTGAATATACAGTGGTGTTCTCTAAATTGCGATTTAAAAATCAATTTAATCGGATTTGACTTTAAATCAGTCGAATCATTTCATTGTTGGAGCGAAATCTATACATATATAAAGGGCAGTTGTGTCTATGTGTATGTGTATGTCCGGAGAAAACTTTGAAAATAAAATAATTAACGACAAAGTAAATATATATACACATCAAATATAACCGGGGCTTGGTTTTTGTGGAAAAATAATAATGATTTGATTTATATTCGTGAAGATGATTAAAAAATAAAACTTAAATGATAACAGCATGTTTTTTTAAAATTTTATTTAATATTTTAGATAGTAGACATTAACATATCTTTTCAGAGTAGCTGGATCAATGCAAGGTCTATTTTTTACATGGGGATTTAAATGGGGCATCCCACGATGATTCAACTCACGATTCAGTAATAATGGATCTGCGGGACTAACTTAAAAAAATCCCCCTCTACCCAGGCGAGGTCGGGTAGCCGCTGCTAGTAAACAATAAATCTAAACTGTATATAATAATATCATGACAAGATAAAAAAGATTATGAAGTTTACCATTAAATTTTGTAAACTTTTGTATTCATCGTTGAATAATAAAAAAATTAGAAATCGGACTTGAAAATGTATGTACCTTAAAAAAAAATCAATTAATGTTATCTTTTGACAAAGAAGATTTTTATTGATTTTAATGGCATGTCAACTCAACTTGGGTTATTTCATGCCTAGAGGGAATCGCACTCTTTGTGTGTTTATTTTGACATTTTTGTGTAGTTGTTTCTTAAGAGATTTTTGCTCCCTGTCATATAATATAAAGTATTCCTATCTTATACAAATAACTTGTACACAGCTGCACGGCATCAATCATTACTGTCTAATTCTAATAATATCGTTTTAATTAATTATTCAAATATATTTGTACATTGTACGCTTATTTTAACTTTTTTCTTTAGTTGTTTTAGTATTTATTCATTTGTTGTTGTTGTTTTTTTTACTATTTCATTGTAACGATATTATAAATTCTCTGGGATATCATTTTAATAATTACTTTGTATGGTATTGATCATATTATCGTTTATGACTTTTAGTATAATTCTATTTCTCTCAAGAAGGACAAATTGTTATCCATATCGACATTTTCAAATGGATCCTTCATATTATTTACGTTGAAATAAAGTTATCTACTGACAGCTAAATCTCCGCATTCTATGAGAAAATATTGAATAGCGTTAGGTGTTTGACATGATTTACACTAGTTGATCCTCTTGCTTGAGTATAAAGAAGTGCGTAAGTCTTTTGGGCCCAATGCGAAATTGGAATATAATGACTTGCCTCTTTCTGGATTTTCTGAAAGATGGGTTTCATTCGCTAGCATGGTTTTTATCAGGAAGAGTTTATTGTGTATGTTGTCAACAGGAAAATGATAACACTAACGATTTCTATATTATATACTTTTTTAATCTATTTATAATATCTAATCAAGTTTAATTATATATTAGACACAATAAGAGATTAGAAATAGTGATTTATAATAAAATAGAACAATTATGACATTTGAAGTTAAAGTTTTGAAAAGGATAGAAGATTCGATTTTATCGTAAATCGTATACATCTACAGGGTGTGTACAGGGTGTTTAAAACAAATTTTTTCATCATTTGAGATGTACAGGGAGTTTTTTTAAAAATTGATATCATTTGAGATGTTACAGGGTGTTTTAGAAAAAATGATATCATTTCGTAATCTAAAACTTATCAATTTTCGTTGAAATGATCTCAAATTTTAACAGCATCGGCAGAAACAACTCTAAATTCTATGGTCATTGTTTCATTTTTTTTTCTTTTCAGGTATAGAAAAAGCATTGGAAAAGCAAAAGCGTTTAGATATTAAATATAGAATTTTAACAGCATGTACAATGTTAAAATTTGAGATCATTTCAACGAAAATTTATCAAGTCGGATAAGGAATTTTTTTTTTTCAGAAACACCCTGTACATCTGAAATGCTATTCAATTTTTCTCTGTACATTTCTTTTTCTTAACTTATTAAGCCAATAAGTTTCAGTTTTTCATTTAAACTAAACAACTGACGGCCTCGAATTCGCATATTCGAATTGTCAATCCACTATACTTACTTTCAGAGGCTCGTGGTTTTATGGTTATCGTCTCAGGAAATAAACTAGAGTTCAAATCCTGGACATGGCTGTTTATTTTTCCCTTTTCATGCTAATGCCATTGGGGAAAAACAAACAACAACCTCCTTTTTTCTTGCTGTGGGTATATGGTTAGTCGGACTGGATACTTTACTTTAGCCTAGTCTTTAAGATGGTACACTCTGAATTAAAAATAGCCGCATTCCGCTTAAAAAGTGTTAAAAGGTTAAAATCGCATGACTAAATTGGACGAATTGGTTTGATAAGATAGATAGTAATATTTCTTTTAGTTTATTAATTTTTTGATTGTTCTCAACTAGTTTCGACCATATATGTATGGTTATATTAAAATGTGCCTGAATTGTTTTTGTGATTGTCTCATATAAATTTTTGTCCATATCTTTTCAGTCTGAAAATTTCTGTTACTAAATGTTTTCTTCTGTTAATATTACGAATGTAAAAAATAAATAAATAAATAAATAAATAAAAAAATAAAAAAATAAAGAAGTTGCGAAGAGTTCACCCAAGCAGTTATATCACGCTTATGGTAAAAGTTATTGAAACAAAAAAAACAAACAAACTTTAAATTTAAAAAAAAAATCCATTTCATATAAATTAATATAAGTCAAAAATATTTTTTATTGTACATTTTATTTTCTAAATCATAATTGTTATGCAATTATAATGTTAATGTCTTTTGGAAAAAAAAATGAAAAAAATATTCAAACAAATGGTATGAATAATTTAATTAGAATTTAATTTTTTTTTTTTTTTTTCATATTCACTGTATTAATCACTATCAGATCAAATTACAAAAAATAAAAAAGAAAAAATAAGAAAAGAAAATTTAAAACTGGAGATTTTCACGTGTGTGAATTTCAATGTTGAAGGATTTAAGTACTCAAGGGAAATAACTCTGCATTTAAAAATTACTGAATGATCTCCCTTACACCTGTATTGTATTTGTCATCTTGTAAATAGAAAGTCATGACAAAAATACATTTGCCGATGAAAATAAAATAAAATGTTTAGTAATTTTCTGTTTATTGTAAACTTATATAAATCTAGTGTAAGAGAATTGTTTTTTTTCTATAGGCCTTATTGTATTAAAAAATAACACTTTATTCATAGCTATTATTTTATTGACTGTAAAACGGGCTCTAAATTTTATAATTGTCTTTTGAATTTTCTGTCCATACACAAAATGAAATATAGTTTTTAGGATTTATTTTCTGATACTGGTCCAGAATATCCCGCTATTCCACTGAATAAATGTCCGTGGCAATAGACAAAATATACCGAAATGTAATTCTCACATTTACAATCCAGAGAGTAAAAGACTAAAGAAATGTAGCAAATTGATTTATTGATTTTAACGGCATCTCAAACCGTCTAGTTTGAGATGCCGTGGTTTTATCGTTATTGTCTCAGGAAATAAACTAGAGTTACAAATTAGAAAATTGCGTTACTTGTAGATATATATTTATATTTGTGTAATTGTTTCTTCTGAGGTTTTTCTCACACTGTCCTATCGAATATGAATACTTTTTAAACAATTGTATTCGACTCGTACATAGGAGCCTAACAGATACTAAAACTCAGAAAATGTTGTTTAAATTTAACGTACCATTAATATCCTTGAGAAATGTATGAATCCAACTATTCTCTCCCCAGCTATGAGTAAATAGTAGGGTAAATCAGGCTTTTAGACCTTGGTATGGCAACTGGTCTAGAAGGAAAACTGAATTTAAACCAGCTATTTCCTATAACTCCAACATAAACAAAGGCAAACCACTCTTGACTGATAGATTATTTATTTATTTTCCCATTAAACTAACCCTAAACCCTAACCCTAACCTTAAACCCGTCTTCTTTTTTCCTAGTAGATCAATGAAAAAATAATTTATCAGTCAACAGTGGTTCCCCTTTGTTTATGTTGGACTGTTAAACTCCGCTTAAAAAAATTGACTGTGTGTCACATTCCATTCGCGTGGAGGGTTTGGTAAATACATACAACTCCGAGTCAGAGTGGGCCCGAAAGTAATGGCTATGAAGAAGTACACGACACTTAAGTTAAGGATGTAGTATTTAAAGTTTAGTAAAAGAAATGATGAAATTACACTGAAGGTTACACTTATCAAATGGTAAATATAAATATTACACTTTTATGTATGTTAGAAAATAACAAACGGGGTTTAATTTTTCTATAACCTTATTGGATTAAAAAGTAATTTTTCTTTAGAGTTATACTTTTATTGACTAACACACTGAAAATTCTATAATTTTGTTTTCAAATGAAATTTTCTATGTATATACACTATGGTATGTAGTTTTGGGCTCAGGTGGTAGAGTATCAACAGAGGAACCACAAGGTTCCAGTTTCGATACTGGCCCTAGCTAACAGCTCATGAGTAGCATAGCTTGAATCTGTCTAGTAAAGTGTGAGCAGATGATACATTTGGCGCTCTACCTCAGATGTAAAAACAATCTCCCTGGTCTAGCGCTAGTGAAAAGAGGATATATTGCCTCGCTGTCCGATTGATACCGACAATAGGCCACAACTTGTGTCACCAGATTCTGTCCGTGGTTGAAAGGTTGGGTAAACAGAAAATAAGTTTTATTAGAAAGACTAGAAAATAAATAAATAATTAAATGAAAAAATAAAACGCCCCCTGGGTGGTGTCAAAATTTATTTTTGAAAGATATTGCCTGTGTGAGATGGAATTAAAAATTCAATGTAAGAAAGGTTTCATCATAAGTTTACTTACGTAAAATCATTAAAAATTATTAAAGGGGTAAAAAAATAAAACAATTTGAAATAAAACTTATTTCTGCCTCCTCAAATAAAAAACTGAATGCATTTATTAATTATTAATTAAATAGTTATTTTGAATATTTTACACATAAATTTTACACAAAATCGCAAGTATTTATTTATTTGTAAATTTTTAGTTATCTTCTTGTAACTGAAAGAAGGGCTGGATTAAAAAATGATTCTTAAAATTGATTACAAATTTCGCAAATAATCTTTTATTTAAATCTCGATTATTAATAAAATTATTAAATTAAATTATTAATACTGTTGACCATATCTTCATACTAAAAACACGCAATTGTATTTATATATACAACAAAATAGCGGCTTACAGTGTGAACGGGAAGGCTAATTTGCATATCAATATCAGAACTTTTGTTTTAATAAATATTTGTTTAGTATTATTGATCACTAATTGTTTGGTTTTATCTTAATGAAGATGAACAAAAATCTCGGGGATAAATCTTAAAAGAAATCCTGTAACAAGAAGAAAAAATGTAATTTTATTCTTTACTTCCTATTTTAACTAAATAGTTAAATTAGGAAAATTTAACAATGAAAGACAGGAGTGATGGAAGAGTAAATTTCAGTTGTTCTATTTTTCGATTATACTGTTTAAAATCTTTTCATCTGCATTCATATTTAGTTTCATTAACGCTTCTATTTTAACATAATACCTTATTGCATTAAAACTTAAATACTTGCACGTGAAGGGTGCATATATTTGTTAGTATATATAATTGGGATAGCGTAGACAGAGAGTCAACGGTGATTCGTGAATGTAAGTTTATTGCCTGTGCGGTCATCAGAATATGACAACATACGCAAGAATCTGACAGTAAATGATATCATTTTTTTTTTGGGGGGGGCATCTTTGTTTCTTTCTTTTTTCTTTTAAAAATCCCATCGTTTAATTTCCTAATTTTAATCTGATTTTGAAGCAAAGAATTTATGTGCACGATATTGCATTGGACCTGCATTGTGGCATTTAACAAGTTCATGACTCTATCTTATGTAGAATTTATCTATTTGTTTTATAACGACTAGCAAGAATATGCACCCTCCGGGTGTAAGTATTTATGTTTTATAGCAATGAAATATATCAAATCAGAAAGACTTACAAAATTTAATTAGAACTCATATAAAAAGATTAGACCTATTTCAATTATATTTAACGGGTTTCTATATAAAATCATTCATAGGATTGATTTTGATACGTTGAAGAATAAAACAATAAAACTGGAGATCGATACCACCAAGTGATTATTTATTAAACCCGTTTTTTTAAACCAGTATGCAAATCGACCACACCATATATTATGTAAATCTTTATTTTGCATAATTTTAAACGTACTAATAACATGGGTTGTTTTGAGGCAAATCTAACTGAGATTTTCATAGAGACATCGTTAATATATAACGTTTATTTGATGTATTAAGTATTTTGACTATAAATTAAATATTCTTTGATAAACTTACGCAATTACTGGGGGTATTATAATGTGAGCAGTGACATAGTTTCGGTTACAGGCTGATAGATACTGAATCTAGATTATAATAAGATATATATATATATATATTTTTCCATAGAAATAAACTAATATAAACTAAGAAATATGAAATATAATTTTCTCGATTTTTGAAAAATATAACCTAATGAATTTTATACATATATTTTTGCACAGTATAAAGAAAAATTGTTTAAGTAAGGAGAATATCCTAACCCGACCCTCCTTATTTGTGTAAAAATATTAATGTTGGTAAATAAATAAATTAAATCCATTGAAATTATTGAAATAGACCGGGATGTAACACTGGCAAAATATCTAATATCTGATATACCCACTATATTCTTTTATCAGTAGGATTTTGATCGCCTAATGTTGTGGCAAGCAATTGCTGTCTATATAGGAATAATAAATTCTGTAAACATGGAATTTAAAAAAATAATAATGGAAGGGTCGATGAGGAAACTTTGGTATTGACAATTAATATACGATACACAAAATCAATACACAAAATAAAATATACACATTGTACAGAAAATCAACATATACCTGATAATATACGGTATCTACATCAATAAATATTAATTAAAAATGGGTTATGTAAAGATAAACTTACTCGAAAGTATAATTATTTAAAAAAAGAAATCGCTTCATAAAAAAACTTTCGAAAACAAAAACAAACAACTGAAAACAGTTAAAAAGGAAAGACAACCCATATAGAAATTAACAAAGGGGAATAATCCAGAGAAAATAATTATGAATAGTCTCCCTTGTTTTAAGCAATACTTTGAAATTTATATAACTATTTATAGTTATTTATATTTATAATATATACCAAGTCACAAGTTATATTAACAGACGGACATTTTTTTTTTTACCTAAGTCAAATTTTTTTCTCCACAAGAATTAATTATGGGCATATAACATAGTTAGACGGTTAGAGAGCGGGGCTCGCTGACTATTGTGATTTTGATATTTGCTTGTTTCCCATATTTCGGCCCTTGTGCTAAGCTAAGAAATTAGAAATCAGTCAATTTAGCATTTTGAGGATCAGTTGCCTTAAATGGTTATTATACATTATAGATTGTTTTTAAATGCTTACAAACGTATACAAGACATAATAAACATTCTTAATTAGGGACCCTTAATATTTTTACTGCTCCTATCATACATTATTTTCATTTCCTCTTCAACCGACCATCGAAATAAACAACATCATTATCTTAAAAACATAAACGAATTTCTCTCCCCGAGATTCAATATTTACAGTATCTATATTTCACTATAAAACCTTTTCAATTTTTTCCCACAGTGACCCCAGAATTTACTTCCCGTACCCCTGGGAGTATATATTTACCCAAACCCTTTGCCACGAGATGACAATGTCATTTTCAAGTGGCGTGCAACTGGTTTGAATTAAGAGTTTTCCTTCTCCTATAACGTTTTTAATACTAAAGATAAAAAGCCCAGTTTGCCCTACTATTTACTCATAGCTGGAAGGAGAAGTATTGGATTCATAGCTCTCCCGAGTGTATTAGAAGTATGTGAAATGCAAACAACCTCGTCTCAGAATTGAACTCGGTCTATTTCCCACGACGATAACCGTTACAAACGAGTGACAAGGAGAATAGATATTCAAGGGCAATAACTCCTGCTCTTTAGTATCATACCTATATATTTGTAACTTGAATTTGGCTCAAGTTATAGCAACCCAAGCTGCATTAATTTCACTAGCAATAAAAAATACACTCCGGGCGTCGTAAAAATTAATTTTTGAAAGACATTGCCTGAGAGGGTGGGAGTTAAAAATTCAATGTCAGAGGGTTTGTATCACAAGTAAGCAAAATCTTCATATTTATTAAAGGAGTAAAAAAAAAAAAAAATTTTTAAATTAAAAATTTGAAATGAAAACTAAGCGCTGTCCCTCTCAAATAAAATGTTGCGTGCATGTAATAATCAAACAATTATTTTGAATATTTTCCACATCAATTTTACAAAAAATCGTAGGTATTTATTTATTTGTAAACTTTTTAGTTAACTTCTTGTTACTGTAAAAAGGGGGGTGGGAGAATAAAAAAACAATTTTAAAAATTGCTTACTCAGATTTTGGGTGTATATAGCATAAGAATATTGTGGCGTAAGCTGTGACGTAGAGCTATGGCGTAGTTTTTGTTACAGACAGAAATACAGACAATTTCCATTATTAATAGATTTGAAAATTATTTCTGATTCCAACTGAAAAAGCAGAATGCTCAAAATCAAGTGTGACTATTTCAAACGCATATTTAGGATACTGGAGCAATCCGAGAGTTATCGATAACCAAGCATATTTGTTAGGTGATGTGTTTTTATAAAGTCACGTTCGGCTGGATTTGTTATGAGTAATTCCAAACCTGCCTGATAATTTTCAGTTATATTGGTGTTGAGGATGTCGGGTACTGGTGAGTTTTATTCATTTGATATGACAATCTCACTTGCCGGCAAATAATCTTTGCATATGATCGGTCATATTTCAAAGCCATCTTGACCGGCATAACATGAATATTAGCGCACGTCTTCGTATTGGCTAGATGTATAAAATTTAACCAAGACTAGAGAACGGTAGACGCTAGAATGGTTAGTACCGGTAAAGTCGAAGCAAATGTTGAAATGCCGGGAAAAAAACCGATTCACCTTCAGCAATATAGTCTATCAGAATTTTTAAAAAGAAGAAGATTTACGACTATTTCTCTGAATGTTTGTGATGAGGCTTGATGATTAGTATTATCTGTGTTATTCGGACTATTGTCCCCATCTTTATTGTTATTTGTACAACGTTTCGGCCAATATGCCCTCCGGCCTTCTTCAGGTATTTCTTGTCGGACTCGGGAACCTTCTTTTCTGACTCGGGAACTTTCTTGTCGTAATCGGTAGCCATCACGGAACTTTGAACCTAACCCTTTATTCAGTCCACGGGGGTATCCTGTTCTCATTCCGCTAACCATAGCTGGAATAGAAAAATAATTAACACAACTCCTACCCCAGATATGGTTAGCGGAATGAGAACAGGATACCCCCGTGGACTGAATAAAGGGTTAGGTTCAACGTTCCGTGATGGCCCCCGATTACGACAAGAAGGTTCCCGAGTCCAAGAAGGTTCCCGAGTCCGACAATAGTCCGAATAACGCAGATAATACTAAGATTTATGACTTTAAACTATAGCAGCAAATGACCATCTCTTGTGAAATCTTCACCTCGTACTATGAAAAAAAAATCTAGAAAAATAGCGGACAAGGGTTTCTATTGATGTTACCCACGATATTAGATAAAATATCAGGTTGTTGTTTTATGCATGCCTCCCTCGACTATCATAACTATTAACTATCATCTTCATCACCACCCAGGATAATCAGCAGATCCCTGAAAACTGTTGCTTCGTTTTGCGACAGCATTCGATAACACCTAATATCATCATCATCATGTCACGCTATTAGCACGGATATCCATGACAATCTCTCTCCAGTGTCCCTATCACTCATTGTTCCCGGGATGTCCTCTACGCAGCATCCACTATTCACACAGAGCTGGTCAATGTACGTCTTTGCTGGTCGGCCCACATTGGCGTGCCCATGTGCCGGTTTCCACAGGAGGACATCACTTATGATTTCGTCCTTGCTTCTCTAGAAGTGTCCTGCGTGTCTTGTCCGTCTTACTTGTATGGTTTGGGTGATATAGGGCAGGTGGGGTGTTGTCTTTACGATTTGTTTAAGACTACACACAACATTCTTGCGCAGCTCCCATCTAGTTTATTCTCTTGGCACTTTTTATTTATTTGTAAATATTTGATTGTAATCATAACTATATTTTCAAAGTTTTATTGCATTAAAAAAATCATTCTCTATTTCTATTTGTCTATAATCATTTGTTTGCACACTTGTATATTCCTCTCGAATACTATACACAATTATACAGTTTAAAGTAACTATTCCTAATTAATAACCGCCTTATCGGCTGGGACAGAATAACACACTGAGGTCACCTCTGCAGAGGGGTAAAATCTCCCCAATGGGGTCACCTGTAGGCCGTGGGTGGCAACCCATGATGCTTTAGGATGGTATCCTGGTGGCTGAGCAACACTCCAATTTGGCCGTTACTTAGGCGAGACGAACGGTCGAGGAGACCCCATTAGAATAATCGGCTGGTCACGTTAAGCCCTAACACCTATATGACTGTCCCAACCCTATTTCCCTTTTATCATATATGTGCTAGAAGGCGGTAAGTGAGGGTCTTAGTGTCGTAGATATGGCCTAAAAACTGCATCTAGTGGTGAAGTTCCAATTCTGGAGCTTTGGAGAGTGTAAACTTCCCCTTCATTTCCATTACTCACAGTTCTACTCTGACCCGGAGTGGTAGTACCTGTTAAGTTCCCATCTATGGTTTAAATAGAAAAATAAAAACGAGTTTAAAGATGTGTTTAAAAAATGAGTTTTAAAAAGTTCAATACCGATCAAGAATGACTATTAAAGAAAATGTCTTCGTCATAAAATAACCCAAGAAAGGTTCACATGACGTAACACCTAACCAAGCAATCTATTTAATAATGATAATTTGTTTGTAGATAGTTGTATAATTTCAAGCAATTAATGATAATCTTTAGTAAACAATTCTAGCTTCAAGAAACTATTCTTATCAAAAAGATTTGCATACAATTGAATGACGAATTAGTGTCATAAAGATTGGTATATCCCAACTATCATGTCCCTCACGATCCAGAAAATAATCAAAATATGTAAACTATCCACATCCTACTGTTACTTCCAACACAACAACATCTTTTACAAACAGAAATTTGATTTTCCCATGGGGTCACCACCCAGTGGCCTCCTTGCATGTTTATATTTAGAATTTTTAGAAACAGGGCCCTTTAAATACACAATCCCCAAAAACTCTCAGTACTTCCGATATACTGACGAAACACTAATCATATACCCAAGTGAAATAAACATCACCGAAATCACAAACAGACTGAACAACATTGAACCCATCATACAATTCACACACGAACTAGAATCTAATAACTCCCTACCTTTTTTAGACATCTTACTTATGAAAAGCAACAACGCCTTAGAATTCAAAGTCCAACATAAACCCACTGCCAAAAATGATCGTATATCGTTAAATAAAGAAACCAAACCAAACTATGTAGATTTTTATTGTATTGTTTTGTTTTGTTGTGTTGTTACGTATACTCGTACGAGATAAGATTAGAAAGTAACAAGAAGTCTTCAATTCTTATATTTGAATTTGAAATGACGAATGATGCTGGTGGTACGTCTTGACAAGTATCAAAATTCTTGATATCTTTTATCAATTTTGTTTTTGGTTAGTTGATTTGTTGTTTTGTTTAATAGCCTACATACAATTTTCGAGTCATTTAATAACGAATCAATTCATTAACTGTCGTTACACTGGTTCAACTTTGCACATTTTTACTTCGTCTAAAGCGCTGTGCAGACGGAAACAACAACTACAATTTACCTCTTTATATATATATATATATATATATATATATATATATATATATATATATATATATTCCTCTTTCTTTTATATATATATATGTGTGTGTATATATGTATGTATTTCTATTCCTTTCTGTTTCATATATATATATATATATATATTTCTATTCCTTTCTGTTTCATATATATATATATATATATATATATATATTCCTTCTTTCTTATATATATATATCCTCTTTCTATATATATATATATATATATATATATATATATATATATATATATATATTCTTTTTTTTATATTGTATATATGTATAATTTCTATTTTCTCTTTCATATATATATATTTCTATTTCTCCCTCTCTCTCTTATTATATATATATATATATATATATATATATATATATATATATATATATATATATATATATATATATATATACTGTATTCCTGAATCTATTTCCTCATATTTTTCCTCGTTTCTGTTCGACCCCTGTGGCCTGGGACACAGGTGTATCTTGCGATGTTCTTCACCGGCGACGTATTTCTTACCTACTTACCCAGAAACAATGTTCTTTTCCATCTACCAAAAAATCAATACATTCCTCTCTACAAATATTTCCTGATGTTCTGAAGAAATTCGCAGGAAGGCAAGTACTTCCTGAGCGCACATATCTACATGATTACTTACTAA
>CM042137.1:77372882-77427882 GCA_023376005.1 Doryteuthis pealeii
AATAACTGTTATCTTCTGGACTAAGCCTGGAGCCCTGCAATGAACAGAGCGATTGTGAAAAGACCGAGTAACAGAAGAACCAGGTAAGTGAGTAGAAACCCAGTGGCACTGAAGACGTTGGTTCGCATGAGCACCACAAACCGAAAGGGATTTGGGAGTTGTGGTAGGAGTGGATGCAACGGACTCCCTTTTCTAAGCAACAGATTGATCACTGACCATTGAATGCAACCATATTTGAAAGAAGATGATAACAGAGAAAATTGCACCTTTTCTATTTTCTTTCTAGAATTGCAATTCTCTTTTTATTCTCTCTCTCTCTCTCTCTCTCTCTCACTCTCTCTTTCCTATTTTCTCTCTCTCTCTCTCTCTCTCTCTCTCTCTCTCATACTTTTTCTTCTTCTTCTTTCTTTTCTTTTTCTGTCCTTTTTATTTTTCCTCTTGACTATCTATCTGTTCCACTATCTTTTTCGTTTACTTCACTCACTTTCCCTCTCTCTTTCCTATCTTTTCTATATCTCTCTTTGCTTTCTCTCGTTGACTTTCTTTATTTTTTTCTCTCATATTTCTATCTCCTTCTCTTTTCTCTTTGATTTCTCTGTCTTTTTTATTTTCCTCATCTTGACCTTTCCGCTTTTTCTCTCTTTTTACTTCACCCTCCAACTCTCTCTCTCTCTCTTTTCTATCTCTCTCTTTCTCTTTGTTTTCTCTCGTTGACCTTCTTTATTCTTCTCTCTCATATTCTATCTCCTTCTCTTCTCTCTTTGACTTCTGTTTTTTTTTATCTTCCTCTTGACATTTTCGAATTTTCTCTCTTTTTACTTCACTCACTTTCCCTCTCTCTTTCTCTCTCTTTCTATCTTTCCTATCTCTCCCTTTCTCTTTGTTTTCTCTCGTTGACTTTCTTTATTTTTCTCTCTCATATTCTATCTCCTTCTCTTCTCTCTTTGACTTCTCTGTCTTTTTTTATTTCCTCTTCTTGACCTTTTCGCTTTTTTCTCTTTTTACTTCCCCCTCCAACTCTCTCTCTTTCTCTCTCTTTTCTATCTCGCTCCTTCTCTTTACTTTCTCTCTTTCACTTTCATTAATTTTCTCTCATAATCTATCTCCTCCTCTTTCTCTTTGACTTCTCTGTCTTTTTTTATTTCCTCTTGACATTTTCGACTTTTCTCTCTTTTTACTTCTCTCTACCCCTCTCTCTTCTCTCTCTTTCTATCTTTCCTATCTCTCTCTTTCTCTTTACTTTCTCTTTTTCACTTTCTTTATTTTTCTCTCTCATATTCTATCTCCTCCTCTTCTCTCTTTGATTTCTCTGTCTTTTTTATTTTCCTCTTCTTCACCTTTCCGCTTTTTTCTCTTTTTACTTCCCCCTGCAACTCTCTCTCTCTTTCTCTCTCTTTTCTATCTCGCTCCTTCTCTTTACTTTCTCTCTTTCACTTTCTTTAATGTTTCTCTCATATTCTATCCCCTTCTCTTCTCTCGTTAAATTATCTATCTTCTTTATTTTCCTCTTGACCTTTTCGCTTTTTCTCTCTTTTTACTTCTCTCTCTGTCTCTGTCTCTGTCTTTCTTTCTCTTTCCTATCTCTCTCTTTCTCTTTACTTTCTCTCTTTCACTTTCTTTATTCTTTTCTCTCATATTTCTATCTCCTTCTCTTCTCTCTTTGATTTCTCTGTCTTTTTATTTTCCTTTTGACCTTTTCTCTCTTTTTACTTCTCCCTACCCCCTCTCTCTTTCTCTCTCTCTCTCTCTCTCTCTCTCTTTCCTATCTCTCTCTTTCTCTTTACTTTCTCTCTTTCACTTTCTTTAGTGTTTCTCTCATACTCTATCTCCTTCTCTTCTCTCTTTGACTTCTCTGCCTTTTTTTATTTTCCTCTTGACCTTTTCGACTTTTCTCTCTTTTTACTTCTCCCTACCTCCTCTCTCTCTTTCTATCTTTCTATCTTTCCTATCTCTCTCTTTCTCTTTACGTTCTCTCTTTTTCCTATCTCTCTCTTTCTCTTTACTTTCTCTCTTTCACTTACTTTAATGTTTCTCTCATATTTCTATCTCCTCCTCTTCTCTCTTTAAATGATCTATCTTCTTTATTTTCCTCTCGACCTTTTCGCCTTTTCTCTCTTTTTACTTCTCTCTCTCTCTCTCTCTCTCTCTCTCTCTCTTCTTTTACTTTCTCTCTTTCACTTTCTTTAATTCTCTCATATTTTGATCTCCTTCTCTTCTCTCTTAAATTCTCTGTCTTTTTTTATTTTCCTCTTGACCTTTTCGCTTTTTTCTCTTTTTACTCCCCCTCTCACTCCTTCTCTTTCTCTCTCTTTCCTATCTCTCTCTTTCTCTTTACGTTCTCTCTTTTTCCTATCTCGCTCTTTCTCTATTCTTTCTCTCTTTCAATTTCTTTAATGTTTCTCTCCTATTTCTATCTCCTTCTCTTCTCTCTTTAAATTATCTATCTTCTTTATTTTCCTTTTTGCCTTTTAGCTTTTTCTCTTTTTTTACTTCTCTCTCCGTCTCTTTTCTCCCTCTCTCTCTTTCCTTTGCTTTTATTTCTCTTTATTTTCTCTAGTTCTTTGTCTTTCTTTTTCTATCTCTCATACTTCTATCTGATTCACTTCTCTCTTTATTACGGTCAAGACACTCGTAAATCACCCGTTATCGCTAGATTGTCGAAGTTAAGCAGCGATGAACCTGTTAAACACTTAATTGGGTGACCACTTAAGTAACAGCAGGTACTGTAAGTCCTTTGTTTATCAAAATGTCTTGGTTCAGCATTAAATGAGCCGAAAATGATTGATATACCGTAAAAACAAAATAACCAACCAATCAATTATCTTCTTTCTTTCTTTCTTTCTTTCTTTCACTTCTCTTTTCTTTTTATTTTCCTCTTGTTTTTACTTTCAAATTTTTAAAAATGATTTTAAAAAATATCCAAAAATGATTTAAAAAATATTCTTTTTTCGAACATTTTTTAAATTCTGTTTTGTCTCCAACGGATTTTTCTCTACTCAAAAAATAAAAAATTCACACTGATGAAGGTCGTAAAAAAAATCTCTCTGTGTACGGAATATTTTTACATTTTTCCTATTATTATTATTATCCTTATTTCAATTTCATCTGATTATTTTAATAATAATAATAGCGTAATCCGTATACATTTTGATAAACGGACCGAAACACATGTGTAAGTCATATCGATTAAAAGTGATATCGATTAAATTCATTTTATCCATCTACATATCTTTTCTTTACTCATTTTTTCCACATATTGTCGGATTCAATTCCCTTTCCATTCTTTTATATATAATATATATATATATATATATATATATATATTTATTTAAGAATGGAAATGAGTAACCTACTCGAGTTTCATCGATAGATTCTTCAGGGTTACTTTTAAATTAATCGAGTTTACGATTAATCTTAGGTGTTATAAACATGCCCGTTGGAATGGGACTTCCCATTCCAACGGGCATGTTTATAACACCAAAGATTAATCGTAAACTCGATTAATTTAAAAGTAACCCTGAAGAATCTATCGATGAAACTCGAGTAGGTTACTCATTTCCATTCTTAAATAAATTTATGCTCTACTTTGTATTGAGCACTTTGTATTTGTTTTTCCTCAACCTTAACCTCTGGATATTGTGCGCTTCCAACGATCGTACTCATACCTACCGGTAAGTTAATATTTATACATATACAAAATATATATATATATATATATATATATATATATGCAAAGAAACACTCTGAATTCAAACCAAAGGAGCTCTCTTTTCGTTAGTCAAAATTACTCAGCTCCTCCTCCCATTCTTCCTAAATAAACAATAACGGCTGGTGCTGTTTACAACCCGAGTTCTTTATTAATCAAAATGACTTTATTCTGCATTAAATGACGCGAAAGAGAGTTAATATGCCGTAAAACAAACCAACCAGCCAACTAACAGCTCTTTATGTAGACTGAGGATAAGTGGTTATGAGAACCAATCCTCAACCTAGGTCGAATTGTAAGGTCAAAGTTTAAAAGAACTGCTTGTCAAAAGTGTTAGTCGAGAGAATAAGCTAAGCTAATCGATATGTTATTAACTCTTCGCAGTTAAATAAAAAATGGCTACAGTCCACTCGAACGAAGATAAGAAATTGAAAACGAGTGAGGAGAAGAGTAAGTAATCAGTGTAGATTATTTATTCATGGGATGTTTCACTGTTTTCCGATCAAGCAGTTTGTTCGTTCCGGCATAATTCGTGTCCTCTTTGTTTCTGGATAAGACCTTTGCAACCTTGAAATGATCACAAGCTTGGAGAATTGCAGATACTTATTCCTGGATAGGGTGAAATCCGAATGCGTCTTGTAGAACGTGGTATCTTAACAGGATGTCCTATTGTTGATATCAACCGAATAGCGAGGTAGTCTATCTCCATTTTGTTAGCAAAAAAAAAAAAAAATACTCCTGGTCTAGCGCAACCAGGGATATTATTTTTGCTAAGTTGGAGCTCCACGCCTACCATCAACTCTCAGATGCTGTTTTAACGCACAGATCAGATTACCCAAGCTGTGCTACTCATGAGCTGGGTTGGTGAAGACCGGAATGGAACCCGGAACTTGTGATTCCTAGACGGATGCGCTGATAAATTAGCCTAACTAGGCGGTGAAAACTTTACTACTCTTAAAAACACTTCCTCTTTTTTAAATACCCTTTCGGGATCACCATCAGCTGCCACGTTGCGTTGAATTAATTTCGTCGTAAGAGGCAAAATATGAGAACGACAAAAATAGGAGAATCGATGTTTTATTAAAAATCCGCCCAGAATCCAATGCATTTACACGCTCAGTCATGGTGAAAGCAACAGATATACGGTGTAAAATATCACTGAATTGAGAACAATTAAGAACAGTTTAGCTATTCATTAAACTTAACTTAATTTTGAAAAAAAAAAAAAACAGAAAAGTGAAACAGAAGCATCGGGCCTAAAGAAAAGCACACTCATTAGTAATGATCCATTAATCTACCTCTCTAAGCAAGGGAACCTTTATATATATATATATATATATATATATATATATATATATATATATAATATATATATATATATACTCCTTGTATAAATCTATCTGTTTGAATCTACATGAGCATACAGTGATGTAGCGTGTGATTTTGATGATCCCAAATAGAATCATCAGCTACATACGAGTCAATTGGATTATTGTACTTTATATATATATATATATATATATATATATATATATATATATGCAAGAAAAGAGGAAAATTCGACATTATGTTAAGAAATGAGTAAGAATGAACAATAGGAAAGATGAGAATTCATTGATATTTACCAAAATGTATTGACACTAAGGGTTTCACATATTTAGAATTTTTTGTTCTTTCTTCTTGGAGTAATTACTTAGGCAAATTTCTCTCCCATTCTATTCCAAAACCCTGTTTTGTTTATTTTAGCAGAGTACAAAAGTTAGCATTCACTAAGGTATCTACAGTGCCTTTCAGTCCTGAATTACTCCTATGCATCTGGGACCGAGCCGCTGTTAAAAAAATTGTTCCTATTGCTCAGGTTTGGACAGCCTGTGATTATATATATATATATATATATATATATATATATATATATATGCGTGTGTGTGTGTGTGTGTGTGTGTGTAAACAGGGACACCAGATGAAGGACTTTGTGTATCAATACAAATAAATTTCGATAAAATTTAACTTTATACACCGTCCTTCAAGGTGTTGCAAATTAATTTTTCATTAGTGATCTCTGTCTCTGTCTCTGTCTCTCTCACCACACACACACACACACACACACACACACACACACACACACACATACACGCTCAAACACATATATATATAAATATATATATATATATATATATATATATTATATGTATATGAGTATATAAATTTACATATATCCAGAAGTAGTTTATATACCTTTAAACAAATAAACCAAATCGAACCTTGTATTGAGTTTTACTTCTTCCTCTCCATTTCTCATTTGCTTTATACGCTTTTTTATATCTACTTCCGCTTCCGTGTTCTCCTCTCCCCATAACTTTTACTCTTAATTTCTCTTTACCTTTCTCTTATAGTTTACATCTTCTCTTCTTTATGTTCTCATACTCTATCTTTCTCCCACTGGCCTCTCTGTCTGTCTATCTTATCTCCATACCAATCTAGTCTGATTAAGTAGTGATCATCCTACTAAACAAAGACTAGAAAAAAAGAATAAGAAACTGTCATATAAGAATAATAAAACAAATATACATTCATTTGCATATTTTTCCCGCCAATTTTTAACAATTAGTGTCGATAGAAAAATGGACGCTTCCGTACAGCGCCTGTCAAGATTTTTACATTTTTGACAAGTTTTCAATCGTTTTATTCAGTTTCCATTTTTGTTTTATTTTTAAATGTTATTAAAGCTCATATTTGGTAATTTTTTAAATTACATTCAAAGAATATCTATATAACGTAAACATATGGATATATACACATATGATGTCCAGTCTATATACAAAACGATATACGGATAAGTTTAGACGACATCATATATAACGTACCATATCTACGTAGGTATATATGTATGCTTATATCATAACATATACTTATTTTTCGACAAAGTTTCATTCCTCACTAATACATAAAATAATATCACAGCCACTACATGAATATCGCGTAAATCAGAATGTTTACTTTACATCATTTTAACAATACGTTTCTGTTGCATTATACAACTTTCCTTGTATTAATGATATTCCACAAGAGAAGGTGAAAAATTCCCAGAAAAATGGAGTACATATTTCAATAATATTCCATAAAGGCGGAGTAAAATCTCTAAAGAATTGTAGTAATTCTGTTAGTAAGCAGATATCAATGACGTCACCATTAACTCCAAATAAAATCAAAACAAAGGACAGATAACTCGTATACCTGTATCGCGGAAATGACGGAAAATCAGAGATGATTTTACCATTGTATTTATGCAGTAGACAATATCCCCATCACATCTATTTCCGTTAAAAATCAACCAAGTTCAAATTTGATAAACACACATGCACATAAAACATTTCTGGTATAAACAAAAACCACACAGGAAAAACTATTCTGGTACAAATAAATCACACAAACACACAGACACATCTCTGTAAAAATCTCACACACACATTTACACATATACATACATACTTACCCAAACACACAATATCAACGACACAAATACCCACACGCAAAACACCTCGGTAACAAATAACACACACCAGTACACATACACATACACATAAGCACAAGCAATATATCCGGCAGAGATACCACACATAGAAAACATTTCTTGTAGAAATAACACGCACTCACAAAAGATCTATGGTACAAATAAAACATACACGCACATAAAATAGCTTAGAGACAAATCTCCCACACACACATACACACATTTCTGGTACAAAACAAACACACACAAACGCACAAAATACCTATAGTAGAAATTAAACACATATACGAATCGGCTCTAGATTTGATCCCCGACAATTTCAAGATACCATATACTGATTTGAAACCTAAAATTAATAGATTCCTTCATAAAAAAATGGCAACAACACTGGAATAACAACTTCCACAATAAACTCTTCCTAATCAAACCCACTTTGGGAGACTGGAGACCAACTTTAAGGAAGTATAGAAAGGAACAAGTCAAATTTATCCCGATTACGCATTGGTCATACAAGACTAACGCGCTCCTATATACTCAAACAAGAACAACAACTACAACGTGGACCATGTCAAACACCTTTGACAGTTAAACACTTATTGATGGAATGCAGGTTTCTTGCTCACATCAGAAACCGTTATTTTAAAGCCAACAATATGAAAGATCTGTTTGAAAGTGTCAACATGGAGGATATTCACTCTTTTTTGAGGGAAATAAAATTATACCATAGAATATAGACATGAAACAAATCAATACCATACAACATAATCCCCAATAATGCTAACACATTGTTAAAACCAATTACTAAAAAGTATAAATATAAATACACGATATGTATAACTTCCTAACCGTTAGGCATGACATAACCCCAGACGGGTTGATATGTCGTTAAAATCAATAAACAAACAACAAACAAACAAAACCTCTGGTATAAATCAAATATGCAGACACAAAATACCTCTGGTTCAAATAAAACACAGACAAACAGACACATACACATACATACATACATACATACACACATGCACGTACACACGTAAAATAAACCCAGGCATATAGAGACATTTAAGTTCTGAAGAACAGATGCATTTACTCATCTGTTCTGAAAAACAGTAATAAAAAAAGAAGAGCGTTCAAAATTAATCACACGTAGAAGACAAAAAAATAATGTTCTTTCCCAACCCCCGTTTTTTGCTGCCAAAAATCAAGTCAAAGCTTTAGCTTCTGACACTTTACTGCGGGAGAATTTCATGACACCTTTGGGCTTCCATATCAGAAGAAGTGTCGTTTGATGTAGCTGTGTCGCAAGACGCTGACATCTTTAATGGCGAACCGAAAAGGCTGGACATAAAACGCATCGGGGAATCCAGTGAAACACGAGGAAACAGAATCAGTGGGTAGATATTGTAGGGTGAGGGGGCATTTGGCTAGTAGAGAGGAACGTGAGGGGTGGAAGAAATGTAGCGCCAATCATCGACTACAAACGAAAAGAACTGGGAAACAAACAATGATTAAATCATGGGGGAGAGATATATTTATTCAACACAAGGCAGTCTATCATTAGGCAAAAACAGCGGTGCATCATGGGAAGATTGAACACACTACTACCATAACTTAATAACAGTCTAACAAGACGAGCTTCTATATACCAGGTGCCCGTTTTCTATCAATATATATGCAAATAAATGTCTCCCATTAGAATTATATATTTGTAGAGGCCTAATAATAGTTGTTTCTAAAATTAAGTTGTCCACTCCATGTGCTAACATCGGAGATACCATTTTGTAGGAACGTTGTTTCCTCTCAAGAATGAATATCAGAACCATTACATACAATTCAACGAATTTTGTCGTCGGAGCAAACTAAACAGAAATGAGAATGCCTAATGAAATGTGATAAAAAGAGAAAATCAAGCGTCTGTGGGAAGTTTTTTATGCGATATAAAGGCTTGTGAGAGAATTGCATATTTAAGAAGAATTTCTTAGTTATCATTTGTGTATAACTATTAAACATGTCTCTATGTTAAACAAGCTTAGGGCATTTTATGCAGTGTATAATTCTGTAGTTTTAGCCATGTGACACGTGCACACATACACACATGCGCTCGCACACACACAAACACACACACATATATATTCATTATAAGTTTATATAATGTAATGTTTATGACTGTATAAATGGATATATGTTTCCCTGACTACAAATATTAGATAAGTGTCAGAGTGAATATATATATATATATATATATATATATATATATATATATATATATATATATATATATATATATATATATATATATATGTCCTAAATTTATATTATGCAATTTTTATTACTGTATGAATGAGCATTTTCCAGACCGCATATATTGAATAAATGCGAGAGTGAATATATATATATATATATATATATATATATATATATATATATATATATATATATATATATATATATAACGGGAAAATTCGTCAGAGTCTTATGAATCCAAGTAAAGATCAGTTCATGTTGACATATTTTTTCTTAGTATTTATATCGTAAAACGTTTGACAAACATCTCTCCATTCGTGTAAAAAAGGAAAAAAGAAGAAAGACTGCAAGCTAAACTAAATACTTGATGAATATCAAACATAGCCTTGTCTGATAGCCGACTAAACTGTGGCAAAGAGAGATAGGAAGATTGTTGCTCCAATCTTTCAAGTAGTGCTAGCCTGCCTTCTGCCAAGAAAATCAATATTTTATAACCTGGGTTTTCATAAGGGGTCAAACACTAGCTTCTGGCACCGACTAGTACAAAGAAGCTCCTCCCACTGTTGTATGTCCACAACCCCTAGCAAAGTTATTTTTATTATCCAGATTGTTCACGACAGAAATATAGACATACAGGCTGAAATACGTATCTCCGTCAGGTATGCCATATTTCTGGTGTAATGGTTAGCAAGCTCGTCTCCCAGATCCATTATTACTAAATAACATGTTCGACCCTTGCTGGATGCCCCATACTTGCGATCTTGCGCCACATACAACCTGGTTTGGTTTGGTTTGTTTTGTTTTACGGCATATCAACCTCAGTGGGTCATTTAATGACGATAAAGTTTTGAAATAAAGTCATTCTTAATGGATACTCAATTTTTCAAAAATAAATACATTTTTCTATTTAACCCATAGATGGGACCCTAACAGGTACTACCACTCCGGGTCAGAGTGGACCAGGGAGCAATGGTGATGAAGGGTGCTCCACATTCCCCAAACCACCAAAACTGGAACCTCATCATAAGATAGATTTAACGTCATTCCCAGGACATGTAGACCCTCAGCCACCGCATTCTAGCACGCATATGATAAAAAGGGTTGGGACTTGCCTTAAAGGCAATAGGGTTGGGGCAATCATATAGGTGCTAGGGCTTGACGTGACCAGCTGATTGATCGGATGAGGCCTCTCCGACCGCCCGTCTAGCCTAAGTAAGGGTCTATGTGGAGTGTTGCATGTCATGGACTGCTCATCAATCAAGACTCCGTTCTTAAGCATCAGGGGTCGCCACCCACGACCAACAGGTGGGCCCATTCGGGGGAGTCTTACCGCTCTGCAGAGGTGCAGTCGGTACATTCTAACGCCCCACTGACATGGCGCCATACAACCTGGGGCGTATAGCTGGGTAAATAGAGGGTGTCCCATCGTAGTATAATTGTCAGCAAGTTCATCTCGCAGATCCATTTTTACTGAATAGCAAGTTCAATTCCCACTGGATGAACCATACTTGCGGCCTTGAACGACATCCTACCTGTGGCGTGGTTGAGTAAAATATAGTCACCCATCCTGTTCTAATGGTTAGCAAGCTCGTCTCACAGATCCATTAAAAATGAATAGGTACTTCATAGAATAGGTATGTCCCATACTTGTCACCCTGTGCCATATCCTATCCGTGACTAACAAGTTAGGTAAAAATGGACTCCCATTGTACTGTGATGGTTTGCAAGATAATCTTGCAGATACTGAATAGCGAGTTCGATACTTGCTGGATGCCCTATACTTGTGACCTTGTGCCATATCCTACCTGTGGCTAATGGGCTGGGTAAAAGAGGGTTTCCCATCGAGACGTAAACCTAAGGTTAGATAGCCCAGTCTCTCCTACTATTTATCAAGAGCCAGAAAGGATACATTCTTGATTTATAGCTTTCCCAATGGTATTAGCCCAATGTCAAATACATTTTTTTATATTAAATATTTTTCCTACGGGTATGAACCCAAAATTTGATAGCAAACCATTTTATCATACATAAAGGACAGACTGACACTTACCAATTAATTATGTAGATTATGTGTTTTAATCAAGATATAGTCATCTCCTCATTAAAGGCTCTACTTCAGTAGCAATATCCTATATATTGAAAGAGATATCGACATACATACGCATTGGTAAAGATGGACTACTATTGACAGGATATCAAACATATAGAAATCTGAAATCTCTTATAAAATAAAACGCAAATTCTTCCATGATGTAGCCGTGTCAGTACTACTGTATGGCAGTACAACTTAGACTCTAACGAAACACTCGAAGAAAAGGTTAGATTATACGCAAGAATGCTGTGTGCTGTTTTGAACAAATCCTGTAAACAGCACACCAATTTTAGGAGGACCGGTAGAGATTTCCATTTATCAACACTGTGGGGACATGGAATGCCGTTGAGAGGACTTAACAAGAGCGATGGCCGATAGGAATGGAGATAGAGAGAGATATAGAGATAGAGAGAGATAGGTAGATAGATAGATAGATAGAGAGAGAGAGGGGTAGATAGATAGATAGATAGAGAGAGAGAGAGAGGTAGATAGATAGATAGAGAGAGAGAGAGAGAGAGGTGGAGATCCATGCTGTCGGCATGGCTTGTTGATGATGAATATGAATAGCCCGAAGTCCAATGCATTAATTTTTACCTCTATTAAAACACATGCTGTCTTAAGTGACTATAGTTTTAAAAATAGCTAAAAATTAGCCGCTCGTTTCGAGAAAGAAACCATACGAACGCCAGATGTGGAAACAACTTTATTATTAACGATAAAAAAAGAAGAGAAGAAATTGGGAAATAGATAATGAGAACAGTTTTAAAAATCAAAATGATTTTTAGATGAAAAAAAAAGAAGGTTTTTGCTTCATCAGTTTGCGGGTAAAAAAATAAAAAAATTAACAAATACATAAAATATTTTATTTATTTATTTTGAAAAATTAAAAAAAACTGTGTAGAAGTCATTTGGTTTAAAAATCTTCATCGGGAATTCCAATTAGTCAGCAAGAAAAAAATATCAATCACACTCGCAAAGAACCCCCCCCCCCCACCCAAAAAAAAGAAAAAGAAAAAAAAACCTAGCTTGCACGGCAACTGAAGCAATAATTTCCTTGCATTTCAGTTAGAAAAGAGGGGGGGGGGGTAATTATTTTTCTAACTATCTCTGTCTATTTGTATCATCTGGATTTTTTTTTAGTGTTGTCCTCATCTGTATTGCCATATACATAACGTTTCGGCCGATCTGCTCTTCGAGCTTCTTCAGGTGTTTTTTGTCGTAATCGAGAGCCTTCATGGAACGTCGAAGAAGGCCGGAGAGCACATCACTCCGAGATGACACACACGCACACACACACAGAGAGAGAGAGAGAGAGAGAGAGAGAGAGAGAGAGAGAGAGAGAGAGAGAGAGAGAGAGAGAGAGAGAGAGATTCCACCATGATTAACGACGAAGCCTTGAAGATAGCAGACTTAAAAGAAGCAGATTAGATAATAAGAAAGTAATAAGCAGTAGGTGAATGATAATTATGTATTAACCCCTTCATTTTCATTTTTGCGATCATCTAATTTGAAAATATAACGGATATAACTATGAAACCATAGTTCTTCATTACTTCCTAAATAGAAATATCAATATCATCTGAGATCGCTGTAAGAACAAGAAACCAGTGATCACGAGTCGTCCTGTCAATAAATAAGTTTCGAAATGGCTGAAAAAAAAATGATAACCACCTTTTGTTTTAATAGGACAACGTCAGAGGAAGAGGACTGAAAAATTCTCAAAGAACATTAATTTATTTTCGTCTCGAATCTTCAGCCTATTAGCCATTGCGGAAAATGTCAGCGAGTGTTTGTTTGCTTGGGTATGACCTGGTTATAAAACAAGTGCCGTGTTGATAGAAAATGTGCTTCCGGTTTTAGCGTCTGACTTCCGGTAATTTCATTCAAGATGCAACGGCATCAGAAATAAGAAATGGAATGGAAGAAATAAGGTTAATAAACATTTTTTAAAATGGAATTTTCCTTCGAGTGATGTGGGCTATACAAATTAACAAACACACACTCACACACACACACACACACACACACACACACACACACACACACACACACACACATATCAAAACAACTATCAGTTCTTCTCCCCATAATCTATCCAGATGAAGGTTTAAATAAACCGAAACGTTTAAACGTCGATTTATATATATATATATATATATATATATATATATATATATAAGAGTGAGTGATAAATAGAAGTATATAAAGAGATAGATATATTTTTAGAAAAAAAAATAACGTACGTGCTGGGATGTTTTTCATTATAGTCCTCAACACCACATGGTGGAGCCACATATACGGTTAAAAATCTGAAATGTCGATCAAAATGGATTTCATTTACAAACACCATCTCCGCGTTACTGTCAGTTTCATGAGCTGTACCCAATCATCAGACACGCGATACACTTTCTCATAAAATTGCGTTTATTTTGTTACACACACACACACACACACACACACACATATATATATATATATATATACATATATATATTCAACAATTATTAGCATATTGTAGCACGCTATATTCACAAAAAATTTAATTGCTAAAAGACCTTATACGTTATTGGTGTGTAAATACAACCTCTACTGCAATATCACTAATATTTGACTCTGAGGTTGTGAGACAACATAATGAAATAAGAGACATCCCTTTCGGAGTCGTCCTCTTAAAAGCGTGGCAGGGAAACAGTGCATTTAGCTAAACATTTTCTCTATCCAGCAGTGTTATCATGCTCCCTATATATGTTGTAGTTTCCATGGAAATAGATACGACATTTTACTTTCAGGGCGTTACTCGAAGCTTTGTACATAAACTTGCTAGTTGAAAGGTACAGGGAGTCCCCGTGGCGTATTGTTTAATGTGCTGGACTTGCAAAATGATCGCAACGTTCAGTTTCGATGAATAATCTTGGGAAAGGTATACCCTCCCCCCTTGTTCCCATAGCGATCAGATTTGAAAAATTATTGGTATTAGATAGAAATGCTTAAAATCTCTGCCTTGCTGTCTGCTACTTCTAAACTATGCCGACTTCCCTTGGCGTAATGGTTAATATACCGGACGGAACCATCTTAGTAATCGAGTTCGAACGCTATTAGGTTCACTTTCAGACTACTACCCTTGGGAAAGGTAAGTAAGTAAAGTCGATGCGGCCTAAAGTCGGTATCAGCCAATCAGCGAGGGAGTCTATCCCCTTTTCACTAGCACTAGACCGAGGAGATTATTTTAGCGTCTGAGGTGGAGCGCCACACCTACCATCAGCTCCTTACTTTACCGCACAGATCCCTGTGCTACTCATACGCTGAGTTGGCGAGGACCGGTATCGAACTAGGAACCTGGTAGTTTCTAGCCGAACGCTCTACCGACTGAGCTAACCCGGCCAACCCCCTTATTCCCCAGATATGGATAGAATAGTATCACTACTGTTCTGCAGGGATGGCTTTGGCATTAAATAACCCACGAAGTCTGATGTGCCATTAAACAAATAAAACAAAACAATTCTTGAAAGCCGTGTTTTTTCAAAATATTTGGGATTCAATGTGTTTCGAGTTGAGAAGGTTAAATTCAAATTTCTTCGTATCAGGAATAAATTTTCCGGTTAAGATGTCATCGAGTATCGATTGGTTGCCAATAGTCTTGAGTGCTTGAATGTGTGTTTAGCTAGAAAGTAGAATTTATCGAAAAATGAAACAATATGAATAACCCCAAGGTAGAACAGACACCATAACGAAAGTGATGTAAATGGATGACTGGTATGTGTGCGGGCCTCGGCAATTCCCAGAAAAGAGTGGATGGATGGGTGGATGGAAAGAGAGTGACTAAGTACGAGCAGCAGAGTTTTGTCTTTGTGCATTAGCAGTAGAGAAAGGGGTTGGCCTGAATGAGCAAACATTTCGGACCCGATTCCTTCGAAAAGTCCCTTTGTACAGAGGATCCATTATCTTTACTTTAGGGGGCGGCGTAAGTGTGCGGCGAGTGGACGGAGGCAACGGTCAGTCGTTTAAGACATTGAACGGCTTTATAGTGAATCTGGGACCCATTCCATGCCCGGCTTTCTCGTCTCTACAATCCCCGCCTTCCCATTCACCCACACTGCCAAGACTTGGGTTCCATATTCACCAATTCGCATTACAGTCTTCGTCTTCGTTGTATGGGTCACAAGGGAGGGAGATGCAAAGAAGAAGAAGAAGAAGAAGAAGAAGAAGAAGAAGAAGAAGAAATGCGGGAAGTGGAAGATGGTTGGCTGAGTTTTGGGTTAAGGCATAATGAGTGATGTTCTCTAAGAGGCAGATCTGAAGAAAAGCTAAGAAGAAGCTAAAGGAAAGGCTAGGCAAAAGCTCTCAAATATAATCTTTCACTAATTCCTTCTTTGTAAATAAATATTCATTAAAACAGATGGATATTAATATACAGCAACGTATTTGTCCCCCGCAAATACTAGGTTAATGCAAATATTTCTAGCGATATATTTTCTACAATCTTTGCGAAATCTTAGAAGGGTCTTTAACGTTTACAGTCTTAATTTCCCCCAGGCTTTTTTCCCATGTTATTACGGACTATTCCAAGGTCCCAATTATGATTGGTGTCATCGGCACATTCATGTTCCTCAAGTTTTTCAGCTTTATATATTTTCCAAGTTTTTCGCCTATTTTCTCTTTAACTCGAACATCTAAATCCGCTAGATTACAAGTTTTTAGGCTCTTGTTAATTAATACAAGATTTCAATTGTTAAGTATTCGCCAACGAATTGCAAGATTCTGGGTTCGATACATATCCTTGCCAACTAAGTGCATGAGTAGCACAAATTGGGGGATGTGATCAATGCGGTAATACATCTGGGAGCTGACGGTTAGTGTAGCGCTCCACCTCAGAAAAAAAAACAAAAAAAAAAAACAATCTCCTTGGTCTAGCGCTAGCGAAAAGAGGATAGAATCCCTCGCTATTCTTCTGGCACCGACCGTAGGTCATTCCAGACTACTACTGGTCTTCTGGTCAGAATTTGTTGATGGGAGAATTTTATGCGTCTCATTTTCTAGGACATTGTACTAATTGTCTCTTGGACAATTCCTAGGGGAATACCTTTCCCACCCAGTCATGCATAATCTTGTATTTTTTGTGCCAGTTTGCTGCAGTTTGCTGCATTCACTTATTACTATAATAATAATAATAATCATTATTATTGTTATTATTGTTGTTGTTGTTGTTATAATTATTATTGCAATTTTTTCAAATTTTTGTTTTATCGTTGTGTTTATCATTGTTTAATAATAATATAGTTTTGCTGTTGTTTAGAACAATATTCCCGTGTCGCTCACGCTCCTCCTTATTATTTATCGTTGCTCTTATTACTGTAGCTGCTGCTGTCATATTAACCAACGTTGTTTTCATCACTACCATTATTACTACTGTGGTCATTGTCGTCTCCTCACTCATCTCTTTTTACTTCGACGCGACAGACGTCACCCAGAGAAGGTGAATTGTAATGAACAAATGCCACGCGCTGTTCTGGCAGCATAAACAGAGACGTGTCGCCGGGTAGTCCTTATCTCTGGTTGTCAGCCATGTTGGTTCGGCCATGTTGAAAGTGCACGTCCGTGAAGAAGCCGGAGCCTGTAGCAATTGACTCGAAGACTCGGCAAAAGGCGGGAAAAGACGCGGGGTTTTTCTTTCTACGGTCTTTAATTGGGAAAAGCGCAACGGGACCTTGGCCGCGTGTGGAGTGTAGAAACTTGGTGTTTGAGCCGCGCGTACGGTCATTATTATCCTCAGGCGGGGTCAGATGATAATTAGAAATTCAAGATGGATGAGATAGAAAGATAGATAGATAGATAGATAGATAGAGAGAGAGAGAGAGAGAGAGAGAGAGAGAGAGAGAGAGAGAGAGAGAGAGAGAGAGAGAGAGACTGTGTGTAATTTTGAGGTGTAAAATAGATACTGGGATGAAGACTGAAGTTGATACTGGGAAGCCTTTGTAACGAAGGGTAAAGTAAATAAAAAATAAAGAAGATACAAAAATAACAAGAACTAGAACGACTGATTTAGAAGAAAGGAAGCAAACGAAAAAGATACTGACAAGCTTGAGTTACAGAAGAAGTAGAATTTAAGCGAACATATGAAAATAAGAAGGCTTCAATGATAGATCATATGTTGTGACAAGTAGATTCTTTCATGTCGCCCTGAGGCGCCCCGATTCTGAATGGCGTCCCTTGTCAACACTCACTCCACTTATCATAAAACTATATGTATGCAGAAATCGACTATTTGACGCTTGTACTCTACTTCAGTAATGGATATATTTGTTTTCTTAAAGTAGATACCCGTGTATAAGTCGATCTCGCGTATAGGCCGACCCTTCATAAAAGTAGTGATGGTATCAATTTTTTAAAGTTAGCGTCTTATTATTCTCAGTCTGCAACTGAGGCACCCCAAAGATTTTGGGAGGTGATAATCTAGATAGGCAACATTCTAGCGTATAGTCATTTTCTTTTTCTTTTGTCAATTTTTAGGTAATAGGAAAATGGAAATGAATCCAAGGGTATGTAAGTATACAAAAAAAAAAAAAAAAAAAAAAACACCAGGTGTTCAAGATTGATGATATTTTAATGTTGGAGCCGACGTTATAGCGTTTCGGTTTGTTTAGCAAACAATCGTCAGGACATTCATTTATATGAAGAAAAACAAACAACAAACTTTAAAAGCAGTAGTTTGTAAGTTTTGTTTTTTTTTGCGTGTGTTGCTAAACAAACCGAAACGTTAGAATGTCGGCTCCCACAGTAAAATATCATCTATCTGACCACCTTGTTATATATATATATATATATATATATATATATATATATATATATATATATATATATATATATAAAGTAAAAATGAAAACCTGTTAACATAGGGTATGTGTCATATATATAGTTAATTTCAGCTTTATTGCTTGATAGATCCGTTTTTTAATTTAAAGATTGAAATTTAACTTTCAGAAGTGCGGTGGTACCTTGACTTAAGTGTGTAGTTCATTCCACCCGTAAATCAATTTCCTCGTATATCAAATCAATTTTCCTCATTGAAATAAAGTGAAATGCCATTAATCCGTTCGTGATCCTCACCAAAAAAAACTAATATTTTGCACAGTTTTTGAATAAGAATGATAGCATAATATTGTAGAAAAACATAATTAAATATAATGTATTGAATTACGTGCTGTAATTACGTGATGTTATTATTTTAATGTTAATGTTTATCTTTCTATAAATAATATTTTATTTTGGGGTAAATAATTTGGAAATTTGAATGTTTTTAGTGAACCGTATCTGAAGCTCTCTTGTATCTCAAATATTAGCTCTCAACGCAAAGCAAACAAATCGACTGACTGACAGCTCGTAACTCGTTAGTCAAGTTACTACTGTATATGTATTATAAAAATTCTCATAGAGAAGATTTTCATTGTGGCATTTTTATGAGAGCAATACACTTGAAATATGAAAAAGAGAATAAAACAATTTCCAGACCAATTTGTAAGTGTATAATAGTAGTGGGGTGCTACTTTTACGCTAAACCTCAATTCTATCTTAATTTGGAAAGCTTACAATGAGAGGGGGGGGCACTCGTAAGTCAAGTTACCAAAATATATTCAATATACTCAACTTTTTACTTCTCTGCTGTATCCTTTCCCATTTGTTATTATTCACTGCTTTCAAAACATTTTCTTTCTTGCGTAATATTGTTTTTTCTTATCCTCTGTCAATTTTCCAGCTTTGGCTATTCCATGTAGTGTTTTTGCTTCTCTTCCCAAATTTAAGAGAACACTGTCTCGCGTGATCACAGTCCATCGTCTTTACCAGCTACCTGGCGAGGCACCGCCCAACGTTGCATGCCAGCGCTCAATTGTACTGAAATAAGCTCCCTCTTCTGAATCATAACTCAACGACTTCACTCCCTTTCTGAACACTCACTGTCACGAACAGGCGCATTGTGATTCGTCTCAGTGTCCTGACGGGACCGAACTCTAGTACATGAAAGACACACAGGCACATCGCACATTTTATCAACAGACTCAGGATCCTTTGATTAAACGCCAGGTTTGGGGAATAGTCTGCTTCCCCAACCGAAATGATATTTATCGAGATGCGAATATTTAAAAATGAAACATCGACTGGACGACCACATTCGCTATGAATTCACCTCCACATTTAGACTCATGCTAACAGGGCGTCACATCGTCGTTTTAATGGTTTGCGAGCCAGTCTTGCAGATCCATTACTAATAAATAACGAGATTTATCCTCGCTGGGTGCCCTGTACTTGTGACCTTGTGTCACATCCTACACGTGGGGAACAGGTTGGGTAAATAACTTCACCCATATTAAAAACAACCTATGTTGTAGACCTCACAAGTCAAACAAATCCTTCATACGCTTTATAAAGAATTTAAAAAAAAATTGACCAGGAATCTAATTGCAGAAGCAAAAGTGTAATATATTCACTGGGCTGCACACGCTGCCAAAAACAATACATGGTACAGTCAGAATGGCTGTTTGACTTTAGAATAAGTAATGAAACATATAATTAAATCTATGGATTACAACTAAGTAATACTTTAAATAACAACATTTATGCTTATCATAAAAAGAATCGAAAATCTATCGTACAATATTATGGTGACAGTAAAAATACGCAAATATAGTCTTCAAACAATTAGTCCAGATAGTTTTAACAAAAAGCTGAAAGCACCACTTTGAAATAGGATGGATAGATTTGGGGTTACACGTAAAAACCTATGAATAAATCAAGCAATCACAGCAAATCTAAAACATATACATAACATATATCCCCCTTGTGAAATGCTCATCTGCCAGTTATCTTGACAGAATATATATATATAAAGGTCATTTGAAGATGGTTATTTCTTCTGAGCGTGATGGTTAACTTGGGGTTACTTAAAGAGGTCTGAAGAATATTAAGATCTTTGGGTTCGTTAATAAAAACAACAACGAACACAGAGATGAAGAGGTCCCGAGAAGTTCCAAGGGAGCAAACCAGAAGTACTACTAAACAACATTTTTAAAATTAGCTAGAATAGGAAGAAGATTCCTGGAGACATGTGGACACTTGCAGTCATTCAGAATCCAGCGAAAGACCACCAGCAGTGAAAACATCACAGGGAGTGAAATAATAATAATAATAATAATAATAATAATAATAATAATTTGTATTCAGTTATATGGTGTTAAATAACTATTCCTATTGAATAATAAAACTTTGTTTACCCACAGATATTTTTTATCTAATATCAATAATTTTAAAACAGATCTATTTTACCCTTTTGATGGGACCATAACAGTTCCAAGTCGAAAGAAACTTTGGAATAAAGGAAATTAAGTATTACTCCAAACTCTCCAGAGCAGTAAAAATAGAGCCTCACCACCGGATTCAGTTTAGTATCATGGTTGTGAATTGACTTAGGATTATATGTGCTAGTCATAAAATTATTTCTTAAAAGCAGGCCTATATTTTTATCGGAGCTTGACCCACCTCTTTCTGTTTTAGTTAAATCAAGCTTGTATCATATTAATGTCAACGGGGAATTGTGTTCTCTATCCTTGGTTGGTAGCCATACTAGGAGAAAGATAGCTAATTCAAAACCAACCCGACAATCTCATTCTGGCAATTCCTGTGACAATACTGGTGCTGAGTTACATCAGCATCATTGGTGTTGATCTTGAGACAGACGACCTGCTGTATTTGGCTACTACCAGCCTTTCATACAAACCTGCGTTCAGATCGAGGCACAGTTGATGCCAACACCGCCACCGCTACTGTTTGGCAAAATAGAAGATTGATTTTTCAACCATCATTGTTCATGTCGCCTAGGTTGAACATTTCTGAGAAGTGAACAAAGGCATGATGTTTTTATCACAATATCCTGTTTATTTTTTTAAATTCCTGTCCGTGAGACCGATGTGATAAATCTCCTCTGGAGTAATAGAATCCATTCTTCAAATAATACATGAAATGATTCGAATGGTTCTCAACAAAATGGCTGATGCGTGTAGAATGAAAAAAAAAACACCGTTGTTTAGTTTGTGTATTTTTATGGCGTATTTAATTTTCAATATTGACCATTCTTAGACGTAGAATTTTCTCCCATCCTACAAAGTGACAGGCTGCCATATTTCTGACCGTTCTAAATTAGCACTAAGTTTAACAATTGAAGTGGAGGTGCTATTAGCCCAACGTCGAGGGAGAATAGAACACAAACCAACAATAAAAATGCCACATGAATGTTTATAAGTGTTTTCAACTAATTTTGTGGTGTTGATTTCGAAAATGCGGTCCATTTTTTTTTATCTAACTCTTATTATTTTTGTGTGATGAAAGTACTGTATTTCTGGTAAAATCAGAGCTGGGATGAAATCATCTTCTGGAGATACCCATGGCATTATTCCTTCCTGGAATAATGCCATGGGTATCTCCATGTCATTGTCTGAATTTCAGAATGAAAACAAGAAGACTATGTTTTGGTGTGCAACATTTTCTGTTTTTCTATTTGATTTGACGATTCATTGTGTTTCGCAGAATATAATATTTTCATGTGGTTTGACAATATTTGAGATGTGGCAATGGATTATAGTATTGCTGTAAATATTTTCGGAATATGACAAGGTTAAACATATTATTTTAACCTGTTGATGGGGACAATCACTTAAAAAGTACTGTTGATCAAAACTTGAGAAATTGTTTTAGAATTTTCTTAAAATTCCTGTAATATTTTAGCACTGGTATCTTATTTGAACTCTACTTCCTCCACTGTTTCACAAATATAAGGATTTATTTGAATTTTTATAAGATTTTAAAGACTACTAAAATGTTCAAAGGTTCTTGAAGGAATCATCTATGGGTGTATATAGTGAGGTTTTTTCTCTCGTATGTTGTTGTTCTTTGACAAGAAAAGCCTTTAACTAATTAACAAGATTCTCAGTAGACTTTCATATAACTTCAATGAAATTGACTGAACAGTTTCCATATATAAATCCATCTTTTAATCTTGCTTTATGATTTGAGATAAAAATCTTGCCATATAGTACCTAAATAATAAGAATGAAATCGTATGTCTTTCATATTAATAATATCTGACGAAACATTGGAAAAACGAAACGAGATATCACCGGACTTGTTATTTCTATCTTGCAATTGCGAATTATTCTGTTCACCTTGTAACTTTGATCAGTAAACCTCTTCCCCAATTATTAATACTCGTTGTGTTTCTTCCTATTATTTCTCTGTTAACTCTGATACTTAAGTTACAACAAATCGATAAATGATATGTCTTCTGAATAATATACGTTTTGTTTCATCGTAGCAGTAACAACGAAGATACATAACAGATTTGGGGAAATACTTGGACAATACTTGGCATTTAAAGTCAAATAGAATCTTAGAAATAAGTAAAAAAAGAAGGATTAATCTGATTGGTTGGATTTTACAACATGTCAACCCCTGTTGGGTTATTTTATGCCGAAAACATTTTGTTTGATTCATTCTTGTTGGGCATTCAATTTCATTGAGAGTTATGTTTTAAAAAATATATAAAGAAAAAACATTTTCGATCTATTTAACCCATAGATGGGACCCTAAGAGGTACTACCACTCCAGTTCAGATGAACCTGGGTGTACTGGTGAAGAAGGGAGACACCACATTCCCAGATTTCCACAATTTAACTTCACCACTAAATTCAGTTTAAAATTATATCCAGGACACTAAAATCCTCAACATCTCCCTTCTCGTACATGTATGATAAATAGGGCTGGAGTTTGCCATAAGGGCAATACGGTCGAGACAATCATATAATTGCTAGGAATTGGGGTGACAAGCCGATTGATCCGATGGGACTTCTCTGAACACCCGTCTAGCCTAAGTAAGGGCCAAAGTGGAGTGTTGCATGTCATGGACTGTTCAGCCATCAGGATTCTGTCTAAAAGCATCACGGGTCACTACTGATGGTCAACAGGTAGCCCCATTGTGGGGGATTTTACGCATTTGCAGAGGTGCAGTCTTTGTATTCTACTGCCCCTGGTGACATGGCGGGAAAAAGTAGGAAATAGAAAAATTAAAGATACCTTGACGGCGAACGAGCGGGGGAATACATGATACTAAAATCACGTGTATATTCTGACCAATAAGCCTGCTCTTTGTAAGCAAAGAGAGGGCTTACTTGGTTTGAATATTATCAATCTTTAGATCTTCTCTCCCTCCCCCTTTTGAGGTAAAGAAAAGAAATTGTTCTTTTCTTTCTTTTATTTTCTTACTCGTCCCATTTACCGGTTATTCTATTATCCTCGATATTTAGCTCTGTTGAGCGAGGATCGAAACTAGTCAGCATGCAACTCATTTTTATTTTCCCTTTACCCCCCCTTCTATTGTAAAAAAAAACATTTTTTCCCCATACAATGAATCTTTTGGGTCTTTTTAAAGCATTAATAAAATTCTGTACCCCCCAAAAAATTTATGATACTAAAAATATTTTTAAAAAAATTTAACCTGGAAATTGGAGACGTGTGGATAAGTGTGGACAAAATTCTTCAATTATAATCAGCGAACAGAGTTCAAACTCCAGCTCGTAAAATTTTTCGCAACTTCGAGGTAATGCCCCGAGGAAAGATATGAAATGAATCTTCTAACTCCCGCAGTTTGGATAAACAGTAGGCCAGTTGGACCCTAAAGAGCAATAAAAGCAATCCATCATTAGCGTTCGATAATAGGTCTGATCACGAATATTCCCTGCTGCTGCTGCTGCTGCAGGTACAGTCCGACCAAGTACAATCTATCGCATGCTAAGGTGGAGAGGAAATGCTCCCAGCCAACTAACTTACATTGCAATAAGAAATGGCATAAAGGGGAATTACTCAGTATGACATCCAAGAAACCTTCATCCACATCTACTGAGGTAAATCAAAATTACCGTATTGAATGAATATAGAATAATGTATTTCAATAAAGTACAAATAATATAAAGGTCATGATTGGAGCACTATCGATTCGAAAAAAAGTAAATCAGCCGAAATAATTCAATTCCTCCCCTATATATATATAAAATGTAAAGTCCTCGGGGTGGCCTCAAGTCGGTTTCAGCCAATCAGCGAGGGAGTCTATCTCCTTTCCATTAGCGCTAGACCAAGGAAATTGTTTTTTTGTGGAGCGCTACACCTACCATCAGCTGCTTAATTTACTACACAGATCCCTGTGCTACTCATACGCTGAGTTGGCGCATATATATATATATATATATATATATATATATATATATATATATATATATTGATTAAGATTCGTAAAATCTTAGCATAAACATTCAGTGCAATACCACGATATATTTTTATTGTAAACTATAAAAAAGACATCAGACGAGGAATACCACCTCAACTGACGATTTTAACCGTGAAACATTAAGTTGTGAGGTTTTACACTGTTATACATCTTACACATCTTTTACAATCGATATATATATATATATATATATATATATATATATATATATATATATATATTGATTAAGATTCGTAAAATCTTAGCATAAACATTCAGTGCAATACCACGATATATTTTTATTGTAAACTATTAAGAAGACATCAGACGAGGAATACCACCTCAACTGACGATTTTAACAGTGAAACATTAAGTTGTGAGGTTTTACACTGTTATACATCTTACACATCTTTTACAATCGATATATATATATATATATATATATATATATATATATATATATATATATATATATATATAAGGCTACACATTTAACAAATCTATCTAGATATTTAAAACTACAATTACGTGTATACTTAGTCTTCTGTTTGCCAAAATATTGTCTCTTATTATATTTTAACAACGTGCCCACTGAAACAACATAGTGAAACACCTTCCAAACAAATACATCAGAAATCACAAATAAAATGTTATTTTTATGCCTCCTCAACAAATTTACAAATACTGCGTCATATTTGGGATAGAAAAAAAAAACACTGTACGCAACTTTGCGTTCTTGTCTTAGTTTTATTCATGTTTGTTTCTTTTTTTAGACCAATGAGCTGTCAATACTGGCCATTTGTAACCCTCTCCTTAAATTTCTTCCCAGCATGCACAGCGACGAGCTGCCATATATTCAATAGCCCTCACAAAATACCGCCAAATTACGTATGAGTTGTGTTTTTTCCTTAGTCTTTTCATTCTTGTTTCTAAGAGCCATGCGCATGTCTTCCGGCAATGGTGTCGACATGCAAGATAGATTCAAATGGCCACGACCGTTATGCCCCCCCCCACACCTGGTTTTCTTACGTTACTTGTCTTTATCATTTTTTTGTCCTTTCTTATATACATTCTTTTTCTTGTAATGAATTTGATTTTTTTAAATTATTTCTCTTTTCTTTCATTACTTCTTTTTTTTCTTTTATCTCTATTTCATTCGTTCATTTTTCATTTTTAGATTCTTTTTGTCCACTTTCTGACTATCTTTCATTACACTTTCTTATTTTCCTTTTCATTACATCTCTGATATATTTCATTCTTTTCTTTCTTTCTTTCTTTCTTTCTTGTTTCTTTTATTTATTTATTTATTTATTATTTATTCAATTTCCTCTTTCTTTTTCCCGCTTCATGTGATTTTCCTTTTCCTTCTTTTTTCTTTCATTTCCTTCTTCTTCATTTCATTTCTACTTTTTCTTTATTCCTTCTTTTCTTCCTTTTCCATATTGTTTATGTTCTCTCTTTTTCATTCGTTCTTCATTTATGTTTTCTTTCTTTGATATCCTGTTTCTTTTTTATTTCCTCTTCATGAAATTTTCTTTTTCTTTTTAATTTCTCTTTTATTTTCTACATCTTATTTCATCCTTTTTCTTCTTCATTTCCACTATCGTTTATTTTCTCTCTCTCTCTTTCTTTCTTTTTTTCTTCTTTCATTTCCTCTTTCTTTGTTGTTTCATCTGTATATTATTTTCTCTTTCTTTATTTCTTTCATTTCCTCTGTCAGTTTCTACTTTTTATTTACTCTTTTTTTCTTCCTTTTCACAATTGTTCATTTACTTCTTTCTTTCTTTCTTTTCACAATTGTTCATTTACTTCTTTCTTTCTTTCTTTCTTTCTTTCTTTCTTTCTTTCTTTCATTTCCTTTCTTTCCCCTTTATTTAATTTTCTCCTTTTTCTTTTTTCTTTCATTTCCTCTTTTTCTGTTATTTTCTTGTTTTCATTTTCCCTATTGTCTATTCTGCTTTCTTTCTTTCTTTTTTTCTTTTCCTTTATTCTTTCTTTCTTTCACTCATTTATTCTTTCTTTCTTCCATTTTCTATGTTTGTTTTATTCAAATTGTTTCCATTTTTTCTCTTCTACCAACTCATCTTGCCAATTGATTTTTCGACCATTTCTCTTTTTTCGCATAATTACTTTATTTTTGTCCAATAAAAATAGATTTATTTTATTTTTCTTATCTTTTCATTATTCTTCTTCTCCGGGTTTTCTTTCTTTTCTCCCCCTCTTTCACTTTCTATATTTCTTTCTAGCCATTTTTTTAATCGTTTCCCACCTTTCTTTTATGAAAAATGAATTCCTGCTTTTTTTTTCCATATTCAAACCTTTATTGTATTTTATGTTTCTTTTTGTTTGTTTTTTTGTTTCATTTCTTTCTTATCTCCCCAACACCTGAACAACAAATAACATTTTCACGCCTCTGAAATTCTTTCCATTTCCCAAGCTACCCACAAAATTCAAACTGTTCCAACCCAGCTCTCATCTTATCCCACTTACTCCCACCTAGTCTGGGACAATTCTCTTTCGTTTAAAGTTGGACAAAAATAAATAATAAAAATAAAATAAACAAAACAAGACTAAAAAAAATTGATGAAAAAGGAATACTCTTGAAACCTAAAAAAACACATTTCTTTCATTTATTCTGCGATTTGTTCATTTGCTTTTTCTGCTTTTTTTCGTCTTCTACGCATTGTATTTTTTTATTTCCATTTTTAATTAAAAAAAAGTATTTGCTTTTTTTCTTTACATTTTTCTATTGTTTATTACAATTAAAAACTCGTCATTGTCTTCTTGGCTTTACTTTCATTTTTCTGTCTTACTATCCACTTGAACTAGTATGGCATAAGGTAACATCTGGAGGGAAACAGCGAAAAATAGTAAGTATTTTGCTGACCTTACACCAGGCCGGGTTGACATAAGGACATTTAACGTAAGGAAACGAAGCTCATGCAGTGGTCAATGCAAAACGTGCGTATATCTTTTCGACATTCCACTTTTAGAGCGCCTCAAGCACTGGGCAATAAATCCGGTCCTGCCCCTTTTTAGATGAGGGGGCAGGTGCTGCTTGGGAGACAGTGCCCTGTGATCACGCGATTTAATCATATCTTACCGGTCCAGAAACCGAAGCTACTGGACATAGGACCTGGATTGTGGGAAAGAATAATAT
This sequence comes from Doryteuthis pealeii, assembly GCA_023376005.1. Classification (NCBI taxonomy): domain Eukaryota; kingdom Metazoa; phylum Mollusca; class Cephalopoda; order Myopsida; family Loliginidae; genus Doryteuthis; species Doryteuthis pealeii. The sequence continues at coordinate 77,400,896 of CM042137.1, forward strand.
GTGATGCTATTCATTAGGCATTGAAAATCAGCATTCTAAATAACGGGGAGGGAGTCCCCGTGTCGTGGTTGCTCTAGTGTTGGACTGCCACATCGAGGTAAACGAGTTCAAACACCAGTCGCACTATTAAGTTCACTTTCGAAGTAATACCCTTGACAAAGATATGAACCCTCAGTCTCCCAGCTATAGGTTAAATAGTACCACTACTGTTCTTATACAAGGGTGGCTTTGCCATTAGAAAACCCATGAAGGTTGATGTGCCATTAAACTAAGAAAGCAAACCAAGACGTAATGTAAATTTTTTTTGTATTAAATTAAATTCCGCCTAGTACAAAGCCAAATGCTTGATTATTTTTAACAAGTAAAACCATTTAAGGTTATTTCATATCTAGATGCTAAAGAATCGTTTTAAGTGTACATTGATATTTAAAGTCTTGGTGTCGTTAGTTTTTAAGGGTCCTTTTTGAGGATACGGTCCAATCAAATACAAATAATTTTTAAACATAGATGGGACCCTAACAGGTACTACAATATCGGGCCAGAGTGGACCTGGGAGTAATAGCAATAAACTATAATATACGGAACTAGAGCCTCGCCATCACGATGCAGTTTAGTGTCATACCCAGCGAGACCGTTATTTTTGGTGGGGATGGTTTTCCTCTGCAGTGGATACAATCAATATATACTAACCCCAGTTGACAAGACAGAAAGCCAGATAAACGAGACGTGATAGAATGTGTTTAGCCACTATGCCAGGAGGAGAATGGTGTTTCCCCTAAAATAATAATCATACTAGATCCTAGTCTATAGCTTGATGAACCGAAAACCTATGGTAAAGAATATGCTATTTTAATCGCGCGGTAAACGGCTATTGGTATTTACTAAGATAGGTACAGTGCAGTAGTTGACATAAGTTTGCCCCTAGTAGAGTAAAATTTGAATCTGTGGTTTTGGATAAGTTCAGATAATTAGATATGATAAGAACTGACAACAAAACGGAGATTCCTTGCTTTTATCGCCATTCGAGCAACATAATAAGATACAAAATTATGTTAAAGAAAATGCCTTTAAAAAGTTCCACATAAAGTCATAAAAATGTAAAAGTGAAAAATTAAAAAAAAAAAAAAAAAAAAAAAAAAAAAACAAGGAAAAAAAACGCTAAAGAAAATGCTAGAAAGAATCGAGAATTTAGTAACGCTTCATATAAAGAAATATTTACGACGAAATCGACATAATAAAATAATTTTAAAGCGAGTGTTGAAAAAATACTTTCATCACCGGTTGAAGGGGATAGTATTCCCGAAATATAGCAAATCATTTTCTTATGCTTCAATTCCAACAGCCTTTAATTGTAGTACATATGTTTTCAACAGTTTATTTTAGTGACCAACACTAGATAAATAGATGGGCCATACGATTTTCTTAATTATATATATATATATATATATATATATATATATATATATATATATATGTGTGTGTGTGTGTGTGTGTGTAATATAGTGAAAAATTTGAAAGAAAACACAGGTTCAAATAAAATGAGTGATATTTATTCAGCCAACGCTGCAGTGTTTCAATCTGTCTAGTAGATCTTCTTCAGGGCTTTTGTTGATATAAGGAAAAGTAAAATTTATCACAGAATAATAGGGAGACTGTGATAGTTTTTGTTGATCAGTTTGTTTAAAATGTTTTGAATGGAAAATTAGCGCTCTTAGAATAGTTCAAAATTTATGAAACGCTGGGATAAACGATTTTGAAGGATGACATCGAACATTCTCTTATGTTGTGTGTGTGTGTGAGAGAGAGAGAGAGAGAGAGAGAGAGAGAGAGAGAGAGAGAGAGAGAGAGAGAGAGAGAGAGAGAGAGAGAGAGACCGTCTAGACTAATTAAGGCCCAAAGTAGAGTGTTGCATGTCATGGACAGCTCAGCCACCAGGGTTCCATCTGTAAGCATCACGGTCACCACCCACGGCCAACATTATGTCCCCATTGGTGCAGAGGTACAGTCGGTGTAATCTAAATCTCCAGCCAGCAGGGCTGTCGTAATTTAAATAAATTCTCAAGTGGGGGCACTCACAAGTCAAGGTATCACATATATATATATATATATATATATATATATATATATATATATAGAGAGAGAGAGAGAGAGAGAGATAGATATATATATAGAGAGAGAGATAGATAGATAGAGAGATAGATATAATAATTATGTTTGTTTCTTTCATTTATTTCCTATGTTTCTTTACTTTTTTTTCTTTCATTTGAATTATTCTAATTTTTCTCCTTTACTAACTTATATTGCCAATTTTCGTCTTTTTCATTTCCTTCGTTCTTTTCTTTCTTTCACCCTCCTTACATTTCCTTCCTTTCCCCTTTTTATTAACTCCCTTCCATTCATCGGTTTTCCCTGTTTTAAGTTTTCATGTATATTTCTATATATCTTAATTCTATTCTCGCTATTTAAACTTTTCTTTTCTCCCCTTTGATCTTGAATTGTGTTTTTTCTGGATCCATTTTTTTTTACCAATTTGTCACAGTGACACGTTTTACAATATTCTTAATGTTTTCCTTTTGCTTATTTTCTATGTTTTTCCTTCAATATTTCTTTCTTTTCCAATATTAATAACGTCTCGATTCATTAACCTCTTTTATTTGTCATATTTTTCTTCAGTTCTATTCTTTCCTTTTAGATTTCTACTCGCATATCCTCCCACTGTCAGCACTTTTTATATCTACAAGGGATGATCAACATTATATAAATATATATATATAAATATATGTATATATATGTGTGTGTGTGTGTGTGTGTAACTTGTACATTTACACTTGCTTCATTCATTCATTCGTATTCAATCTTTTTTCTTCTTCGCCTGTCGTCCATTCGGTCCAATCAGCCTCGTTCCCGTATACCTGCAACCGGACAATTATCGATCCATAGGCCTTCCTTTGTCATCCATTCGAAAACTCAAACAAATCGTTTTTTTATTTTCTGTGCATTTCCAATGGAACAAGAAAATGCCTCGAATCCACATCCATCTGATACCGAAAGTTCCACCTTCCCGTGTCGCATTTTATCTGAGCCGAAACCTTTCATTCGAAGACTCATCCAGACAGACATAATGCTATCACATGCCCCACTTCCTTTTCTTTAAACATTGTGCAACAATAACATCACAGCGACAGTTGCATCGACAACCGTAGAAACATTGAGATCGTTCCCGTGTTCCACCAGTGAAAAACATGAACAGTTAAGGATTCAATGAATATTAGAATCTGCAAAGCCGGAGTTTCGAATACAACTTCTCTACGAAATTAACAAAATATTATGATACTCTCGTGATGCTAATTACAATCTTTTTCTAATAGAAAAAAAACAAAACATTTTTCTGAAATACAAATTGAATTATTTGCTTCCAGGAGTAAATTGATTTGGTTTGTTGGATTTTACGGCATGTTAAATCTTCTTGGGTTATTTTATGCCGAAGACATTGTTCTTTTCATGCTTAATGGGTATTCAAATTCTTTTAAACTCAATTTTTTAACACATTTAAAAAAAAAGCTCATTATATTTAACCAATAGATTGGACCCCTAACAGGTACTACCACTCCGGGCCAGAGTGTACCTAGCATGAAGGCGTACTCCATATTCCCTAGAGCTTCAAAATTGGAACTTCACCATTAGATACAGTTTAACGTCATACCTAGAACACCCAAGGAGTAGAGATTCTTTAAAATCTTGTAAGTATATGTGTGGGTGGGCTGAAAAGTTCATAGGCTCAAAAGATCTCATGATGACGTCATATATAAAGTTGATGACATTTTACCAATGGGATTCAAGCACTACAAAACCAATAGAAGAAGTGTGTAGTGTTGCTCAAGCCGTTACCCATCTAAGTATTAATGCACATCGCTACTCATCTTCGGTGCTCTAGCAAGGATCGGTGCTTACCTAAATACCCCTTTCCCTTTTTTACTCTGCTGGACCGCAATAACCATTTGATGTTTGAAAGTCCTATTGTATTTTTATAACTAAATATATTTTGCCTGTCTGGGCCAGGAAAACTATTATTTGGTCGTCGGTGGATCGCCTGTCGAAAACCGCTGGCTTACAGTATCAGTGGTCACCCTAAACAGGTTCATCGCTTTAGTGATCTAGTGAGACTTGACCGTTATCAATTATGTTGGACTCCATATGCTATAAACAATATTCATATATTATTTTTAAAAACACTTAAATTGTAGTCTTTTGGGCACTTTACCTGGTGTAATGATTAGCAAGCTAGATTAGCTGACCATTGTTAAGGAGTTCGATTTTCACTGCGTAGTACATACGTCTAGCCACATCTAAGCTAGGTAAATAACTACATTGTAGTTTGTCTGCCACGAACAACTTACACAATTTTTTGTATTCATTCATTTTTATTTACCTTTCGTTTTTGACAACTCTCTTAAATCACTTTATTCTGTTTTCATCTTTCACTGCTTCCCGATTTTTTACGCGTACCTTTTCTTGGTTTTCTTTCTTGTTTTCATTTATTTCTTATTCTTTTACCGTCCCGTTTTTATTCGTTCAAGGCGGCAGCGTCAAATTTGTTAGTGTCATCAAGTCATATATTTTGAATCAGTTGTCTTCTTTTTTTCTTTCTTTCTTTCTTTTTTGTTTTGTTTTTGTTCTTTACGTTTCAATTGGTCTTCGTTATTTCTCTTTTCCCGCGCTGACTTGTTAGAGCAAGAATGTAGGGTGTCATTTATTTCCAAAGTAGACGTCATTTCAGCGAGGTGATGAACGCAGATGAAATCTTCTCTGAATCAGAATTCATCATCCCTGCAGCATTAATAATTACGCGACTGACAGAGCAACCAAATAATTGCATTGTAGTTAAACACTTAGCGTTACAAGTAGACATTTGTATTACAAATGTTCAAGCTAACTGACGACAGCTTTAAAGACTCGCCCGTTATTTACTGTTCAAATCTGAGGTTACTGATTAAAAAAATATGCCCTACTTAAAAGAAACTTTAACCTTCACCGACCACGAAATATAAATATTGGTTTATTGGTTTAGTAATATGATGTCCTATCATATGGCTATAAGAAGTGGACGCGGCTACTCGAGTTCGAATCCTGAACAAGTTTGTTTGCATTTCACAGGGCGTTACTACTTTGGAAAAGATATGAATACAAGTATTTTCTCTTTAGCTATGGGCAATAAGGGATATTGGATACTTTTATGTTGGTATAACAACCGGTAGTTATTTACTCAACCCGTTCGCCACGGGTAGGATGCGACACAAGGTTACAAGTGATGGTAATCCTGCAAGGATCGAGCTCGCCCTTTAGTAGTAATGAATCTACGAGATTGGCTTGCTAACCATTACACCATGATGGATAACTCTGGTATGGCAACCGGTAAATTAGAAGGAAAACTCTGAATTCAAACCAGTTGTAGACCTACATGAGTAGCACTTCTATAACCAAATTAGGTTACGGGACCAGTGAGAGAATATGATGTGTGCCACAATTCACGAGATTTTAAAACGACCAATAACATATCATTAATGGGGGTGCGTGGTGTAATGGTTACCGTCGTTGGAAATGAACACGGCGACACGAGTTCAATTCCAGAACGAGACTGTTTACATTTCACAGTGCGCTAATACTCCTTGTGAAAAGTACAAATCCAACCATCCTCCCTCCAGCTATGGGTGAATAGTAGGAGAGACTGGACTCTTTAATTTTGGTATGCCATATAGTCTAGCAGAATGAAAAGTCTTAATTCAAACCTATTTAAATCCGCTTAAGAAACTGATATTGTGAAACATCGTGCGCATGCGGAGAGTTTGCTGTTTATATATATATATATATATATATATATATATATATATATATATATTAAATAAAAACAAAAATATCAAAAACAAACATAATAATATAGCAGTTTATAACTGGGTTTTATCAAAATTAAATCAAATTTTCAATAGATTAACATGCTCTGAATATTCTGACTGAGAGCCCCCCTCACGAAAGGGTATCCTGGACTGGAATCAAAAGTCCATCTGACTGCCATTGCTCCGAGATCCACTCTTACCCGTTAGGGTTCCATGTATGGGTCAAATATAACTGTCTTAAAAATGATCTTTTTTAGATTAAGATACTTGGTACCATATGATGGTATCGTTTTCTTAAGGATTGTTATTAGTTGAAACCTTATAAATATGTATAAAACAAATGACCACTATTAAATAGAAATAGTTACTTGAAACCATATAATTGTGTATAAACTAATATTAGATATTGTGTACAAATTCTTTATAGCAGAAAGAAATACTAGATATCATATTTTATACTGTCGGTGGGACTTACTGTATATCTCGGTGATATATATATAACCGCCTAAATAGCGGGTATTCTAAGTCTGGCAGTAAACTTTATCTAATAGCAAGGCTCCAGTTTTGGATAAATGGAAATATAGTGTAATTTTTCATTGCCATTACTCTCAGGTTCACTTTGACTCGGAGAGGTAGTACCTGTTGGGGCTCCATCTATGGGCCAAATACATGAGTCTAAAAATTATTAGTATTTGAAAGGACCATGTACAAAAAATCTCTTAAGAAATAATTACACAAAGAATGTAAATATGAACATACAATGATCGTGATTTCATAACTTATAGGCATAAAATAAGCGTAAATAGGGTGACATGCCTTTAATTTCAATCGGCCAGTCATTGCTATCATATAACTATGTGCAAAAATCTCTTAGTAACAACTACACAAATGGAAATAAAAACGCAAATGAAAGCGATTCCCTAACCTGTGACTTAAAATGATGAGTTGACATGCCGTTAGAATAAATCAGTCAAATATTGCTATTATATAACTGTGTCCAAAAAAATCTTAAAAAGCATCTATACGAATGTAAATATAAACGTATTATGAACGCGATTCCCTAACCTCTAGACATAAAAATCTGGTTGACAGACTGTTAAAATCAATCAGTCTGTCATTACTATTATTTTATTGTCTACAAAAAGCACTAAGAAATAACCAAATGGAAATGAGCGTGATTTCCTAACCTATAAAGTCGTCGGGGTGGCCTAAAGTCGGTATCAGCCAATCAGCGAGGAGTCTATCCCCTATTCACTAGCGCTAGACCAAGGAGATTGTTTTTGCATCTGAGGTGGAGCACCACACATCAGCTCCTTTACCGCACATATCCTTGTGCTACTCATACCCTGAGTTGGCGAGGATCGGTATCGAACTAGGAACCTTGTGGTTTCTAGCCGAACGCTCTACCGACTGAGATTACTGGTTAACATGACGTTAGAATCAACCAGATCAGATCAGAAAATTGAAATCTGAGAGACAACCATTGTTGACAAATTTGATAATATTGACCAAAGTCCAGGGGAGTCCCCGTGACGCAATGCCTAGCGTGCAAGACAGCAGCATCATAATAAGTGAGTTCGAACTCTAGTCGCGCTATCACGTTTACGGATTAATAAACGTGGAAAAGGCATGAATCTTCCCCCTGCAATGTGTTAAAATAACACAACTGGTAGGGGGATTTAATAACCCACGAGGGTTGATATGTCATTAAACAAAGGAACTAACCAACGAATCAACCAAATTCCAGTCACATTAGGTCAGTATGAATCTCTCATCAACTAAAGAGATCAACGACGATGACGACAAGGTGTCAACACTAAAAAAGGTTAATCATTTTTGAAACGTTGGTTAACAAGTTTGGTAGCAGTAAGCTCAAACTTTTCAACAACTTTCATTTTCTCATATGCAATAAGCTGTCCATGGTCTTGTTCGTATTTGAACTAAAACTGTCGTTATGGGGAAAAGCGATGTATCAAACATTGTCTGGATGCTTAGGTCAAAGTTTTAAACCTAGCATGCATGTTAAAGAGTCTTGTAGTTCTTGGTGTAGGTGTCTGATTCCACGTTTTGGACACTGCCAGCGTGTTTGAAAGCAAATTTGTCTTGTAGTAGCCTTATTAGCAGAGCAGGAGCGATAGTGGCCACTGTTGTGGTATAGGAAGTGGTTGCTGAGTCGATATCGTCCATTAAACGCTTGGCGAATGCGCGGGAAAAATGTTGTTGGAATAATGGCCGACAGCAGCCACTGGAGAGAGAGAGAGAGAGAGAGAGAGAGAGAGAGAGAGGAGAGAGAGAGAGAGAGAAAAGAGAGAGAGAGGTAGGAAAAAAGAATGAGAAAGAAAAAGAGAGAGAGAGTGAGGGGAGGGGCGAGAAGGAAAAGACATAAAAAATATATATAAAGAAAAAAAAAACTAAATAAATAACATCTCGCGGGGATTCGGTTTTCCCGGCGGTGATTAACGCCGGAGAACACTGTCCCGACCCACTCCACCATATGCAGAAGCGTTCCAGCGAAACACGCATTCTCCCCCGTTTCTCCCCCAAGTCTTGATTCAGGTACAGGACGTTGCATTGTGCCCAGGGGGCACGATCTTACTGAACACAGCCGGGAATTGTCCGCTATTATTTTTACGGAGGTACACATGTGGCTCAATCTACATACACTCATACAAATAACATCGACACAATAACCACTTTCATCAATGCGTTCACACAGCAGTTTATTGCACGCGTGCATCGATGATACACATGCACATTACTGTGAATATTCATGCAGAAACACATATAAGAATTACTACACATTCATTTTTGTTATATATATATATATATATATATATATATATATATATATATTATATTATATAGGTATGTATGTATGTATACTGTATCACCGATATATAAATACACCCCCAACCAATTTAGTATAAAAGGTTCATTTTACACTTAACTAAAGATATCGGAGTTTTATTATTTCCAGTGGAATGTTACACAATCAAAACGGATATAATTAGATATTATCTATTAATAATTCCGCGTTATTAAAGTTATGGAACGATTATAAAAGATTTAACATCTATGTAACCAAAGAGAAGTTGCGCGCACACACACACGCCCACGCATATATATATATATATATATATATGTGTGTGTGTGTGTGTGTGTGTATGTGTGTGTGTGTATGTGTGTGTACCTGAATTTGAATATAAATATTAGATATTAAGTTATTACATATTGACAATGCCCTGATGATAGTTTAATATAAAAAACGAAAACTTTTAAGATGTTGGCTTATACTTCTAACTATAATAAAATCCTCATCTGAATATCTTGTTTATATATATATATATATATATATATATTATATATATATATATATATGCTACACTGATGCTTTATTAATGAGTGAATATCATTTGATAGTCATTTCCGTTATATCAAGAATTTAGGAGGTTAAGAAATAAATGTACATATTAAAATTTTCTATCATTTCTATTTGTTTTTAATCGTCACCAGGGTAAGAAATATCATCTGTTGATGTCAGTTTCTGTTCAGTGAGTAATACGAAGGGGAAATATACGTACCATTTTCAACATAGTGTCTGATTCATTTATATTTTTCTCGCCTATATTTCTTCGTATATATATATATATATATATATATATATATATATATATATATATAGTGTGTGTGTTAGTTATATTTAAAATTAAATAGTGCTCAATATATTTTGAAAATCATATAGGTGAGAAACTGTCAGTAACCAATTGCCGTTGACTCCATGTCCACGCTACCCTAACTATATATATATATATATATATATATATATATATATATAACTGTGTGTGTGTGTGTGCGTGAGTGTTTGTGTGTGTGCATGTATGTATGTATGTATTAAATGATGTATAGCCATCTAACTACTGATGAACACATTTACATATATCACATAAATAAGAAGGTACAGAGTTAACAATTATTTCTCTGACGCACACACACACACACGCACACACACACACACACACTCACATATATATATATATATGTTAATGTGTGTGTATGTGTGCGTATGTGTGTGTGTTAACGGAGTCATATATTTATGATAGATTCCCAGAGTTCAAAGGTCAGTGTTATTACAAGTCAATGAACATACAGACTGATTGGCATGACCCGTCCTCACGTGAAACACATTTATTTGCCATTTATTCTTTAGCTTTGGACTCTGCCCGGGATTAAAATACGAAAGAAAGCTTCGTTTGTGAAGATAGAAAGATGTATATCATTAAATGGATACGAAATATGAAGGCTGCTACTGCTCAATATGAATTGGGACAGATTCAGACACGCACTCTACTCAATCTAATCAAGATTCAATTCAGAATTATTTAAGCCAAAGTTCTATAATGATTCATGATGTTTGATTCAATTTTACTGAGTATTTGAACAACTGAATTTATCTCTATCGTTCTCTCTGTCTTTTTTTTACGCTACTGTCCTATCGACCAGGCCCTATACTCTATTTCTTGCAGAGGTGTAATTCCCGCGCAAAAAAGTAGGTATACTAGGTAAGTATTTACATAACCCGTCCGCCACTGGTAGGATGTGACACAAGGCCACTAGTATGGAGGCATCGAGCAATTATTGAACTCGCTATTAAGTAGTAATGGATCTGTGAGTTTTGCTTACTATACTATATTTCCTGCAGAGGTGTAATTCCAGCGCAAAAAAGTAGGTATTCTAGGTAAGTATTTACATAACCCGTCCGCTACGGGTAGGATGTGACGCAAGCTCACCAGTATGGAGGCATCGAGCAATTATTGAACTCGTTATTTAGTAGTAATGGATCTGCGAGTTTTGCTTACTATTACACTACGATGTTATGCTTTAGGATCCTAGAGAGGCACTACTTAAGGATAACAAAGAGTTTCAGATATCCAGCCTCACCACTTGATGCAGATTGGTAGCATATCTAGGCTACCCCATCGCAGCATCCCATCGTAGTATAATGGTGAACAAATTTGATTCGCTGGTCCATTCTTCGCATTACATAGGAATGCTTAAAAACATATAGCGGTATACAAATTAAATCTATCAAGATTAAGTACTTGAGGCTATAATTGTTTACAAAGAAGTATTTTTCTCTTTTCGGGTCTTCACGCCAGTTTTATTTGGTGGTATTTTGCTAGAGTCTAATTGACAGCAATTCTCCTCAAGTCTTTAGGAGACTTCTGATTTTAGCCGATATTTAACATTGCTGTGATCTGATCACCAATTCCTCTTGTCTTTTATTCAAGTCCTTGGAGGCTGTTCTAAGAGCATAAAGTACCAATGATATCCCGTTCACCCTCATGTTCCGCAGTTTTTAAGTTCTCCCCAGAGTTCCAGGAATTTGACTCTTTGATCCGTCGGAACGACAAAATCTATTAGATAACAAGTTCTCTTCTTCTTATTAATCAACACAAGGCCGGGTCCTTTGACCGGGATTAACTGATGCGTTTGTATCTCAAAATCCCAGAAAATTTATGCTTTTCATTCTCTCGGACGGATTCTGGTTTGTGCATTGTATATTGCATATAACACTGACATACTTTTTTCTGTCATTAATGCATAATTATAAAAATGCCTGGTTATCTCATTATGTAAGAGGATAATCCCAAAATCAAGGTCTATAAAGCGCTGGAGAGACAGTAAAACTCTTCTTGCAGCTATTGGAAACACTGTTGTATTTGTTGTGCATATGCCTACACCAGCCTCACTCTACACTCAGTCTTAACTTGGCATCCACTTCCGATAGGGCTCCCGCTCGACGCTACCGCCAAGTTTGAAGTTCACGCAGTTATTCGATTTTAAAAGACATTTAACCGATTAGAATTCATCGTCCGTTCATGCAAGTGTGTGGCGAGCCGTGCATCGATGTCAGAAACATCCACAAGTGGTGTAGGGAGTTTGCAATGACAACCAGGTTGAACGCTTTCTCAACGAATTAGCGGTGAGCTGCCATGAATTGGGCATACAGAAACTGCCACAGCACCTACAAAAATGCATCGACTGAAATGGCGATTATCTAGAAGAATAGATGGAAGTTTAAACTTTAAAATGCTATAAACATTATTGAATAATAAATGATAAACGTTTCTGGGATTTCTAAATGTTTAGGAGACGTTAGCTTTGGAATTAATCTGGTAACATCATTAAACCATGATGTGGTATTAATTTCTTTGGGAAAAACATGAATCCACTTCGCCTGTCATACAATCTCAAGACAAAGAAGAGGAGTTTGAGTTAAGGGACAAAGAAAAGCCCAATGGCAATGGTGATCCTAATGACTATGTTCGTCATGTAATATTTTCATGGGGGTTTTAAGAGGGTATCAGCTGTGATCGATGTTATGTCTGAGTGATGCATACCTTATATGGGCGTATGTAATATTGTTTCCATGGTGGGTGTGCGTGTGTGTGAGTGCTTAGATGGTTGGATTTTACGGGATGTCAACCCTTGTTGGTTTATTTTATGCCGAAACGTTTTGTTTCATTCATTCTTGATAGGTATTCAATTTTTTAAAATTTAAACCAAATTTTTGTTTAAAGTCAATATTTTGAAACTCATTTTTTACATATTTGACCCATAGATGGGACCCTAACAGTTACTACCATTCTGGGTCAGGATGAACCTGGAAGTAATGGCGATGAAGAGGTACTTCACACTCCCCAGAGCTCCAGACCTGGAACTTCACCAACTTTACCACTTCCCGACATAGGATTGGGACAATCATATAGGTACTAGGGCTTGGCGTGACTAGCCGATTGATGGGGCGTCTCTCTGACCAACCGTCTAACCTGTGTAAGGGCTACAGTGGTGCATGTCATGGGCAACTCTGCCAGCATCAGAGTTTTTCACCAACGGTCAACAGTTGGCATTAGTGGGGGAATTTTATACCACTGCAGAGATTCAGTCGGTGTATGCTACACACCCAGCCAACGAGGCAGTGTGTGTGAGTGAGTGAGTGAGTGTGTGTGTTTGAAAGATTCCCAGCCCCAACAAGCAATGTCCTTATAGTTCAAGAAGAAGGCAAGAAAAATATTGCAAGCGAAAAGTCTTTGTTAGAATATGATGGCTTCCATTTCTGCAGTTCTGGTACGCCACCCACAACACCCACCCTACCATCACTTTTCTGCACACTTGTTTTTTTTTTGTTTTTTAAAAAATCTTTTTTCCTTTTAGTTAAAAACATTTTTCATCCATGTCCTCAATTTATTTATTGCCTGGCAACTGAACAATTGGTATATGATGAGATATTTACAAGACGTCCTTATGCATTCTCTCCTGTTATTCACCCCCCCCCTTTCACACGAATACACTCACAAATCATTCATCCTTTCTTCAACTCTATATGTGAACCTGCTATAGGTATAAAAAATTACGTTCTTGAACGTCAACATCCAAATACATATATGTATGCATGCATATATAGGTATTTATGCTCAAGAATATAATTATATATATATATATATATATATATATATATATATATATATATATATATATAAATTTGTTTTGGGATGAAACAAAAAATCACAGTGTTCAACCACAAATTTGTAGGAGCTTTATTTATTGGTTGAATTTTTAAATATTGCTTAAAACTAAAAACTTTTATTTTTAAAAAATTCAACAGATATATATATATATATATATATATATATATATATATATATATATATATATTCATTGCCATTGTCCTTGTGAAGTCCTCTGTGCAACACATCTAGAATATATATATATATATATATATATATATATATATATATCACTAGGGCAATGGATGAGAGGAATGTATGGCAAGAGATTGTTAAGGAATGAGTGCTGCAAATATGATCTGTTGATAATAATGATAATGATGATGATGATGATGATATATTTACATTAATGCCCCAAAACCTATGTATGTGTGTGTGTGTGTTTGTGTGTGTGTATGTATATATCATATATATATATATATATATATATCATACACGCACACGGACACACACATATAAATATATATATATATAATACACACATATGTAAATAAATAAATATATATAATACATAAATATATATAATACATGCATCCATATATATATAATACGTACATATAATGCATACATGTATATGATACATACAAATATATATGATATGTACATATATAATGCATATATATATGTATATATATATATTACATAAAGATATATAATACACATGTCTTATTATATGTATATGGGAGTATGATGAGAATATATATATATATATATTTATATACATGTGTGTGTGTGTGTGTGTGTGAGTGTGTGTGTGTGTTGTGTGTGTGTGTGTGTGTGTGTGCATTATCATGTTGGTTATGTATTACTAATACTGTATCCGTGCCTGCTGCCACAAATAAAGTGCGAGGAACAGTGGCGGCTAGGAACTAAGTTAAGGATCAATGACCTCCATTACCGGAAGTGACGACAAAGAAAGACTCTAGGGAAGAGAGAACATCAATGGACGTCAACGTTGTACCCTACGACTTGTTGCCACTTCCTGTGGTAGAGTAGCAAGAGATGGGACTTGACATCACTACTAGCGTGAACCGGTTGCCTAGGATACCGATTAGTAATGGACATTAATGGATACACTATTCTCCAGGTTACTTTATTCTGTAAATGGAATCAATAGTTCAGCCAGTTCAAAGTTCAACCTGCATCATGATGTACGTTTGTCTCATATATATATATATATATATATATATATATATATATATATATATCGATTTCGTTTTCTTTCTTAAATAGCACATTAATTTTTGTAGATTATTTAATACAAAATCCACCCTTGTAGACTAATAAGAGTTGTACGTTTTAACCCACAGATGGAGAATTATGGGTCTCTCTCTCCTCTCTCTCTCTCTCTCTCTATATATATATATATATATATATATATATATATATATATATATATATGTAGTACAGCTGCCACTTAACAATTTTCTTTTAATTATACTTATACATGTTTAATGGATAGCACATGTAAATAATTGTGGAAAATATTGTCCTTCAAATACATTTCGTTTTCAGCTTCAGAGAGATTTATTAAAACAAAATTAGTAAGTGGCTGTTGCGTCTTTCTCACTTTCTCTCTCTCTCTCTCTCTCACTCTCTTTCTCTCTCGCTCTTTATATATATATATTATATATATATATATATACATGAGTGTGTGTGTGTGTGTGTGTGTGTGTGTGTGTGTGTGGAGAGAGAGAGAGAGAGAGAGAGAGAGAGAGAGAGGGGGAGAGAGAGAGAGAGAGAGAGAGAGAGAGGGGAATTGAACACAAATGAGGAAGAAAGAAAAGCTCGTCCGTTGGACTATGCACTTGTGTAAGGAATTCATAATGTGGAAACTATATCTATGAGTAAATAGGGCTCAATATCATTGATATAGCATATGTATCTAAATGACGTTAGCAAAAAAATGAAGTCAAACATGTTCGAAAATTACATAAGGGAGAAATTGACAGTTATCAATGACAGTTTACCTTATATATATATATATATATATATATATATATATATAGTGGTATTTTTATTAGAGAAAACAAAATAAAGTGCTCGATTACAGGTATAAGAGATGTATTCATTTGTTATGCTATAATTAAAAGGCGTATACTTATATATTAATATCTTGGTATTTGTCCAACCCGACACGGGCAGGATTTAATACAAAGTCGCGCGAGGATCGAACTTGCTATTAAAGTAGTAATGGATATGTGAGACGAGCTGGCTAATCATTGCAACACGAAGCGACACCTTTACGTCTTCATAAGTATATATATATATATATATATATATATATATATATATATATATTACGGTAGTTAGAATCTTTCCATGTGTGGTTTAACCAACCTGATGCGAGTAGACCGTAAGGAGAGCACAATGTGCCTAGTGCCAATGAATGAAAGGACAGAGCAATATATATATATATATATATATATATATATATATGCATTCTTATGACTTGTGCAGTAATTTTGATTTGTGTCTCATTAGATTCACTTATAATAATATACTTCTAATAGATATCAATGCTTTGTAAGCGATTGGACGTACGTATGAATACAAATATGAATGTCCCATGCATGGAGGCGGGAGGTGCAATTGTTATCATCGTAGGAAATGGACACGTTGAGAAGAGTTCAAATCCTGGACGAGGCTATTTGCATTTCACATATCGCTAATACTCTTGGGAAAGTTATGAATCCCATTATTCTCCCTCCAGCTATGGGTAAATAGTAGGACAAACTGGTCTCTTTAATTCTGGTTAAAAATGCAGTCTAGGAGACGCAAAACTCTGAAATCAAAACCTGTTAAAGCCCGCGTAAGAAATTGGCCTTGTGTCACATCCTGCTCGCGAGGAGTCGTTGTTAAATACACATAGGAATGTCCCTATCTGGCATTAATGAGAGGTTTGTATATTTAGGTTTAGCGTCCACTTATAGTACAACTGACGATGACGAGAATGATGACCAACGATACCAGATATAACGGAAGAAAAACAATTGTGACGACTCTGTTCATTACGGGTCACATCCTAATATAAAGCTGAACACTTTATTGGTTTAGCAGGAAAACCAAATTTGTTAGACGGTAAACAGACGTAGATGGAGAAATTATCCAGCACTATCAAAGAGATCGAAGCTGGGGAAACGCAAATAATTTATCCCATATCCGATTAATGGTCAAAATTTTTCATTTTCCAAATCAATTGCAGCCCATCACGCGAGCTGATGCGTCAATCAGTTCGAAGTCTCATAGCTCCTGTCCGGGCAACAGCACACAGGGGCTTCCGTCAAGCAATCATCTTGTTTAAACAATTTCGACTGCATGCAGAGAGAGAGAGAGAGAGAGAGAGAGAGAGAGAGAGAGAGAGAGAGAGAGAGAGAGAGAGAGAGAGAGAGAGAGAAAAGAACTGCACATGCGCGTTTTATGCCCTTCCATTTCCTTCTCACCTTTTTTTGATTCTTTTTTACTTCCATCTTTTTATATCAAACTTTTAAAAATTTTCTTTCGTTGTTACGTCACTTTGAGCCGCATGAACAAGCGTTACTAACATGCTTGAATAGGTAGGTAGATAGCTATCTGTTGGTTAATCTCCCCATTTTTATGCCGCTGATCTATACATGATATTTGCTCAGTAAAAGGTATCATTAGTGTGCACATGAAAGCTGTGTGACCTTCGTAAAAGACACAAGAAGAGTACACGCTTAATTGGACTGAGTGACCATCTGCATATTTTTCAATTAAAAGTATTCATATACCAACCCCACCACAAGAGCAGGGTGTGACATACACACACACTTATGTAATAGAGTGAACATTTGGAAAAAACACAGGTTCAAATAAAATGTGTGATCTTTATTCAGCCAACGCTGCAGTGTTTCAATCTGTTTAGTAGATCTTCTTCAGGGCTTTCAAAAACCCTGAAGAAGATCTACTAAACAGATTGAAACACTGCAGCGTTGGCTGAATAAAGATCACACATTTTATTTGAACATGTGTTTTTTCCAAATTTTTCACTATATAATAAATACCGTTGGATTCACTTCCATTTTTCTCTTCACACTTATATATATATATATATATATATATATATATATATATATATATATATGAGCGTATGTTTTGTCTGTCTGTTTTGAACAAGTGTTTACTTGTATACAACAATATATATATATATATATATATATATAGCAACAGCAAAACAGACACAGCTATATATATTTATATATATATATATATATATATATATATATATATATAACTCTACACATATAGCTACTTATCCTCTATCCATGTAAGAAGTCAAACGCGCGCGCGCGCACACACACACACACACATATATATATATATATATATATATATATATATATATGAAAAATAGATGGAAATTAATCCGACAGTATGAAATTTAACATTATGAAAAAAACATATGATGTTTGTTATGTAATTGCTGACAGTACTGTTTCGACCAAAACGATAAGTTGGTCTTCATCAAAGAGCGACATAGATGGGAAGAGGAGATATCCGTTAAAAAAGACTGTTTACAGAAACGAACGCTGAGTTCAACCGCTGAATTTTTTGAAAAATGCATGGTCTGTTTTAAAAATAAAATAAATTTTATTTTTAATTTAAAAAAAATCAGAAGCATTATAGTTTATAGAAATATCGTTTATATATATATATAAATATAGTTTATATATATATATATATATAAAACCAGACATATAAATTTACATATAACTGCTATACACATATAACCACTGTTGAACCCAAATGTAACCTCACACACAACCAAAATCATATACACACACACCCGCGCATATATATAGCCTCTATATATATCTAAGCATGAAGCCACTATTATTAAAGCTACATGGGAACAATATTTACAACCAATGGTTTCCTGCTAACGCATTGTTGTAAATATTGTTCCCATGTAAATAAATAAAAGCTAAACCTCTATTTGTTTATTCATTCATCTATATAAACATATATATAATATTAACATATGTGTGTATTCGTGCGTAAGTTGTCAATGGTTGAGATAGTTGTTTATTTCTCGCCGGTCTGAGTGTTTTAAGTGTTCGATCCTAGGTACAAACCATAAATTGGACAATGGGTTTTATGATATGGCTGACACAACCACTCTGCTTAGCACAATGTTTTTTCATCTTCTACGAATATACTCTTGTGCCAGACTTATCTCAATAACTATATCTATGGGGATATATCTCCGAATATGCTAACACTTAGTTCCTTGCATACTCAAGATCTTTCCTCACCTTTATCAGCTATCAGGCACGCTCTTGCCACACCCCCATACTCCGCAAAAAAAACTACTTGTGTCGTATGTGGGAATGCTGCGTCTCGTTCTCAGGTATAGCCTCACTTTCACTTACACGTCTGATGTTTGTCTCTCGACTTCACAAACACATCCATCGAAAATCAAATGAAGGACCCACACAAGATTGCTACATATCGCTGCTGTATTGCAGCAGTTAAGGTTTCTCTTCATCGTTCGTATCGATCGAGGCCTCTCTGCAGGGGTCGCCTGGGTCGAGGCAAATTGTTTGAACACGTGATAAACTGGTGTCACATTAAGCACAGGCGCCGTCGCCGCCAGCCTGATTACCCTTCCGCCGGCCTCGAAGAGAGGCAAAAGACTAAAATCAGGAAGGATAAAGAGTGGGGAGTTACGGGGATGGGGATGTTGACTGATTGTAACTAGAATGTAAGGGAGATATGGAAGAAAAAGGAGAAAGAATAGAAGAGAAGAGAAGAGAAAAAAAAGATGAAGAAATTACATAGATAGATAGATAGAAAGAGAAAGAGAAAGAGAGAGAGAGAGAGAGGGGGGGGGGGCTAAAAAAGTGAAAGAGTAAAATATAGAGAGATGGTAGATTATCAAAAACATTTCCATCTATCTTCTATCTATCTATCTGCTTTGTAAATATCTATATATCTCCATATCTGTTCCTATCTCTCTCTCTCTCTCTCTATATATATATATATATATATATATATATATATATATATATATATATATATATATATATATATATATATATATATATTATATATATATAGATTAGATGTCATTGATATCAGTGCGTTAATTTCTGTTTTTCTCTCTCACTATGTCTGTTCGCATCTATCTATTTATCAGTGAGTAAATCTGTTAATCTCTCTCTCTCTCTCTCTCTCTTCTCTCTCTCTCTCTCTCTCTCACTCTCACTCTCTCTCACACACGCACGCACGCACACACACACACACACTCTCTCTCTCTCTCTGTTTGTTTATTACTATATCTCTACCAGTTTGTTATTGTGTCTGTCTGTCTGTCTGTCTCTGTCTCTCTCTGTCTGTCTATATATAAAGTGAAGGTAGCATGAACATTGAGTCACGGCGCCTGGTTATTGACTGTTTCTCTATTATGCGATTTTCAGATCAATCGATATATAAATAGGGTGTTCGGGAGAAATTTGACAGTTTCATAAAGAAAAAGAAAAAGTGCTTGGTCACTATAAAATTTAATGGATTGTAAAGTAATTCCACAGGCACGGGGAATTACACTATTGTCAACAAGTTTCAATCAAAATAACTGCCATTAGCGTCGATCACAGCCTCAATCCTGCTCCCGAACCTGGAGCAAGCTGATGTTAGTTTCCCTGGGAAGAGTCTCAAAAACTACCTTAATTCTGTCGATTAACTGGGCTTTTGTAGTACTGGCACGGTGATTGGTGTCTTTCTAAACAGCGCCACATACATAATAATCCATGGGGTTAAGATCTGGGGTGTTCGGAAACCAAACTCTGGGACTGGTGTAGTCGTAAAAATTCGCTGACAACCATTTTTTTTTTACTTTTCCCAGAAGTGTGGCAGGGGACAAAATCCTGCTGCTATACATATGGCCTACCATTGGCTACCCTTGTTATTCCGGACTTCACTACAGTGTTTAGCAACTCCACGTAGGCATCGGGGTCCTTCAGTACTTTTTTCTGCATATTTTAGAGGTATTCTGCTGTACGAACGCAATCAGATCGTCTGTTACGTTGCTTTCTTCTAGCCACTGCCTCGTAGTCTCCATTGCAATCCTCCATTTCATGCCTGATTGTTTTTACAGTGTTCAGGGAGCATTGGGCAGCAACCATAATCTCCTTATTTAGATGGACGGTGCAGATTATCATGATACAAGTTATTCTCTTCCATGATTCAGGTGGGTTCCAGTCACCCATTCTATGTCATCACGTATATGAATGAAGAATAGCCCAAGCTTTTAAATAATGCGTAGTGTGCGTCAATACCTCCAGCCTAGGGAGGTATTTAACCAAATATAAATATGTCAAATTCATCCCGAACACCCTGTACACACACACACACACACACACACACATATATATATATATATATATATATATATGTGTGTGTGTGTGTGTATTTAGGCAGCATTTTTTTCTTGTAGGCATATATTGTTAAATAATGCAGTCATTTTCTGTCTGCAAGTCTTGTCCTTTGTTTTTTCGTATTGCCGGATTATTTTTGTAATCTTTTATTTTTGTTATCTGGCGAGAATTGGCTGATGTATTCGCACTATGTCATAGACCGAGTACTTTCTGCCCTATCGTGGGTCATCTTCAAGGTATTTTGAAACCGTACAACAATGGGCTATTCCATTTACCATTTATATAGGTTGTGTTTATTATTGTTGTTGTTATTATTATTAGTTTTATTATTATTATTACTTATGCTATTATAATTTTATAGTAATTATAGGCATTTTAGAATGTTGGTGCTATTATCAACGTTTATTTTGTTTAGTTTTGGATTTTTGTATCTCTAATATGCAGTGCTTCAAAGATTTTTAATCGTTGTTTACATGATTGTGTTTCTATAATGGTTGTGTTATCGTTAAGTATTTTCCGGAATTTATTGTTGGGACAAGAGTGTGATTTTAGATGTTGGGCTATTGAGCTATTGTCGCCAGTTATTACAAAATAATCCGGCAATACGAAAAAACAAAGGACAAGACTTGCAGACAGAAAATGACTGCATTATTTAACAATATTATATATATATATATATATATATATATTATATATATATATATATATATATATATATATATGTGTGTGTGTGTGTGTGTGTGTGTGTGTCTAGGTTTATTCATATCTGTAAAAGTCACTTCTGAATATATATCTGAATACGGTTAATTTAAATAAAATATTAGATGTCATTAATAAGAAGAGGACATTTATATATTGCTGATATCATTTTAGAGATTATCTTCATAATCTTCCACCTAATCTATTTCAGTTTATCCTATTTATATCAGTCGGTAATCTATCCAGTCTTTCCAGTCGATCGGTTTGAAATTATTTCGTATTCCACATCAGAGCTCCGGGTTTCGATCCTGGTATAAAATAGGATTTCACAAGCTGATCATCAATGTACGTAGTATCGCTTGGAGGGACAAGGTCTTCCTATTCACCATATATGAGCTAACCCATAGTTTAAAAATATCAATAACTTGTATAGAAAAAAATCCCAGGGAGTTAAATTGACAACAAAACTGATGGTGAGCAAAATCATTAAACTTATACTAGCTGAAATACCAGTCTACGTCGGGAAGTGAGTGAATTATCGAGTTGAATAGTTTTGTCTGTGACCGGAGTCCTAGTTCTAACCACAAAATAATGCTAGTTAATTATTTTGTAAATCTATTTGCCTACAATCTAATTAGAAAAGTCGGTGGAGTGGCCTGTTGTCGGTATCAGCCGGACAACGAGTGTATCTGTCCCTTTTCACTAGCGCTAGATCAGATGTTTATGCATCTGTGGTGAAGTGCCACACCTACCATCAGATTCCAGCTTTACTGCACATACAACCTGTGCTACCCATGCGCTGAGCTGGCGAAGGTCGGTATCGAACCCGGAACATTAAGATTTCTAGGCGGATGCTCTACGGAGTCGTTTTAAAAATGTAAATTATTATTTTGAAAGTCAAACGGTTAGTTACATTTTGCAACAATATTGCTTCTCACTAATTATTGTTTACTATTAGATATCAGCTTTTATCGATGAAGAAAATACGTTAGAACATTCTTTTGTATCTAATAAGTATGCATACTGGGGTTGGTAGCTCTATGTAAAAAAGAGTTTGACTCTCTACAGAAGACAGACATACCCTCCCTAATTATTGATACGGATGATGTCAAACCTAATGAGATACATAGATAGATAAAGAAGGAAATACTGAACTACAAAAAGATAGAGGCAGGTAGTAATATGAAATATAGAAACAAAAGGATTTGTAAAAGAGATGAGAGAGAGAATTTACAGAAATGTATTGGACAGACAGACAGCCAGACAGACAGATACAGAGTCAGAAAGAGAAACAGAGTGAGAGAGAATTATCACAAGCAATAATAATAATAATAATAATAATAATAATAATAATAATCTTTTCTTCTCTTTTCCTGTGATGCTTTCCGTTTCTCTGTAAAATTGGTCACGTTGTGGTTCCAGGGAAAGTAACAGTAATGAGAGTGGGTGTTTGGTGACGCTTCACGCGTTCTACAAGCACCATCGACAATTGATGTCGTCTGTTTTATGTCACGTACAACGTTCTGATAAAATTGTCAGACGTCGCCACTGCCATACGATAAAAACTCGACAATTCGATAGAGAAGAACAAAAAAAAAAAAAAAAAAAAAAAAAAAAGAAAAAAAAAAATGGAGAGAGAATTTGATAGTTCCGACCGGCCACTTCTTTCCGAAGCTCGTCTCATTCTCGTGATACGCGTTCCCGAGTTGATACTTGCGTACCAAACTTCGTGGGCGAGACAAAGAAGCGGCTCCTATACTTAGAAAATTATTCGCAACTAGTTCAAATTAAAGAGCAAATACTAATCATAATCATATGGAGTGAATAATAATAATAATAATAATAATAATAATAATAATAATAAATAGATAAATAAATGTCTTACCATGCTACTAAATAGTATATGCAAAAACCGGAATTAGTCCTAGAGACTTATAAAATTCACTGGGACTTTGAGATACAGGCGATTGACCTAATCCCAGTTAGGAGACCAGACCAAGTATTAATTAACAAAAAGGGGAAGATTTACTTTCTTTGACTCTCACTCATATATGCGATGGACCATTGCAACATTATGCAGATAATAATAATAATAATAAATAATTAATAATAATAATAATAATAATAGCTATTCAACCAGGATTTCTCTTCTAACCGCTAGTCCCATTTGCAGAGCTGTTATATTTTACGCTGGGATACCATGGGTTAGGGAAAATGATGCTTCTGTCCAAAAACTCTGCCTGACACAAGGGTTAACTTTTTGATGAAGGATTTATTAGTGGCACTGTTGCTATATTTACGCTAGCAGTTATATAAATCTATTACGCGTATATACACACGTATACACATAATACCACATTTGTCTATCAATCTATCTATCCCCGCTAGATCACCAAAGTTAAGCAGAAAGGATCCTGTTCAATACTAAATTGGGTGCCCACTTAAGGAACAGGAGGTACAGTAAGCGACCAAGTCCTTTGTTTATTAAAGATGCCTTGATTTGGCATTAAATGACCCGAAAAGATTGATATGCCGTAAGCAAACAAAAAAACAATCTATCATGTGAATCTATTTTGCTTGTCCATCTCTCTCTCTCTCTCTCTCTCTCTCTCTCTCTCTATATATATATATATATATATATATATATATGTATGTGTGTGTGTGTGAAATGGTCATTCATATCTTGATTATACACGGAAAATGATGTTTCCCACGTTTTCCCGTGTAACTTATTCACACCTATGTCATCTTCATGTACCTCTCTCTCCCCATCTCTCCTCCTCTCTCTCTCTCTCTTTCTCTGTCCCTGTCTCTGTCCCTGTCTCTCTCTCTCTGTCTCTGTCTCTCTCTCTCTCTCTGTCTCTCTCTGTCTCTCTGTCTCTATCTCTCTCTCTCTCTATATATATATATATATATATATACTCATGAATTTGTATGTGCTTCACGCATATTTGTTCCTTTAAGCACACGCACACACTCGGATCCATGTATATGTATAGACGGACATAAACAATCCTTGAGAAATTGACAGCTATTTCTTCATTTGGATAGGCTACTTCAGTGTGAGGTTGGCCATCACTATTCCTTCGAATAACAAGCACCAGGTGTGTAGTTGTGGCATATTGTAAGAAGAGGCTTAAATACAATATTACACATGGTTTCCTCGCTGCGACAATAGCGAAGACAAAACGAACGTGTTTGATGACAGGTGCGTGTTTCAGTAATTGTGTTCCAATATAAACACTTTGAGACGGGGAAAAATAAACACAATGAAGCTGGCGATCGCGCGCTGCATACCCACGGTGTGCGAAAAGGCCGGCAGCGGACGCGGGCATGCAACAACTGAAACTGTGAGTGGCCTCTGCTGGTCGCTGATGAAAGCTCAAATCATTGATATCTGAATACGGCACAGTCACTGGTTTACTGAGTGTGCCTACAAGAGTACAAGAGAGAGAGAGAGAGAGAGAGAGAGAGAGAGAGAGAGAGAGAGAGAGAGAGAGAGGGGGAGAGAGAGAGAAGAGAAGAGAGAGAGAGTGAGAGAGAGTGAGTGTGAGAGAGAGAGAAGCACAGAATCAATGTGGATTAGTATGATTAATATACATGACATAAATAATCATTACTAGATCATGATATTTATACATGGTTAGATAGATTAAGAGTTTAGCTCAGTCGGTAGAGTTATCGAATCGGTAATCGTAAGGTTCCGAGTTCGATATCTTCCCCGCCACCTCAGGAGTAGCTCATATTAGGTAATCTAATCTGTGCAGTAAAGTAGGAAGCTGGGGTAGGCATGGCACTTCACCGAAGCAACAACAATAATCTCCCTAGTCTTGTCCGAGCGAAAAGGAGATAGACTCCCTTGCTGTCCGGCTGATACCGACAATAGGCCACTCCACTGAGTTAATTTTTTAGATAGATAAAATGTTATGTTCATGCGCAAATTATCATTCACTTACAAATTGAATCGGGAATTACTTTATAATCGATTAACTTGTTATCTCTTGCTTTGATGTGCTATTGCTATTAAGTTATGGTAACTTATTAAGAATTTTAGTAACACACACACACACACACATATATATATACATGGTTGTGTGTGTGTGAAATCAAAACAAATATATATATATTAAATTTTTACTTGAAGGCACTTACAACGCATGTATCGCATAAAAAGAAAAAGTATCGAATTTTATGCGATACATGCGTTGTAAGTGCCTTCAAGTAAAAATTTAATATATACTTTATTCAGCAACGTTCTAAATAAACAAACATCCAAAAACCTTAAATATATATAATATATATATATATATATGGATGTGGAGGCTGGAAGGAAGAGAATCGATAGGAAAAGTGTTATAGGCATTTTAAAATGTGAGTGCTGTATTGGAAATTAATTTTGTTTAAGGATGGTTTATATGGTTTTATGTATAAAGCTTCTAGTATTTGGAGTTTTTGTTTATTTTTTTCTTTGTGCAGAATGTGTGTATTTTCCGTTAAGATATTTCGGTAATTAGAGTGGGGCATGAATGTAATTTTAGGTGTTGTGAAATGGAGCAATAATCTGTTAAATGGAGAGTTAGACAACGTGACAATGTCGTTGAGGTAAAACCGATGTATGTATTTTCATTTTATATATATATATATATATATATATATATATATATATAGTTTTGGTTTCTTTGTTTAATGGCATATCACCCTTCGTGGGTTATTTAATGCTAAATCTGTCTTTGTAGAAAAACAGTAGTGGTAATATTTAACACGTAGATGAGGGTATTCATAACTTTCCCAACGATAGTAGTATTCACAAATTAACATAACTACGTGACTGAAGATCGAACTCGCTTACTACGATGATCAGCACGTTAGCCACAACGAACATGGGAACCCCACCATAAATAGATAGAAATTACCTTAATCGCGAAAGTAAGACCAACACTATTATCATTCTCTTGCAAATTGGCATGAAAACTGTTTTTTCTCTAAGAACATTTTAAAAGTGTATTGCTCTAATAAAAATGCCACAATGAAAATTCTCACTATGAGAATTTGCCTAATACATACACAATGGTAACTTCAAGTACATCAACTTATGATCTTTTTTAGTTACGAGCTGTGACTCGCTCTATTTTTTTTTCTTTGTGTTGAGAGCTATAATATGAGGTGAGAGCGAACTTCAGATGCGCTTATGTTAATAAGTTCACTAAAACATGTATGTTTCCAAATTTATTACACCAAATAAAACTATTATTTATAAAAAATAAACATTGAAATCTGTTACAGCACATTATTTGTTACATTTTATTTTATTATATTTTTTATACAATACAGTGATATTTTTCTCATTTAAACAAAAAAAATAAAGATATTAGGGTGTATTATGGGGACTGGAACGGATTAATAGTATTAAAGTATTTTTTCAACAGTGAAAA
>CM042137.1:77432882-77445382 GCA_023376005.1 Doryteuthis pealeii
TATATATATATATAATATATACACATATATACACATATACACATACGCAAATATATATATACTCATATTCGCAGATACATATACACACACACATACAAAATATATATATATACTCACATTCACAACACACGTACTTATATATACACACATTCACACACACAAACAAATTTCGTTGAATACCATAGAATCTAAGTTGTTTTTTATTTTTTATTTTTACGTTCAATCTTTCTAATTTTCTTGATATCATCTCGAAAAGGATTTATAAAAATCCAAGAATTATCACTACCATAAAATACGATATATTATTATGCGATAGTTACATAGACCTTCAGAAACTTCGAGAAACCATCAAATATGTGTGTGTATGTGTATATATATATATATATATATATATATATATGTGTGTGTGTGTGTGTGTGTGCATATGTGTGTGTACATGTATCTATATATACATGTATATATATATGTCCATATATATATATATATGTTTGTGTGTGAATGTTTGGTTTGGTTTCTTTGTTTAATGACCTATCAACTTTTGTGGGTTATTTAATGCCAAATCTATCCTTGTAGACGACATGTTGTGGAGGTGTTGCATAAATACATAAACTGTGTTCCATTTTTACTTGGTGGACACACACATATATGAACTTAGGGTCGGCTTAGCTCAGTCGGTAGAGCGTCCAACTAGAAACCGCAAGGTTCCGGGTTTGATACCGGCCCTCGACGACTCAGCATATGAGCAGTATAGGGGTCTGTGCGGTAAAGTGAGGAGCCAAAGGTAGGTGTGGCGCTCCACCTCAGATGCTAAAAACAATCTCCTTGGTCTAGCGTTAGTCAAAAGGGGATAGACTCCCTCGCAGTCTGGTTGATACCGACTTTAGGCCACACCGACGACTTTACTTACTTTTAAAATATCTATATAACTTTGAGTAGTCTTCAAGATCATGATCATTTTTTCATCAATGCTGGATTAGTGACATTTTATACGTTCATTTTCTATCGTATGTCTATCGTCTTGTTACTAATTTACATACGACATGGCCTACTAGTATTATACGGCCCCATATGATACAGTAAGAGGCAAAAAATAACAGGCCGATTATATTTTAACTCATTCTGGGTCGCTTATAAACTTGACGCAGAAAGGAAGGTAACTTTAAAAATTTAACGGAAAATAATAAAATAATACTGCTAGAATTTATTAGTCATTGTTTTAATTTAATTTAAATTCTTTTCAAAATTAAAATACGTTATTTATACTTTGTCTTTCACTAATCTACGAATTATAAACGGCTGTGATTTACCTTGTTTTTATGCTGTTCAATCACGTATACGGTCTGGTTTTCCTAAGACGCTAGTTTGGTAAAATTACTAACGCATAACTTTTTGTATTTAAATATTGATTTTTAAAGTTTTTCGCGATAATTTGTTTACAAAAATGGTTAATCTTTTCATATTACATTTCTGAAGAAAAAAAAAAAAAAAGAAAACAGTTTGTGTATTTTTGTATACTTTTAACATTTTCCAGCCTAAACCTACAGATTGACTATCAGGCCAATTGGCCTGTTAATTTTTGCCTCTTAATGTATCATGTGAGGCCGTATAATATTAGTAGGCCGTGCATACGATTCTATTTGATCCTGTCTTTTGGAGAAAATTGCAACACTCTTTTCAAGATAATTGTTTCTCCGATGCCACAGTTGCAGAAACCTTTGTGAGAAGTCCTGATTTTCGTATTTATTTCTAACCTCTTTCAGGTTATCTCTCTCATTTCGCCGGCGCCGCCATATCTATTTTCTTTTTTCGTCACCTCTGTCTGAATTCTGTCTAAAATCGTCTGTCTCCACCTTGGAATTCTAAAGCATTTTTAAATTTTTTTTGCAGTCTGTGTTAGGTTTATGTCTCAACTTTTACATTATTATTGCTGTTGTAGCAGAAGCCAGTGAACGGCAGATCATTTCACAGCGTAACATTGTTCAGTTCAGGCAAAGATTAGACAAAACTTTTATAGGCAACAAATTTTTTTTTTAAACACAAAACAATAAAAAAAAAACTGTGTTCGATATTAATCTCTAAGGAAAACGATGATATATCTTTGCACTTTTTTTTAAACATTTCATTCGCTGATGTTTGTTGACAAAGAATAAAATAAATGAGCATCCCTAGTAACTAAATATCATTGCTGAAAAGCAGATTCTAATGTCTGACCGATAAAATGAAAACAAGGTGCAATTTTCAAAAAGGGGGATATTATGTAATTAACTTAAAGATATACTAGTAAATTGCCTTGGATATATAGTAAGGCATACTTAGGTCTATACACTTTTAGGAAAATTGGTCAACGAAAAAGAACCTGCGTAATGCCTTTACTGAGATCTGTGGCAATTTACTGTAAAATGTAATAAAACTTAACTGTGTATAAGGACACACACACACACACACACACATATATATATATATATATATATATATATATATATATATATATATATATATATAGGGGAGTAAACCCCGAAAACAAATCAGGAGCTGGAGTCCCTAAGGTGGTGTGATGCTGAAATCCAGTATTACCCATCAACTCCCGCGACACTGCCGTTGCCAAAGTGCATTGGTACCTTACCCTTCCTTTGGATCACAGCGGCAGTGTGGATAGGGGGGATTTGCTGCATGAGAAACAGCTTATCCTCCATAAGAACCCGCCCAGGCTACTTAGTTAAAAAAAAAACTAAATGAAAAAAAAATACGAAAAAAAAACAAACTTTGATATTAATCCATCATATCTCATAGACCGAAGGCTGCCAACCAACCATACTAGTAAATACAGCAGTGGTCAAAATTAGGGTTCCCTAGAATACACAGACTGTACCTATGTAGAGATGTTAGACCCCTCTCCCAGTGGGGCCACCTGTTGGCTGTGGGTGGCATCTTGTGATGCTTAAGGACGGAACCTTAATGGCTGAACAGTCCATGACATGCAACACTTCCCTTTAGTCATTACTTAGGCTAGACGGGCGGTCCGAGAGGCCCCTCTGATCAATCGGCTGGCCCCTACCCTATTGCCCTTATGGCAAGCCCCGGTCCTTTTTATCATATATATATTTACCAATCCCTTCGCACGAGCAGGATGTGACACAAGGTCAATTTCTTAAGCGGAGTTCAACATGTTTGAATTCAGAGTTTTCCTTCTCCTAGACCGGTTGCCTAACCAAGGTTAAAGAACCCAGTCTGCCCTACTATTTATCCATAGCTGGAGGGAGTGTAGGATTCATACCTTTCCCAAGGGTATTAGCGCTAAGGAAAATGCAATTACCACATCCAGGATTTGAACTCGGGGCGACGAGTCCATTTCCCATGACTTTAACCATTACACTACGCGCTTCCCTTTTTATCATATATGTGCTAGAAGGTGGTGGGTGATGGTCTTAATGTCCAAAAGAAAATAAATATCCAATAATAACTGTAATCAGGTTTAAAAACGTAATAATGTGTACAGCGTAGCTATATCGAATTATAACCCTCGGTCGCGCATGCGTGTACGGTGGTCCCACCCCCGGCGTGCGCGCGAATGTATTTAATCCCCGCTCTGTTCAGCTGCTTTCATGGCAGTGTAGACACGTCTGTGTATAGATTTGACGCTGGGACGTTGGCCACACGTGTTCAGACTTCGCTTCTGGGAATATACCAAGGAGTGAAAACTTATAATATATTCGGACTACATTACAAGTAGAGATGAGAATTTTAATGCTAAATCAAAGAATACTATTACATTGTGATAGTCATTGTCCTATTAAACTTGTACGCAAACACACTCACAAATGCACGCACACATATACACACATTTATATACACACAGACATGCATGCACACACATACATATACATAGACACATGCACGCACACACATACATACATAGAGACACACCACAACATACAAAGGCATGTTGTGTATTGGTTATCGTCGTAGGAAATGGATTCGGTGACCAGAGTTCAAATCCTTGAGGAAGTTTTTTTTTGCATTTCATATATTGCTAATACCCTTGGGAAAGGTATACATCCAACTATTCTATTTCCAGCTATGTGTAAATAGTAGGGAAGACTGGACTCTTTAACCTTACCTAGAAACCCGTCTAGGAGAAGTAAAACTAGGAATTTCAATTTCGTTTAAAAATCGACCCTGTGTTTCATCCTGCTCATCCGGATAGGTTGGTAAATATATATACACGCACATAAACACACATGCACACAGATATGCACACACACACATACACTCACTCACGCACCCAAACATACACACACGCACGCACATAGACACACAAACATACCCACATGCATACAGGTACAGATATACATACATATGCATGCATACATATGCACCCCTAAACATACCACAAGTGAGTGCATACACAGACATACACACACATACAAAAACACATCGGAGTGGTAGTACCTATATGGCCCCATCTATGTGTTAAATATAGGAAAAATTAGTTTAAAAAATATGAATTTGACAAAACTGAATACCAACAAGAATGAAATAAACAAAGTCTTCGGCATAAAATAACCCAGGGGTTGACATGCCGTGAAATCCAACCAACAAACAAAAAAATAAAAAATAAACAAACAATCACACATACAAATGAATACACACACATATGCAGACACGCAAACTTTTTTGTTAAAGAATAAAGAATTTTGTTAAAGAATGAAAAAAAAACAAAAACAATAATAAACACTTTACTTTTTTGTTATTACTATTGTTTATCACAAATCTATTATCTTTATGTATTTATATTCAGGAATACAGAAGCTTGAGCGAGTAGAACAGGTAGCAGCGGGGACACAAAACACAAGTGGTACAAAGTAAAACTTGTTTTAGCGTGCGGTTGTACAAGGTAATCAATACTTTAACCTGCATGTAGCCCGGGGGCTAGTTTTGGAGAGCGCGGTTTTTGCGAACCAGTTATGTGAAGGGTGTGTCTGACTTGCTGAAGTGTCTTTCAATGAGATTCGCTTGTTATTTTACTGGAGAGGAGCCGAAGTGATGGTTTACGGACTGAGCTACAGCTGTGTCCTTGTAGAGAAAGTAAAAGTGAAAGTAGAAAATAGTTCGGAAATCGAATCCTGTACTTCATTGCACACAAAGAGTTTGGTAATGTGTTTGTGTGTGATTGTATGTGCGTCATGTTTGTGTATGTATGCATTTCGGCCTCTTTTTATCCGTGTGTATGAGAGTGGGTGGACAGGTAGGAAGAGAAGGGAGAAGGTGAGTTTGAGTGAGGAGGCGGGACTAGGGAAAGACGAGTGGACGGAAGAGAGAATGGGGAGAAAATGAAGGCTAAAAGAAGGGGAGAGAAATGGATGGGGGTGGGAGAAGGAAGAAAGAATGGTGGGAGAAAATGGAATGGGAGATACGTGAGGGTAAGTGGAAGTGGAGTAGAAAGAAGTTGGAAAGAGAGAATGAAGTAATACGAGAAGAGATAGAGATAGAGAGAGAGAGGGGAGAGAGAGAGAGAGAAGTTGGAATGGGAGATAGAGGATTGAAAGGGATGGTGCATAAGAGAGAGAGAGAGAGAGAGAGAGAGAGAGAGAGAGAGAGAGAGAGAGAGAGAAAGAAAGGAATTTAAGAAAGAGAGAGAGAAAGAGAGAGAAAGAAATAGAGAGAGAGAGAAAAAGAAAGAGAAGAGAGAGAGAGAGAGAGAGAAAGAAAGAAAAAGTGAAACTATACAGGTTGAAGCGGAAAGTGGGTGACGCCATGTGTAAATTAAAGATAGAGTGAGGTTAGAGAGGGACAGAGCAAGGAGAGAGAGAGAGAGAGAGAGAGAGAGAGAGAGAGAGAGAGAGAGACGGAGAGATAAATAGAGAGAGAGAGAGAGAGAGAGAGAGAGAGAGAGGGGAGTAATAGTAAATGAGTTATAGCCAAAGAGAAATACCTTCAGAAAAAAAGAGAGAAAATTCCTTAAAGAGAAAGATGTAAAACAACAGTAGAGAAACCATGACATGTAAAATTTTAGAAATATAAAGACAAAGAATTAAGTGTCAAGTGAGAAGATCGTTTTGATTTCTTTGTATTAATGGCATTTTAACCTTCGTGGATTATTTAATGTCAAAGCCATCCTTATAAAAGAACAATAGAAGTACTATTTAACTTAGAGGATTCATACTTTTTCCAAGGCTATGAGTCCGATATTGAACGTAATTACGCGATTAGAGTTTGAACTCGCTTACTACGATGTCACAGCCCTGTCATACCAAGATTGCCCTACTATTTACCCATAACTGGAGGAGAATATTTGGATTCCTACAATTTCCAAGAGTGAATATGAATACATAGAGCCTAATTCACGATTTGAACTCATGTATCCGAGACCACTTTCAACGACAAGAAACATTGCCTCCCGACACAAGTATATATAAGAGTATATACACGGCCTATACACGTTTATAGACAAAATCTGCTCACTTGTTAGATTGGAACAATAAAATCTCCATATGTATAAATCTAAGTATAGCTCAGTCGTTTCGGCTAGAAACCACAAGATTCCTAGTTCGATACCGGTCCTCGCCGACTCAGCGTATGAGTAGCACAGGGATTTGTGCGGTAAAGTAAGGAGCTGATGGTAGGTGTGGCGCTCCACCTCAGACGCTAAGATAATCTCCTTGGTCTAGCGCTAGTGAAAAGGGGATAGACTCCCTCGATGATTGGCTGATACCGACATTAGCCCCCCCCCCGACGACTTTTACAACTTTTTATAGATAATGATAGGATTGGCCTCGACAAAATAATGAAATATATTTATACGAGGGATATTTAAAAAATATCCGCACGCTTGTTTTATGGAAGCCGAACTCATCGTGGATTTTTTGATAGAGAACCATGAGTAATCTGCCGAAAGAAGCTACCTCATCGATGATAATTCGCTGGTTCGCTAATTCAATCTCTCAAGCTTACTGAATCTTCTCATCCATGGCAGAGATTGACGGTAATCCTCCTCCCTCTTCGTGTGTTATGCTTATCTGGCCACTTTTAAACTTCTCTATCCATTCATAAACAATTCTACGCGATAGTGCACTGTCCCCGTATAGTGCTAAAAGCCCCCGATGAATTTCAGACCCTGACACGCCTTCCGACCAGAGAAATCGGGTCACTTTCTTTGTGTATACTCTACTGGGGTGACCATGTTTCCATTGTAAAGACAGCAAACAAAATGGCGTGATCAGACTCAACCTTTGATCACGCGACCACAACAGTGCCAACTATAAGCTCGCATACACAGAATGCAATTTGACTATAATAAAGATATGTTATGGCGAAAATGCAGACAATTTTGTACTCTCCTTGGTATATATCAACATTTCTGGTTTGGATTATTTGTAACTGTCTCGAATTTCTACGTAGAATCAGAAAGTAACTTCCTCGCCTTTGGGCTGAAATCTGAGTGTTTGTATTTATGAACACCTCCGCACAATCAGGATTTGATATCAAATCAATTTTTAAGGGGAATTTCACAGGTTTGAATTCAGAGAGTTCCCTCTCCTAGATCGGTCGCCATACCATGTTTAGAACCCAGTCTGCCTTTAACTATAGCTGGAAAGAGAATACTTGGATTCATACATTTCCCAAAGGTGTATTGAATGTAATTAGGCTTGTCCAGGATTTGAACTCGTCAACGTTTCTATTTTCTACGACAATAAACATTAAACCATGCATCTCCAATTTAGTACATAACATCTGTGAATATCATAGAATAAGTGTTCAGAATACTATTTTGCCCAAGCATAGGCCATTGTATCCATGACTTGGTCTAATTTCTCTGTAGTTTTACGTTTTTTGACCAGGCCGGATTAACATAAAGCCTTTTTTTACGGGCATCTAAGATCTGAGTGTAGTATCAGCTGTTCCTCCTCAGAATATTTAGCTTTGTGTCTGATATACTTGCCTATATAAAGCAAAAAGAATTTAATAGAAATGATCAAAGTAATAAATAAAAAAATAAAAAATACATTACAAAATGTTAGCAAGAAGAGATATAACGGGAGAATAAGAGAGAGAGAGAGAGAAAAAGAAAGACAATATAAATGTAACCCCCTCTCCCTAAAAAAATAACAAAATCACTGACAGAAAGATTCTAAGAATTAAAACGAACTGAAAATGGCATATAATGTGTGTGTAGGGGGAAAGCTGTGTTTATTTAGACGATGCATCGACGGAATATGGGACAAGAGAAAAGTGTGTTAAAAAGGAAAAGACAGAGGAGAGAGGAAGAGATTAAAGAAAGGAGGACAGCAAACAGGACCAGAAGAAGATGAAATAAAAGAAAAAAAAAGAAGAAAAAGAAAGAAAGAAAAGAAAAAGAAAAGAAAGAAGTAAATAGAGGGATTAACTTTCAACGTCCTGTACTGTTTTGTTTGTCCCATGAGGTGTAACGTCAAATAAAATTTTGTGGTTGTCTCCCTTAGGAGCAAAAATCCTTATGATGAAGGCAAAAAATTCGTGGAATTTTTTTTTCATTCCTCCGAGAGACGATTGCAAAAATTAGCCCAGCGTTATTTCTTGAGGGAAGCAAAAATGACAACACATGCTAGTGGTATTGGACATTTCGAGTTTGGGAGGAAAAATCATAGAAAAGGGAGAAATTATGAAGAACTCTTCAAAATTGAGATAAAAAAGAAATCCACGGAAACGAAAGAGGAAGCAAAAAGCGAATCTGAATACTATCCCACTCTATCATTTTCACACACATGTATACATACATATATATGTATATAATTGCATGCATGCATATATATATATATATATATATATATATATATATATATATATATATATGTGTGTGTGTGTGTGTGTGTGTATATATATTATATATATTTTTTTTAACCCGGCGTTCTTTGACTGCGAGTCTGTCAATAACCGTCATTGCCAAAAAATACACACGTGCAATCGGCTGTAATTAATCAATATCTTCATTAATTCAGTGGATTTAAAACTGAAGATCCTTATGGTGAAACTCGAGTAGATTATTACTGTATACCATTATAATAATATATATATATATATATATATATATATATATATATGAGGTTAGACTGGGTTCTTTAGCCTTTGTACGGCAACCGCACTTTGAGATGGAAAAACTCTAAAATAAATCAGCTTTAATGAGATTGTGTCAGGAAGAGTTTGGTTTAATACACACACACACACACACATATATATATATATATATATATATATATATATATACCAAGCGTTAATTGTACATCATTAACCGACATTTCGACCAATTTTGACCAAATTAGGAAAACATAAAAAAGAAACCAACCAAATATAACAAAAAAAACATAAAAATACAGCCTTTTGCAATAATCGATTAAATTTGTGGCTAAGGCGGTATGAAAAACAGTTTTATTGTATTATGACGTCATGTTGACGTCATCAACCGTAGAAAAATTTTACGCAATTTTTACAAAAGTGACACATTTTAAAATCAATTTTAACCCTTGAAGACGAAATCTCTGTGGAACGTTTTATTTGCTAGTAACGAGTAAAGAGGATTATTTGCGCTTTCCAGAAATCACTGTGAACTTGGTTTTTACCTTTTTTTTCTTTTTTCCTGAGAAAATCGCCGGAATATTAAGACTTTTTTTTTTCAAGAACAAAAATTAAAAATGAGGAAAATGAGGAAGTTTAACTTTAATTGCGCAGTTTAATTATTATTACTAAGGGATGGAATTGTGTTATAGGCTAGATTAAAAGTCTATATAAAAATACCTTGGCTCACCCTTCACAGCTTCTATCCTCTATGTGTAGAAGGTTAGAAATCTAAAAAAAAGTTGCACATTGGGTACAACTTTAAAGTTGGACAATTTTTTTTTCAAATCGTAAAAATAAAAAAAATATCAATACCTTGCCAACTGTAGATTCCCTCAAATAAAAGGTAGCTGTCTAGTGACTCAATTTTTCTTATGGATATTTAGATTTTCATATTTGCTACTCCACCCCTCCACAAAAACACGATGTGCGACAAGGAGACTTTCGGAGTTTACTGGGTTTCAGAATTTTCTTCTCCTAGGCTGGTAACCCAACTAAGATTAAAGAGCATAGTCTGCCCTACTATTTACACAGCTAGACGGAGAATAGTTGGATGTATACATTTCTTCAGTGTATAAGAGCCATCTGAAATACAAATAGGCTCATCCAGGATTTGAACTCTGGTCCATTTTCTAAAACGATAACAATTACACCATACACCTGAATGTTTAAATCTTGGCAATTAATGTAAGTACCAAGGATTAAGTTGATAGGACCACTGCATGGTTTTCAGAGTAGTTGAAAAGTGAGTACTTATGTTAGTAAATGCATATATTGGAGTTTTTATACGCCTAATTAACGTTGACTGCGTAAATAGTGGGTTTACCAAATTTAATGGGTTTAGAAAAAGGCCTAAAACCTATGAACAGGTGCTGTAAAACAATCGCCGTTTTGTGTCTAAGAGTATGGAGTACACCTTAATTGCCATTATGTTTTAGGTAAAATAGCGTGTCCCAACATGGTGAAATGGTTAGCCAGCTAGTCTCACAGATCCATTAATATTAAATAGCGCGTTCTATCCTCGCTGTATACCTTGTGTCACATCCTAAGATAAGGACGGTCCATCGTGGTGTGGTGGTTAGCAAGCTAGTCTCGCATATCCATTACTATTAAATAGTGAGTTCAATACTCGCTGGGTGCTCCGTAGTTGTGACTTTGTCACATACTATCTGTTGCGACCGGGTTGAGTAAAGAAAAGGTCGACTCATCGTGGTGTAGTTAATCTCACCGATGCATTACTATTGAATAGCGAGTTCGATCCTCGCTGGATGCCCCGTACTTGTGACCTTGTGTCACATATTACCCTTGGCGAACAGGTTGGGTAAAAATGGTACACCATCATGGTGTAATTGATCTCGCAGATCCATTATTACAGAATAGAGAATTCAATCTTCGCTGAATGACCCATATTTGCGACCGTGTGTCACATATTCCTCATGGGGAATGGGTTGGGTAAAAATGTTGTCCCATCATAGTGTAATGGTAGCAAGCTAGTCACACAGATCCATTATTACTGAATATCGTGTTCAATCTAGCGAGATAACACGTACCTGCGAACTTGTGTCACATCCTACCCGTGGTGAACGAACTGGTTAAAAAAAAGTGTATCATATCGTGATTAGCAAGTTAGTCTCACAGATCTATTTCTGCTGAAAATTGAGTTTGATTCTCGCAGGACACCCCATACTAGTGGCCTTGTGTCACATCATACCTGTGGCGAAAGGGGTAGAGTAAATAGCAATATTTACCGCGCTTTTAACCTGAACTAAGTAAGGTGTATCTGCGTTGTTGATTCTTTCAGCGACTTTCTATTTACATAGACGATATGTATGGTTGGTCTGCGCAAACATTTTCTGATTATTTGTTTATTGTTCCATTAGGAGCTGACAGTGTATATTTAAACACAAGATTGTCGTATTTGACATTGTGTACGAATATGGATAAATAGATGTGTATGGATAAAAATGATCAGTATTGGTCTGTCTGAATGCTTTATGTCTCTAGGTGGGACATGTACAATTTTCATTGAAGTTGTCTTTTTCTTTAAGAAATATATATGTACATAATTCACCAATAGATAAGTACACATCTACGATTTTTTTTAAGAAAAAAGTTTTCTTCGTTATATCCTAGAAAACCTCCAGGATTGAAACTATGGATATAGATTATATAAACTATAAGATATAGAATATTAGGTATTCTGGAGAGTTACATATTCCTATTTTTACTTACAGTTTCAATGTTGTAGAGTTTGGTAATAAATATGACTAATACTTATTCTGATTTCTATCGAAAAAATGATATCCTAGTATATTTAGTTTAGAAAAAACTGTGGAGTCGTACTAATTTATAGGCGGTGTGTGTGTGTGTGTGTGTGTGTGTGTGTGTAAAGTTTGGTACCGAAGGTATAAAGTCAACAGCGCTTGGTAACTGTCAGTTTCTCACATATGTTATGTTCAAACCAAGTCCAAAATATATCAACGATATTGAACTCTCTTTTATTATAAACATAACAAACTATATTATCAATATTAATTAAAATTATTATTGTTATTTTTATTATTATTATTATTATTATTATTATTATTATTTTAGATAGGTTTGTATTTAGTACACAACTTAAAGATAATAAACGGAAATATCATAACCGACTTGACGTGTAGATGAGACCCTAATTGGTACTACCACTCCAGGCCACAACAAAGGGTGCAGTTTAGTGTTATACACATAATATTTTTTTCAGAAGGTGGGGTACCCCTCTGTGTGGGAATGCAGTCGGCATATTCTAGGTACTACTGACAGGACTGTATCTTTGTGTTCTTTCAAGAAGGCACACACACAGACACACACACACACACACACACACACACACACATATATATATATATATATATATATATATATATGATACT
>CM042137.1:77450382-77495382 GCA_023376005.1 Doryteuthis pealeii
ATAATATTATTAAGGTTAATTCTATGTCGTCGCGTAAACTGAATATATATGAAACGTAGGAGATTTATTTTAAAATTTAAGATCATGGGAACAATTTTTGTCCCACCAAAAGAAATGCTTATTTTTGTCTTTTGAATTTATAGATTCAATTCTGTTTTGTTTACTTGTTTCCCGTATTTTTCTCATTTTTGCCTAATTCTTGACGAATCATTCGTAAAGTAATCAGTCACAAAGAGAAAGAAAAAGAATTGCTTATAATCAAGACATAAAAGATTTAATATATATATATATATATATATATTATATATATATATATATATAAGGTGTGTTAAAAAAGTATCGATATTTTTTGTACTTTTTGACTCACCTTGTATTCTGAAAAAGAATACCGTTCCATTCATTCTTCATTTCTATCTTACAGTTAAATACAGCTTTAAAACTTGGTACTTTTTTGACACAACTTGTATTCTGAAAAAAAATGAATGGAACGTTATTTTTTTCAGAATACAAGGTCTGTTAAAAAGTACAAAAAATATCGATACTTTTTTGACACATCTTGTATATATATATATAGTATATATCTATATTTATAATAAATGTGCTCAATATCATTTAAAGAGCATATATATAAGTCAGGTTAGCGAAACATGAAGTCAGTGGCGCTTAGTAACCGAGAGTATGCGATATTCAAACAAAGTGAATTATTATGTTTTCTTTAAACGCTGTTGTTTGATGCATTATGGGAAGGGCCAAACACTTGATGCTAGTTTAGTTTAATTTGTGGTGCGTGGAGGGGAGGCATGTTTTCTTTGTGCAGTGCATCATGGTGCGGATTAATTACGGTTAAGTCATGATTATAAGACTTTTTTTTAGTTTGGGGGCATGATGGGAAGGGTATTTGCCTCTCATCCCACTTATGAGCGCTGGACACAAGGTCTCGTTTTTACGTGGGCGCATAAAAATTGCGTCGATCCCGTCGGCATTCCCCCTCAAGGGGGCGCTTCAGGCGCTGGGCAATAAACCCAGCCCTGTCCCTTTAAATCAAGGGGGTAGGTATTGCCGGGGGGGGGGAGTAGACCTCTGGGATCGACGCTATTAATTACTTTACTAATCCACTGGCCGAAGCTGGTTTTCGTTGAGAGGGTTTAAGAGAGGGCATTCTGGTCTACTTTAGCGATTTGCTACTTTATTCGTTCCCCTACTGCGTTTGATCTATTTTGGAGTTTTATTATTATTATTATTATTATTATTATTATTATTATTATTAGTTGTAGTAGTGGCAGTAAAATAGAACCGGCAAAACGTATTTACAAATGTTACTGCTTGCAAAGGGTTAAAAAAGAGCCCGTGATACTTTCAGTTTCACGAAAATAATCCGAAATGAGTTCCATATTAACTTTGATAAGCGAACATCGACCAGGGCTTAGAAACTAGTCTTTCAATTCTTCAGACAGAATAAAATCAATTTTGGACAAGGTAGTCATTGTAATTTTTCAGGCATAGGTAAATAGTATGGTAGACTGGTCTCTTCAATCTTTGTATAGCAACTGGTCTGGGAGAAAGTAAAACCGGAGAGGAATAGGTTCAGCCTAACTATTCTTGTTGAAGACACGCTACATGAGTAGCGTCCTACAATTAAACAAGGTTATGGGACCAGTGACCAGTTACTGATGATTAAAAGTAGATTAATTTAGAAATTCCTAAACGATGGACGTATTCACCCAACCTGTTCACCATAGATTGGATATGACACAAGGTCGCAAGTATGAGGCATCCAGTGAGGATCGAACTTGCTATTCGGAAGTAATGGATCTAAGAGAGTAGCTTGCTTACCATCACACCACGGTGGGAGGCCCTAAAATTCCTAAACGAATTATAGATCATGGCTAAATTCCAGCGCCTCAACCATAACGGAATCTACAATAAAAATGTTTTGTGTTTCATGAGATTCAAAATGAATTCTCTAATACGGATCGCTGGAACCTGAAAAATACAACAGTGAATACAAGTGCACAGTGTTACCTTGACTCACGAATTTAATTCGTTCTGTTCGTTACTCAAATTCATCATATATCAAATAAATTTCCCCATTGAAATAAACAGAAAAGCTATTAATCCGTACCAGCCCTCCCCAAACACCCTCATTTTTTTGTTCCATTTCTTTTTTTTTTTAATAAGACAAATGGAACAGAATTGTATAAAAATATAATTGAATAGTATGTAATGAATTATGTGCAGTAAAAGGTTTTAAGGTTTCTCTTTTTTAAGTAATAATTTTCTTTGGCGTATTAAAATTGGAAATGGTTTTATGAACTTAACATAAGCTTATCTGAAGCTCACTCGTACCTCAAATTTTAGCTCTCAAAAAAAAAAAAAAAAAAAAAAAAAAAGAAAAAAATTCTATTGTAACTCTGAAAACTGGTTAGTTGGGTACTCGTAAGTCAATGTACCACTGTATATCCTTGGAAGGTTCTTTGAATGTTTCAGTCATTTTAATTTAAACACAATCAAGAATTTGGTGGTGTTTGTTTTATTGACGAGGCTTTGTGACAGCCTAGCCGTTCTAGTATCATCTACGGTCCCTATCGATACAATTATTCAATCCAAAGTTTTCTACATTTTTCTTTGGAGATACTGGGATAATTTCCGCAGGATTTATTCTCATAATTATTATAATTATTAGTTTCAATGCCTTCAACATTATGATAGTTATCTTAATTACTGTGATTATTAATTTAAATTTTGTTCCAATTTTTCTTTGATATTACTACGATTCTTCTTGTAAAATA
Source organism: Doryteuthis pealeii (assembly GCA_023376005.1). Lineage (NCBI taxonomy): Eukaryota > Metazoa > Mollusca > Cephalopoda > Myopsida > Loliginidae > Doryteuthis > Doryteuthis pealeii. The sequence continues at coordinate 77,453,172 of CM042137.1, forward strand.
GTAATTATTTATAATTTTCCCTAGTTAACGATATGGTTGAGTTTTTTTTTATTATTTTGTTTTTTAATCTTTTATTATTATTTAATTTCGTTATCAATTTTATATTTATTTTAATGATCCTCTGATGCCACCAACACCACCACTATTATTATCATTATCATTGTTATTATTATTATTATTATTATTATTATTATTCACTTTTTCGTTACTATCAGCCGACGTCGAAGTCCATCAAATTTTCTTAAAAGTGTCGTTGTCACTTACACAGCCAATCTATCTGTCAGGCCGTCTGTCATGTGCCCAGCTTGGAGTCGCAATGGATTGCCAGGGAAAATTAAAACGAAGAATTAATTAAATAATACACATTTGCTAAGGCGACAATTCCGGCGGGACATCAAGCAACACACTCAACTAGCATCAGCAGTTACAGTTTCATTTTTTCTTCATTTTTTGTTTGTTTTGCTTTGATTCGTTTCTATGTATATTTTTTCTTCTTTTTACTGGAGGAAGTAGTGACACGTGACACTGCCGCTGACTTCCCATTGGTCAGGCCGCTACGATCGCTGTCTTCACGCCTCACAGGATACGTATCATTCCGCGCCTGTTCGCATGAGCGATCCAACATCGGTCGTGTTCCGTATCACTCTGCAACGGCATAATGGTCGGCGCGCCAACACTGTGATGTGGAGCGTTATAATTGAGTAACAGGCTTCTGTTTGGCGAGACAGATTCGACGAACAGGGAGAAGAAAGGGAAAGTAACGGAGGGAGGAAAAGGAAGTGAAAGAAGGAAGTAAACGAAAGGAAGAGATGAAGGGACGAAAAAGCATCTATTGAAAAGATTCACGTAGTTAAGAAGGGAAAAAAGGATTGAACTAGGGTATGATAAAAAATTGAAAGAAGAAGAAGAAGAAGAAGAAGAAAGAAGAAGAAGAAGAAGAAGACCTACCATTACAACCAACAATATTGAGTTGCTTTTGCAGTCAAAATCATCATTAACGAAATGTCCCCCCCCGTCCTTACATTAGGGCTCCGCAATGTTTGGCACAATTCCAACCAAATTCCCAGGAATCGTTAGGATCACCCCGAAAAGTTTTTAAACTATGCATTTACCCAACACATTCACGAGTGTCAGAATGCGATGCAAGGTCATGTTTTCAGCGGTGCACTGCTGGTATGCATTAAGATTTTTCCTTCTCCTAGACTGGTTGCCAAACCAAGTCTAATGTACCTAGTGTTCCCCACAATTTACTCCTATTTAGTGGAAGAAATGATTTTCCAAAACCATTAACGTTATGTAAAATTTAAACAGCTTCATCCAGGATTTGAACTCAGGTCACTGTGTCCATCTCCGAAGATGATAACCGCAAAAACGAAAGAAAGCAAAAAGATCGACAAATACTTGCACCTTCCCAGAGAACTGAAAAGAAAAACTGTGAAATATGAGGGTTAAGTTTGATACCATTTACTGCCCTTGGAACGATCCGGCTAGAATACGTTGAAGAGTCCTGTTGACCCCAGGTGATTTACTGTAACTCAGACCCTAGTGGACAACTCGCAAGGGCTATAGAAATGTTTTGTTTTTTTTTGCGAAGGATAAAAAAGAAGAAACTTTAATACAAACTATTAGAATCTACAGCCAAGATATAGGAATGGAATTTGATATTGAAAAATGCGCCATATTTATAATGAAAAAAAAGTATAAAAAGAAGAACTGAAGTATAGAACATATACTTTTGGTTAACAGACTTTTAATTCTGTTGATATTGGGAATAAATTATGCCTAACAAGACCCGATTTCTTTGCCTAATGTTCCACTAGAAATAATAATTCTAGTATATTTTAGCCATGTTGGCTCTGGCAGTAGAATACACCTACTGCACCTCTGCAGAAAATACAATTCCTCCAATGTGGGTGGTAACCCGTGATGCTTAAAGACGGAATCCTAGTGGCTGAGTAGTCCATAACATGCAACTTTGTCCTTTACTTAGGCTAGACGGGCAGTCGGAGAAGACCCCTCCGATCAACCGGCTGGTCACGTCAAGCTCTAGCACCTATATGATTGCCCAGCCCTTATTGCCCTTATGGCAAATCCCAACTCTTTATCAAATATGTGCTAGAAGGCGATGACCGAGGGTCTTAGTGTCTTTGGTAGGATGTTAGACTGCATCTAGTGGTGAGGTTTCAATTCTGGAGCTCTGGGGAGTGTGGAATACACTTTCATCGCCATTATTCTCATTCACTCTGACTCGGAATTGTAGTACCTATTATAGTCCTATAGGGTTAAATCGAGACTCGGAATTGTAGTACCTATTATAGTCCTATAGGGTTAAATCGATAAAAAATGCGTTCTACAAAAATGCACATGTAAAGCAAAATTGATAACTAACTGCTGCCTCGCACTCTAACAATTGAAATAAAAAAAAGCTATTTACCTACAAACTATTCCCATACAAATCATATGTATAAGAAAAAGAATTTGGTGTTAAATACCCATAGGGTTGATATGCCGTTAAATCAAACCAAACCAAACAAAAAATTGTATATTTATTTAGAAGAAAATAATTATTTTTAAAAAAATAGTTAGGATAAACTTGCTTATGTAGGATGGTGTATTTTCAGCTTCGGAATTTAAAACGTTTGATATGCTTTCTCTAAAAATAAAAATAGTGATGAAGTAGTTTGAATTAATGTGACAATTACGTAGGAGAAAAACATGAAATATTCCGGCGAAAGAGAAGAATCTATAACAATATTTTAATAGTATACATGATATGTACTGACCCACATCAACCCATCCTGGCAACCCAGCGAAAGTGCGGTGGTCTGATTGACAGGTTGCGGGTCAATGTTAAATTCGTGGGAAAGTAATAGTCGAGGATACGTTCCTTCATTGGCTAGAACGCTTTTTTTGAATCAAAAATGTTGTTTATTTGAAGAGAAAGATTTAACTAATTTGGCACCTAAACAAATCCCCCACGTTACATGGGTGGTGTCTTATAATTAAAGAGTAATGATTGTATGATTTCAAGTATTCTTATCTAACTCTAATAATGTATACACCATTTTATGATTCCAAGTAACTAATTTTAAAGTTTTGGTTTTGTTGGAAACGGAAAGTACTAACAGTTTGTGCAAATTCCAGAAATCATTATTCAAACGTTGATCTTTAGTGCTCCTTCCATAAATTAATCAAGTCTCACCGTGATTTTTTGCAGTTTTGTCGCGAATCTGAAAGAAAATTGTTTTTTTCTTCTGGAATAATTTGCTAGGTGGACACCCGTTTACATCCGTGCTCATTCACATCTGTAAATCATTCCGTTAGCTCAACTTCTAAGCGAATTTTCTTAGTTTTGTTAAATGTTCATAGGTAAAAAAAAATCAAAATGCATAATTTCAAAAAGAATAATAAAAACACAACTTCCTTTGCAAAGTCGAGTCAATTGTAAACTAATTGGACACACTCCAACAAAAGAAAAACACAATGCACCACAAAAAACACACGAGTAATGCACCGGTTACAATTATGTAATGTAACACATTACATTGAATGGGGTTATCAAGACTCGAAACGTGTGTCACATATCTTAAAATTGAAATAAATATTTTAACAAAAGGAAAAAAAGAATACCAAAACTGAAAACCACTTGCGGACGTTTTTTACAGAATATTTACTAGTCTCTCGTTGGATCTAAAACGATATATATATATATATATATATATATATATATATATATATATATATATATATATATATTTAAAAAGTGTTTGATAGATCAAAACATGCTCAAATGCTGGCTAGATCTCACCTTGGTAGTTTTGTTTCATTGCTAATAGTTTTATATGTTTTCTATTAAATGGATACTTTCAGTTTCATCAGACAATTTTCTTTTCCATGTTTTAAAAACATACGATACTATGTATTAGCAGGGAAACAAAACTAAGAAGGGGAGATTTAAATTCATTTTAGCTAAGAAAATATTGTTATTCAACAAATGGATATGCTATGTCATCAGTTTTTTGCTGTTATTCTTCTTATATCAATTCCTTTAAAATCCTTTTAAAAAGTTTTCCAAAGAAAGATTTTTATACAGAACTTTTTCCTGATGATGACCTAACGTCGAAAGTAGCTGAGAACAACCAATAAAAAAAGAATGCAAAAGAAATATTCCTATTTTCTCATCCCTATGCTAAGCTTAACACAATACAAGCTGTAAATCCTGCAATTAACTCTTTGCCTACCAAGTTTCTCTCACGGCTCTACCAAATGTTCTTCGTATTTTTTACCTGTATGATGGGATATTTCAAAGTTCACTATTCAGCGCAAAACTCATCCTATTCAAATCAAGTCCTATTATCATTATTATAATCTGATTCCCTCTGCTCAATTATAATGAACTAACCATCAGTTTCTGTATGTTGCTTGGGTATGGTAGGAGAGCCGCTGTGAGCGGTTTAAAGTAGGCAAAGATTTAAACGTCTAAAATCCCAATGATATTTTCCTGCTTTACTCCTTACATAATTTATACTTCATTGATAATTGGTTTCTGCATTTTCTCTCTGATTTTTGGCAGGACGTATCCATGTCTGGCATGGGTAAACAAAATCCTACTTGGCAGGGAATAGCAGAGAAGGGCTTTCCGCATGGCCCACCGCAGAAGGGATTTTCGATGTGGAGTTCCAAGAATCACTGAACCGGTCTGTTCGCCTTGTTCACTTGACTGGACCGGCTGCAAGCAAACGGAATTTTGGAGAATCCTCTCGAGGCCGGCCGCTTTTTCGAATTGACCTGAAAAAGAACAAAGACAAGAAGCGGTCCTCCCCCTTTCTAGCCGTCATCTTCACCGTCCGGATAAGACTCCATTCGTGCTTCAGTCGTCCACCCCCCGTTACCATCACCGCCACCAGTTTGTGTTCTGGCTGCCGCCCGGTTTTATCAAAAGAGTATCACCGCCTTCTCCACCAACACTCCCATTCATTCATTCATTCATTCATGGCTCGATTACGTTGACTTTACTATAATTAAGAATGTATTCACTGTATCTAAGTATGCCCTGATACTTGAAGAGACCTGTAGTATGGGTTCGGTAAGTGGACATTCAGTTGGGTGCATGTGTGGCGGGTGTGTACTTGATACGACAGCGGCTAATTCCAAGATTTGCAGCGCTGGTGACGGAGTTCGTGGGCTCTGATAAAATAGAGCTTTTCAGCAGTATAATCTCTATTATTTGTTGTTTTTTTTTCACTTTCATTCAGCCCTTGTCCCTTCTCTTCAGCCATTTTTTCTTTGATGCCTTAACCCCTTTGCTTTCTTTGATTCGACGTTTGTCTCTTCGGTTTTCAGTGTGACACAACTCAATATTCACAGTTAACTCCCTTTCATTATGGAGGCGCCTCTTTCTTTCCTTTTCTCTCTCTCTCTCTCTCTCTCTCTCTCTCTCTCTCTATATAATATATATATATATATATATATATATATATATATATATATATATATATATAAGGGTTTTATATTTTGCTTGAAGCATATATTGATTTGGAGGTTGATTTTGAAGGCTACCACAATGCAGGTGTAAAGAAAAAATAATAAGGTAACAATGGTGTTGTTTGTTAACCTGTGATTTATTCTTGATATTTCGAGATAAAATCTCTTTTTCAAAAGAATACTGGAACAGAAGGAGTTGTCATCTTGTTATGGCATTTTTAGTTAAAACTAAAATTAAAAATGCCATAACAAAACGACAACTACTTCAGTTCTAATATTCTTCTGAAAAAAAGATTTTATCTCGAAATATCAAGAATAGATCACAGGTTAACAAACAACACCATTGTTATCTTATTATTTTTTCTTTACACCTGCATTGGGGTAGCCTTCAAAATCAACCTCCATATATATATATATATATATATATATATATATATATATATATATATATATCAGTCTGGTATGTATGGCTAATGCAACGGTTATTGGCACAGAAAATTTTAAATTTCGCTGGCTCTGTTGCCCTTTCACATTAATGTAAAATGCACATATCTCTATATTGTGCACCTACCATTTTTGCGTAAAATGGTAAATGAGACTGGGCTTTCTAGTCTCGCTAGTGCAGCCCGTTTCGGAGATGGAAAAAATTCGAATCTAAACTTACCAACTTGTTATAGTTCAGTTTGTCTTACAGAACTTGACACAGGCCTTAATTGCTGCTTATTGGGTGAAATAGATAATGACGTTAACCATCAGGAAGCCGTCCCTCCAGGCACCACAAAGTGTTAGTATCAGGTTCATTATCTGTTGCCCGGGTTTCATAATGATAGACATAGCTTACCATTTTGGTAAAGAATTATATTTAGAATTTTAAATTCAACAGTAAATGGAACTTCACCAAGAGTTTTATTGACAGCAGACTTGAACCCAGGTTTTTTTGGAATAGGACTTATTGGCTTAGAGAGTCACGTGATCGGATGAACCTTAAAATGTAAGATTTAGAGTTAACTTAGAGTAACGCTAGTATCCGTTGTTGGCAGGCGGTAATTACGTCTCTGTTCTGATTCTCCTCGCTTGCAGGTTTAGATGGTATCGGGGAAATGAATAAAAAAGTGTGCACACAAATATGACTCCTTGTTTCCATATATAATAACAAAATACCCCGATGAAGTCCTGCATTGTGTTTGTAGGGAAATAAAAAAAAATCAACGGAAAAGTATTAAGAGCGGGTCAACAAACTAGTAAATAAATAGTTCCCACATACAAATAGGAAGGGAAACACAGTGTCTGACATCCTTTCTTACGGATTAAATTAAATATAAGGATTATAAATTAAATAACAGATCAGGCAAAGGAGGTGAACGATACTGTAGACCGGGCGTAAAGAAAGTGCGTAGGTGTTCTGCTGGAAGCAGGAGTCGCTATATAGGCGTAAGCATTTGCCCGTAAGTGAAATTAGGTTAATGAGATATAAGCTGTCCGAATTGGGGAGTTCGAGGTTCCGAGTCGGTTATTTAGTTGAGGCCAACAGTGTGCTGAGGTAGTTCGGTTAAAGCTAACTGCCCATTAGAGCAGATGGATTTTCTGTCTCCACCCTTCATCCTCTGCGAATTTGTGGGTCAAGAGAACCTCCCTTGGAAAACCCGATACGAAGAAGATAGCAAACGAATCCAGAAGTAGAGACGTCATAAGATAGAAGACGATAGTAGATGATTTATTAGGAAAAGTATATAACACCTGAACCAGTTCTAAAGAAAGAATGCCGACGGACCTCAGATATTTTGGTCTTATCTTCCGTACGCGCACTGCTTAAAAGAAATACTGGGTGTAACCTGCGGATAGGGTTAAGGCGAGATAAATAACCTGCAGTCGACGTTGAAAATATTGCTGAGGGTAAGCACTTCAAATAATGTTGCCTGGACAGTCATATGTACATCTAAAACGAAAAGCACATTATCAAATAGGCCTGAAAATTGTTCTATAGTGAGTGTCTCAAATGTTCTTGAAGAAAAGGTTGTCTGGGACAGTTGAGGAAACGATGAGATGAATAGCTTCTCTATATTAGGAAGGGAAAAGATGGAAACGTGGTTACACCCCCCCAAAAAAACCCTCATGTTTATTTCAGATATGTGACGATATTTACACTGATCGATTATTTTGTTTGTTTGTTTGATCTACCTGTGTCTAAACATAGGTGTACATTATCGGATCGATAAGTTGCATCAAATTTTCTCTTTGGGTCGATCTTAAGAGTTAATCAAAGGAGTCGGTCAAAAGATCAATGCTTTCAAGAGATTCGAAAGTTATAAATAAAAAATTTAGTAGTGTACTTATTCATGTGCGATAATATATATATATATATATATATATATATATATATATATATATATATATATAATATATAACTGACTGACGACAAATCTGTATTGCAACCTTTTGGATCCCGCCGGTCTTTCACCAATCCTGTAGTCCTCAGAATGGATTATTGTTTGTTTGGTTGGTTGTTTGGGTGCGACATTTCTTCGTTGGAAAGGTTAATTACAGTTTTTTTTTTTTTGCTGTTTGGTTTATTTGATAACTTGCTGTCAGAATGCACACACACACACACACACACACACACACACACACACACATACACATACATATATATATATATATATTCTATCTATCAGACTTACTCATTTTTGTTCAGTCTCTTGTAATCTTTCTTTTAAACCGCTCACTCTATTACTCTTTTTTGGTCACTGCTTCTCTCTCTCTCTCTCTCTCTCTCTCTCTCTCCCCCCCTCTCTCTCACACACACACACACACGTACACACATACTATCCCTACTCTTCTCTGCCACCCCTACCACAATCCCGTAGTTCTATTTTTTCATGAATGTTTAATCTCATCATTTTGATGTCCACTTCTTTTCCAGTCTTGTTTTACTCTCTCGAATATTTCACAGCCTCTTCTTTCTCATGAATATTTACTTCAATCACTTATATTATGCCCTCTTCCCACGTACACGGGTCTCCCGATATTTCCTCTTGTAGACGAAAGACTTTACGTTGCTTAATTCTCACATCTAACGTTCAATGGAAAACCCCAGGCGAATTCTTTGCTAGCTGTGGCCGAAGACCTTTACCACTGATATTGCTTCAAAAAGGCTGAGGGTAAATCTCATCTCGCTTGTCCTTTTTTTCCCATGACGATCCCACTACAAAGCCTCTTGCTTTAATCTAAGTCCCAATACTCCTTTGCTTTGGTTTAACGCCACTGGACACATTTTTCCACGTTCCTTTTCCTGTCTTTGTCTCGATTTCTGTCTGGTCACACTTATCCTTAAAACTTTTACCGAACTTTTTATTCATTTCCGGGTCCTTTTCCTTCATATTCCTATTATATCTTCTTATTCTCTCTTACTTATATATATATATATATATATATATATATATATAATGTATGTATGTATGTATGTATGTATGTATCTAGATAGATAGATAGACGCAGGTTATGATTGACTAATAATTTCATGTGAAATGCAAACAGCATTATGCAGGAATTGAACTCGTCTAGCCGTGTTCAGCTCCTACGATGGTAACCATAATTACACACGCATATATATATATATATAGATAGATAGATAGATGATGATGATAACGAAGAGGCTAATATAGACAGAAAAATTGATAGATAGATGGATAAACACCAGAATAAAATAAATACATAAATAGGCTTACATAGATAGATAGGAGAAATATGAGGATATTAATCCGATAGTATGTGGAGAAAGGTAGACAAATACAGGATGTTGTAGAAAATGGATGTTTATTGTAGGTAGTGATGTCGACGATGCAATGTTTCGGTCTGTTAGACCTTCTTCAGGACTTAGGAATATAGTTTTGCTTCAGTGGTGAACATTTTCTTTCTCATGGATTAAGGAGGTCGTGAATAGCGGGGGGGGGGTCGGCTGATGGTGTCAGAAGAGGTTGGAGGTGGATGCTCCCTTTCTCTAATTGGGAGTGTATCATGGTGGATTCTGATAGTGCCACAGGTGTTAGGTGCTTGGTTTATATGTATATATGGTGGATGGCACAAGGATTGGCCATGAGTGAATGTGTGTATGTTTTTTTTTTCATTTTTTTATTTTTAGGAAGATGGATTTACAATTAACATTCTGTTTGTTGGAATATTTGTGTAAATTTTGGTTGTAAGTGTTAGAGAGGATAGATAGATAGATAGGTAGACAGATAGAACCAGGTTAAGATAGACATTCACTGTCTACTTTATTCTGACACCTGACATATGTATTAGCCTTGCTTTCTCGAGATTGGAATCAAGACACGGTAATGAGATATTCAATAAATACGGTACACACTACACATGAAAGGTCTGAGACACTAGATTACGGGCTATCACGACACAACTGGAACCTTGTTGACATTTACTAATCTTCTTCCTTCTGTATCTGTCAAACGTCTCTAAGAACCATTCTTACCATTCCTGTAATACATTAGGGTTTTTTTTTTCGCTTACCATTTTATTGATTATTCTCAATAAAATCCTGTTTTGTTGTTTATTCTACGAGGGTCAGCTGAGAAGTTAAAAGTCTGAAAAGTTAATAAGATGACGTTGATGACTTTTTGACCAATGGGATCTAAATACTGGAACACCGTTGGAACACTAGTGTGAACCACAAGGCGTCTATGTTCAAATACATCTTATTTAGTCACAGTCCATAAGATTATCTTGGTCAGCCTATGAATCGTTCAGCAGACCCTCGTAAATTATTCATAAGTTACCTATCTAGATGTACTATCAGCAAGATAGACAATGCAGATTAGTAATATTACAAATGGGTTAGATTATTACTAGGTTCCAGTATATACCTAACTTTACTCAACAACAAGAGTAAGCTTATAATATATATATATATATTATATATATATATATATAATATATATAATATATATATATATATATATATGGAAGTGATATGGAAATAAATCCGACAATATGAAGAAATTTGAAAAACGAAGTGTTCCAAAAATAAGATGAATTTATTTATTGAAGCTTAAACGTTTCGGTTTATTTAAACCTTCATCAGGATTGATTATGGGATGATCGCGGCTCGTCTTTCAAAAAATATAACGTTGAAGAAATACAATTACAAACTTTTTATAAATATTTTCTAACTTCTGTCATTTACAAAACATCCACCAATTTCATCATAGCATAATCAATCCTGATGAAGGTTTAAATAAACCGACACTTTTAAGCGTCGATAAATAAATTCATCTCATTTTTGTAACACTTCGTTTTTCTAATTTGTTCATATATATATATATATCACCTTGCAGGTTTTTCGCATATTTTTGTGTTAACCTGAAATAAGCTCAGTAAATGAATATGTGAATATTGCATCATCATCATCATCATCATCATCATCTTCGCCAAAGCGTGCCGACACGTGGGTTCCCATGATACCCTCTCACCATCCGTTCCTCTTGGCTATTACTCTTTGCACGTCCTCTAGACGTCGTCCAGTGTCCGCACAGAGTTTATGAATGTGGGTTTTGGTGGCCAATCAACACCGGTGTGTTCATGTGTTAGAGTCCATAAGAAAATACCGCTCATGAGTTCGTTCATACTTCCTCAGCAGTACATAGCATGTCTTACTTGATGGTTGGGAGATGGGAGGTAAATGGCCATACAGTGGCCATTTTGTAGAGTGTTGCTTTCAGGATTTGTTCAAATCCCCACTCAGAATCCTTGCATCGTTCGCGTCTAGCCTTTTCTCCAAGCGTCTCATTAAAATCCAGCTATCGCAACCATACAGTAGTACTGCTTTGGAGAATTCTCGTTTTATTTTATGTGTAGACATCACTTTCAATAGATGAGATATTACTACCGAGGAACATGAACTGATGTATTAATTTCAGAGGCTTGTCATTAAATGACAAGATGGCACCATTTGGATTAAAACACATGAACTCTGTTCAGATAGACACCAATGCCTCTTGCTGCCTGCTCCATGCTATGCAGCGGGGATTCGGTTTGAACAAGAAGCGCTAGATGATGCAAACTACGCAGATGATGTAACACTTCTTGCAAATACATGAATATACAGGGGTTCCCATAGATACTCGGTTGTTATATAAATTAATTCATTACTTAATCTTCATATAATGTATGAAATTAGAGTCACGGATTTGTATTAGTATCTATGCAATAAAAGCCAGCAGTGACAGCTTCGTAACATTCATACACACCGGTTCATTGCTGTTTGTCCCATCTTTCTCTTTGTCGTTAATGGTCTTTACTAATTGCGATCTGAGAATAATTGTCACCCTTCGGATTCACAACCGGTCCACAGCTGACCTGAAGCCTTTAGAGGCCATTGAAGTAATTGCTCATAATGCACACTAGATTTATTCGAGTCGAAGGCGGAGGGTAATTTTCGTCCAACTTTCACGAAAAAAAAAATGGCAGGAAATAATCAGTGCGGAATAAGGGGATTTAATCCTGCGGGGGGAGACGTAATTCATGGCAAAGAAAGAGAGAGAGAGAGAGAAGAGAGAGAGAGAGGAGAGAGAGAGAGAGAGAGAGAGAGAGAGAGAGAGAAGAGAGGGGCTGCGCTTAAAATGGAAACAAAACATACACATACATACACTCAGACGTGGAGGCCTTCGCTTAAAATTAAAAACAAAAACGTACACATATGACCATATGTGCAAACACGAGCACACAGTGATATACACACATATACACAGGCCGCGCTTTCAAATAGAAAACATGAAGCAGAGACATTTGACTACACACAATACATACACACGCATATGGAGGCCGGTGTTTAAAATAGAAACATAAACACACTCATACGACCACATAACCGCAGTGACACACATGTACAGATATGAAGACCTGCCTTTAAAGTGGAAAACAAAACATACAGATACATATATACACTCTCACGTATATACCCAACATCACTCATAAACATATACAAAATATACACATACGTACATTTACCGAAGCCCACGTTTCAGATGGAAACATAAAACAAGCAACACCCACACATCTTGGAGACTTGCGCTTAATTTGGAAACGTAAGATATGTACAGAGAGAGAAAGAAAGAGAAGAGAGAGGAGAGAGAGAGAGAGAGAGAGAGAGAGAGAGAGAGAGAGAGAGAGAGAGAGTACGCATATTTTCTGAATAAATCAATCGTAAGAACATTGAACAGACATCTGAGGTTCTATTTTAATTTGTATTATTCATATTACATAAGTGAATTTGGATGCCTAAAGAAATACGCATAAATTTGAAATTCAGAAATGCTTGAAAAGACCAAATTATCATTGGACGCGTATATATATATTATATATATATATATATATATATATATATATATATATATATGTGTGTGTGTGTGTGTGTGTGTGTGTGTGGTGGTGTGTTATTGATAATATAGTATGCTATATTTATAAGTTAATAGAGTTCAATATCACCGATAAAGGGTGTAGATCTATGTTAGGTTAGCGTGGACATGAAGTAAAATTTGTACATTTTAAAATTTGAAAAAATGATTTATCATGCCTTTTGTGTATATTTATGTTATGATTAAAAGAATATTGAGAATTAATCAATGTTTATTTTTTAATTTTAAAATTCAAAATTACCTTTGTAAATGACGGTATGTTCACACCTTTGCAGTAACTTATATATATATTTTCGACTGGTGTTTAGGTAAAAATACAGACGACTTATTGTCACTCACAACAGCAAAGTATGACTATATAAAAATTAGCTTCTCATTGCTTGGTCAATATTCGTGGTTTTAAGTTTTCAAACCAAAATGTAACTTTGTAATTGCCTGTTTGTTCCAATGGGAAATATTAAGAATATCAAAATTCTTCTATGGAGAATTTTTCCTATATATATATATATATATATATATGTAAAAATATGAGGAATGAAAGAAACAAAACTCAAACAAAAATGTGTATTATATTTCGCTGGAGTATGGAGTCGGCTTCGGCAGCATTCAATGAAGTTCAATACTCCAGAGTTCGTTCCTTCAATGTTATATATATATAATCCAAAAGTCCAGAGAAGAAATCTTCCTTGCGACATAGGTTTTTTTTTTAAACAACTTGTCGCAGTTTGAGAGCTCAATGTGTGCTCTTATTGTTAGAGTCACAGAGCAAATTTATAATTAAAGAAATAACAAAAGACTTAGAGATCTTGCATTATAGACTATTTCGGGGAGCTTAGACAAAATGTCTAATTCTCCCGACTCATCAGATGCGCATCTGATGAGTCGGGAGAATTAGACATTTTGTCTAAGCTCCCCGAAATAGTCTATAATGCAAGATCTCTAAGTCTTTTGTTATTTCTTTAATTACATATATATATATATATATATATATATATATATATATATAATATATATATATATATATATAACATTGAAGGAACGAATTCTACAGAGATATTTACATTATATGCAGGTTAAGCGTCTGCATTAGAAACTAATTGATTGCCTGTTCAATATTTATGATACGTACTGTATATCAGGATTCATTTTAGTTTCCATTGTGCCACAATATACAAGAAAGATTAAAAATCGTATTATGGTAGAACTTTGTAATTGGTGACACATACCAAATAAGTATTAGATCAGATACAGAGATAACCTTCCCCAAGTGGAAATTGAAAAAAGCCTCCAGATAGAACCTTATAAATATTCATTGAGTCTCCAAGATGTTTAGTTATTCATTCTAATTAAGAACAAATTAATTTTTATGCAGATTCTATACGTCGTCACCTGCAGAAAAACACAACGATGATGAATTTAAAAAAAAAATCATATTAAGCTTTCTGGTAATTAACTATTTCTCGTTCGCGCTTTCCTCGAGTATTGCTGCTATTAACCTTCGGCAAGTCTTTTGGCTCTTTCAATTTCACAGATTACTTTCTTTGTTCTCATAAAGACAAACATGTTGCAGAAAATAATGGATAATAACTTTAGATTCAGAATTAGTAGCTGAAGCCCGGTGGAAATTATGGAAGAATCTCGGCACAGCGAAGATTTAATCTAATAAGTTTGTCATATACCCCGACTAAAAATATTTAAATAAATAAAGGATATTTTCAACTGATATTATTGATTTAAGCAAGAACTATGATATTAAAATCGTGACACACACACACACACACACACATAATATATATATATATATATATATATATATATATATATATATGAGAGAGAGAGATAGATAGAGATAGGGATAGATAGATAGATAGACAGTGTGTGTGAGAGAGAGAGAGAGAGAGAGAGAGAGAGAGAAGGGGGAGAGAGAAGGTTCGAAAACTTAATTATCTTTTCAACATATCTATATGAGCTTTGTGTCTGGATAATTACATTGGCATCTCAAGAATTTTAAAGACTGTCGCTATTAATCCTAAAATATTGTTGACCGACGCTTGACATTAAACTCCATTCAGTGGTGAGACTCCAGTTCCGGAGCTCTGGGGAGTATCGAGTAATCTGTCATCGCCATTACTTCCAGGTCCAATTTGACCCAGAGTGTTAGTGTCTGTTATATATATATATACCAACCCCTCCGCATGAGCAGGATACGACACAAGGTCAATTTCTTAAGCGGAGTTTGACAGGTTTGAATTCAAGTTTTCCTTTTCCTAGACCAGTTGCCTAACCAAGGTTAAAGAGCCCAGTCTGCCCTACTATTTACCCATAGCTGGAGGGAGAGTAGGATTCATACCTTTCCCAGGGGTATTAGCGCTAAGTGAAATGCAATTACCATGTCCAGGATTTGAACTCGGGGCGACGAGTCCATTTCCTATGACTTTAACCATTACACCACGCACTTCCTTTAGTGTCTGTTATATATGGGCCAAATAGATATGTTTAAAATAATTCATATTAGATAGGAATACTTGAAACCATACAACTGTTTTCACATAGGGTGGTGTAGTGGTTTGCAAGTTAGCCTCACAGATCCATTATTAATGCAGAGCGAGTTCGATTCTCACTGGATATTCAGTACTTGTGACCTTGAATTCCATCCGACCCGTAGCGAACTGGTTGGGTAAATATTTTTAACTGTGTGAAAACATGATTATAGACAGATAAAAAGTGCATTAAAATGAAGTGGAACATTGAAAATATAGTGTTATAGATGATATACCCTATAGACTAATGGAATGCGCCGACGGTTACTATAAGTAACAGGGACAATTATGGCTTGAGAGTAAGCTAATGCGAGTCAGATCATAACTCTATTTGTCGGACGTAATTCCCACTTCTTTCTACTGTAATTGTCTACTCTTTTGTTAATACATTTTCCTACATTTGTTACCCGTCGTTTTCTTCTTATTTGACCCCTTAAAACCTCACAACATATAGTTATGACCATAATTAATATTTACAAATGAATAACACTTTCGCATGGCAAGTGTTTTTTTTTTGTTTTTGTTTTTTGCGTTTACAATTTTTTAAAGAATAAGGAAAGATTTAAAATTGTTTTTGTAAGACAGTCAGACCGGATGAGCCAGGATCAACCGGAAGAACCATGAGACTTCAAATTGCTGAAATAAGAAATCTTTGCCATAAGAAGAAATAAACATGGCTGACAAAAAGAACTCTGATAAAAAATGATGCAGTCCAACTCACCTTTGCTGAATTACCCAATCCCAATTAGTATAGAATAAAAACGCGTTTTTTCTTTCCGACCTAGTGTGTCTTTTCCCTTATACATAATTATAACACCGTTGTTAACGATGTGTTGACTCGTTCTTAGAGTTGCCAACAACTACGGCAGCTCATTTCCACTAGTCTCCGAACCAATCACAAAGAGGCTCCGAACAAGTTGCATTGATCCCATTTCTGCGGGTCAAAGGAAAACACAATGTGGGCGCAAAGTGATAACCGGTAGGGACGGTTGGTGAGACAGAGCCATCGATATCCATGCTGCAAGCTCAACCCGATGATGATGATGATGATGATGATGATGTTAACGCATTGATGACAGTACTCCACTATTGTGAAAAATTCCGGTATAAATTCCTGTCTAATCTCTTTATGTTTCATACTAGCAAAAGAATTGATAAAAAAAAAGCTTGGTTTCAACGAGCCTGGAATCCTGTACAATTCGAGTATAAAGGATGGGATCAAACATTTTTTCTCAATGTTTGGTGATCTGGAGGCGGGTAATTCGAGTTGATGAACTCTGAGAGATCAATCCTGCATTGAACACCAATATCTTAATATTGGTCCACTCCTCACTTGATCCTTGACATACACTCTAATTGAAAAGGGTAAATTCTAGGCGAATGATCATAAAACCATGAATGGAGGTCTAATTGAGACACTATTGCACTTAAATTTCTGTAAAATAGCGTGGATTAGGATGTCAGATTCCACATAAGGCTGTCTGTTGCCACCAAAAGTTGTATTCTTCAAATATTTTTTCTTAGATACATAACCAAGTACAGTAGGGCTTCACTAACCACGGAATCGACAAATACCATCTCATTTGTTTACGGTTGGCCCATTAAAGAAACATATTATATTCATTTATTGAAATAAAAATACTTTGTAAAATATACTTAAAAGAAGTAAAATATAAAGAAAAAACATAGTCCTTAAGAAGTATACCATTTTCTTTATATAAAAAGATAATCTATATAAATAACCTAAAAGCAGTAAGTCTACCGTTTATGACACTTAATACTGATATAGCTTCCCTTCTAAATCTTTGAAGAGTGTGGAATCAACTCTTCAGTGTCATTATGCCAGGTAACTCTGATCTAGTACCTGTACTAATAGTATCAATTATGGTCTTATCTTTGGGTTAAATAAACCTGTGGAAATTATTAGTATTAAGTAGAAAAGTATAAGGATACCCGAGACATTAAAAGTTAAAAACAAACCTTATCTATCTATCTATCTATCTATATGTATATATATATACATTAATAAAAACATTTTTCTATATATCTATTTTATCATTTTTTATTTATTCTTGATTTATTTTTATTATTCTTATTGTTTGTAAAAATTAATTCATCCTCTTTTCGAACAAAATTTGGGTGAAGATTTTATTGAACTTTGATCTTTGCTCCCCAAATCAATCGGACTTCATCTGAAATGGTGGGAGGTCATAAAATATCTACAGACTGATAGACATACAGAATCTTTATATATATATATATATATATATATATATATATATATATATATATATATAGATAGATAGATAGATAGATAGATAGATGAACACCAAATAACGAGGTTAGCATTAATACAAAATGAAGTAACATATTTAAATGAATGTCATTTACTCGATGAAAATTGTTGGACATATCTAGTCTATATGTTTAATTATTATCCACAGATTTCACAGTCTACAGTGTGTGACTTGGTTGCTGTCTACCGTAGATAATGAGGTCCTACTGTAGCGAGTTTCAATACTAAATAGTATAAAGAGTCACATGCAAATAAGAGGAATATTTACTCACCGCTCGATAAGTGCGCTTCTGACCCGCGTGTTTTCCACCTCTGCCATCCATCTCTACATGGACCCCGTGGATGATATCGAAAAAATCTTCCACCATAGCTACACGTTTATAACCCTTTTCAATTTCGCTGCAATTAGGGTCATTCTGAAACAAAGAAAAAAAACAATGGGATTAATAAACGGAATATAAAATTCACTATTGTTTTTATTTAAACATCTTAATTGAAAATAAATGTCAGCAATTTTAAAATAATCAATTTCTGTTTGTCTATAAATGGGATGCCTATCATTAGGCGCAAGTAGGACGCATCTACGCGAGGGGACTATTTTCTGCCGTTCTAGCAGGCGATGGAGAAAAAGTAAAAGAAAGCAAAAAAATTGGGCAAATTCCTAGACTTTGCCAGAAATCTGAAAATATTGTGGAATGTAAATTAAGGTGACAATAATAGCAATCATAGTCGGGGTCCATAGATCAAACCTCAAAAAGTAACTAGGAACACTAGAGATCAGAGGAAGAATCTAAACCCTCAAGATCACAGCACAGCTAAATTCACAGGGATACTGGGAAGAGTCTTGGAGATCTGAGGTGACAGACAGTGAAAAGCCACCAGTTAGAACTTGTGTAATAAAACAAAAACAAACAAACAAACAAACAAACAAAAAAGAACACGTGCACACACACACATATGCATAACCTAATAATAATAATAATAATAATAATAATAATAATAATAATAATGGATTTTGCTGTTCTGGTGGATCACATAGTGAAAATAGGAGAAAACGAAAAGATAAACAATTGAGACTTCGTTGAGATTATTTTGTGTAAAGCCACCCTAACGGCTGTGGGAGTAGAATACATCAACTGCACATCTGCAGAGGGGTAAAATCCACCCAGAGGGGTAATGGGGCACCTGTTGGTCGTGGGTGGTGACCCGTGATGATTAAGGGCGGAATCCTAATGGCTAAGCAGTCCATGATATTGCAACGCCCCACTTTGGCTCTTACTTGAATTAGACGGGCTGTCGAAGAGGCGTTACTTCCGATCAATTGGCTGGTCACGTCAAACCCTAGCACCATATGATTGTACTGATCCTATTGCTCTTGTGGCAAAACCCTAAACCTTTTTATCATATGTGTTAAAAGTCGGTAGCTGAGGGTCTTTAGTGTCCTGAGTATGACGTGAAACTACATCTAATGGTGAAGTTCCAATTCTGGAGATCTGGAGATTATACCATTATTCCCTGGTAATACCTGTTAGGGTCCTATCTATAGATTAAGTAGATCAATATATGACTTCTACAAAATACACCTGTAAAGCAAAATTGATTACCATCTCACACTAACGATTTGTTTAAAAACAATGTATTTTCCTACAAACTATTCCTATAAAAATCATATATACAAAACATATTTAGCATTAAATTAACCCATAGAGTTTGAACGCCGTTAAGCAAAAGAAAAACAGACCAAATCGGTGTAAAGTGTTTAATCGATATTAAATATTTTTCATGTTATCATGAAAGCAGAATTTATCATTACTCAACCGTGAGAGCAGATTGATAATGCATTGCAAAAAGATAAATATAGTATTTTTAAATTGTGAGAATTTAAACTAAAGATTTTAAACAAGCACAACACATAACAAAATATAGACACATCCTGTGGCAGAACAAAGAGGGGTCATGAAGGCGCAGCAAGCCACTGGGCGCAGCTTCAGGTTGGTGGTGCAAGATCGCCCGAACCCAAAAGCCCCTGCGTTGCTATAACATAGAAATATATTGCCTAACTTTTGTCACTATATTCCTGAAATATGAAAGCGTAGAATTTGAAAGTGGATGGATAGGTGAAGCTTTGCAAAATATGAATGTTACATTTTGATTATTGGCAGAGCGCACTGATACTCCACTTGCATCCTTAACTATAATCATTTACGAGGGTGAGCTGAAAAGTTCAAATAATGACGTTATGATTGCTGTTGATTTACCAATGGGATCTAATCACTGCAACCCCATTTGGAAGAAGTGTGTTGACCACAAGGGTTTATGTTGAAAAGTAAACCACATTTGGTGACACTCCATGAGAGTTTCTTGATCAGACTATGAACTTTCCAGTCAGCCCTTGTATATGCACTCGTAATATGTATATATTGATAGCTCCATTAGCACTTATTACAGATAGATACCGTTTACGTTTCATTTAGCGTTATGCCCTCAGAAAAAGCAAAGATCCATCTTATCTCCCTCCGGCTTGGAATAAATAAATAATTGATTTTAACGGCATTTTAACCAGTCTAGGGGTATTTTATGTCTATAGATAAGAGAATCATATTTATTGTAAAGTCATATTTAGTTTTTTTTTTTTTGTTTAGTTGTTTCTTCAAACTTTTTTACGCATATTCATACCAAATACAATTAATCTTAAAATATATCTGTCTGATAGGATCCTAATATTTAGAGCCACTCCGAACCTGGGAGTAATTGCAAGGAATGGGCACTCCACACTACACAGATCTCTAAAACAAGAGTCTTACCATTAGATGCAGGATATATTTTCTTTTAGCGGGGATACAGTCAGCGTTTTCTAAGCCCCACTGATAGGATTATATCACTTATTAAAACTGGTACATTTAAAATTATCCCTCTCTTTCATACACCAACACATGTGACGAAATATGAAAATATATACAAGATGAAATATGAGCTAATAATTTAAAAACTTACACGCAATTTCCCCAGACTTTTCTCAAATTATTCTCTTTCGTCTAGATAGAGAGAAATTACAAAATCTTTCGTTTTTTTGGTGGTGTTTTTTTTTTTTGCATTTCACACAGAAGTCCGTAGTACATTCGGTTCAAGCCTGCTGTTTAAATTCCACGAAGTTCTACTTAACAATTCTTATTTATATGTTTTTTTGTTTTTTTTTTACATTTATACACAACATTTACCATAGAATATCACAAGCACACACATTTCTGTGTGCGGTCTTCCACACCTATCAGAGATAAGTCCAGCATTCTATCTTTTCCTCCAAAACACCTATCCCTATTCTTTGTGTGTCGGGCCGACCTAGTCCAACCGCCATCCGCCATCTCACCCCCGTGTACCTCACTTTCACCCCACCCCCATACAGTAACTTCCTTCTCCATCTTCACCACCCGCTTTCCGCTAACAAAACCGACGCAATTACTAAACACAGACACATTTCCATTGGTTCCCCACTTAGGTTGGGCCATTACCATTCCCGCCAACAACACCCAGATCCCGCCGAAATAATTGGAAGCAGTAATCTTAACCGGTCGATAAACATGGACGACAACGAAAGAAGGACGAGCGGGAGGAGTTTTCAAGGAAGAAAAGAAAAAGTATCGCAAAGAACGAAAGAAAAAAAAATCCTCGAGACGTTAATGCAGTTGGACACTGGACGGCCAAGTCCATTAAGCTGTAATAAAGCAATGTGGAGGTTGGAAAAAGCCATCGTCGTGAAATAAGAATGAGGAAGGGGGGACAGAGAGAAGAAACAAAATAGTAGAGAAAGAAAGAAAGATATAGAGAGATGAGGGGAAGGGGAGGGAAAGAAATAGAGAAAGAGACAGTGAGGGAGAGAGAAGGGGAGAGATGTGAGGCGTTAATGGAAGAAGAAAGAGAAGAAAAATATTGTCGTGAATTAAGAACGAGGGAAGGGTCAGAAAGAAGAAACAAAATTGTAGAGAAAAAATGGTAAAGAAGTGGGAGAGAGAGAGAGAGAGAGAGAGGAGAGAGAGAGAGAGAGAGAGAGAGAGAGAGAGAGAGAGAGAGAGAGAGAGAGAGAGAGAGAGAGAGAGATTGACAAAAAGAGGGAAATGCGAGGAGTTAATGGAAGAAAAAATGAAAGAAAATACGTTGTCGTGAAATAAAAATGAGGAAAGAGGCAGAAAGAAAATAATAAAGAAAGAAAGAAAGAAAGAAAAAGAGAGGAAGGAGGTGAGAAAAGAAAGAGGATGAAAAAGAAGAGAAGAGAGAGAGAGAGAGAGAGGAGAGAGAGAGAGAGGGAGGGAGATACAGACAGACAGACAGATGCGATGCATTAATGGAAGAAGAAAGGGAAGAAAAAATACTGTCGTGAAATAAGAACTAGGAAAGGGTCAGAGAGAAGAAACAAAATTGTAGAGAAATAAAGATAGATAGATAGATAGAGAGAGAGAGAGAGAGAGAGAGGGGGGGGAGAAGGGGAGATAGAAAAAGGAAGAGAAAAAGGAAGAAGATTGAGAAAGAAAGAGATGTGAGGAATTAATGGAAGAAAAAAGAGAAGAAAAAGCCATCGCCGTGAAATAACAACGAAGAAAAGAGACGAAAGAAAATAATATATATATATATATATATATATATATATATTATATATATATATATATATAGAGAGAGAGAGAGAGAGAGAGAGAGAGAGAGGGGGGATGGAATGTGACGTTAATGGAAAAAGTGAATAAAAAACATTGTTTTGAAATAAGTAAGAGGAAAGGAGCAGAAAAAAAAGAAAATAATAGAGAAAGTAAGAAATGTGAAGAGAGAGAGAGAGAGAGAGAGAGAGAGAGAGAGAGAGAGAGAGAGAGAGAGAGAGAGAGAGACCCCGGAAAAACCGATCATCATGGAAGAAGTGAGTCAGAAAAAAGAAACAGAATAACAGAGAGAGAGAGAGAGACAGACAGACAGACAGACAGACAGAGAGAATGAGAGAGGGGAGAGTAAGGAGCATGGGAGTATGAGGGAGAAGAGAGAAAGAGAGATAGAGCTGAAGAGTTAATGGAAAGGAAGAAGGAAAAAATTGGGAGAATGAATTAAAAGTATTGGAATAAAAGGAACATATGAGAAAGAAAGCAATAATTAGAAAAGATTAACTTGGCACAAGGCCAGAAGTATGGGCACCCAGTGACAACCATCATCATCATCCTCTGCGTGTTTAGTGATGAAAAACCGAAGAGAAAGAAAAATCAGAAAAGAGAGAAAGAGACAAGAACTCGAGACATTGTAAGAGCTAAACAAAGAAAAGAAAGAGAAAAAGAAAGAAAAGAACAAGAAAAGAGAGCAATGGAATAGATACACAGAGAGAGAGAGGCAGATGGAGGAAAAGAGCGAGAGAGACAGCGAGATAGCAGTGAGAGAGGAGAAGCTGACAGAGAATATAAAGAGAGAAGAGTGAGACAAAAAGAAGAAAACATGAGAGAAAGAGAGTGAGAAGATAATGAAATCCTAGCGACAGAATGTAATAAGGAGAGAGAGAGAGAGAGAGAGAGAGAGAGAGAGAGAGATGGGTCTGTTAATACTATATATAGAAAAAAAGGATATAGAGATGTAATATATTGAGAGAAAGAGTGAGCAAGAGAAAGCATAATGGGAAAGAGAGAGGAGACAAAATGATGAGAGAAAGGATAGATAGAACATATTAAGAGGAAGACGCGAGAGAGCCCATTGAATGAGCGACAACGTAATGAGAGAGAGAGAGAGAGAGAGAGAGAGAGAGAGAGAGAGAGAGAGAGAGAAGAGAGGGGGGAGAAAGAGAAACGATAATGGCAGATAAGGTAATGAGGACATTTTTTTTTAAATCGGGTCGAAAAATCAAGGAAGAAAAATTGAAAGTTTAGAAATTTTCCAGCAAAAAGAATGTACACTAGAAAACACGCATGTATTTACGCACACGTGCACACACATGCACACATGTGCAGATAAACATTTCGAATTGAGAAATGGTGTTATCAAGAATTATTCTGTAAAGAAAGATGGTGAAGCTATATTGGGTGCAAGAAGAAAGAGCAGACTAAAGAAAAGAATGGTTTAGCATTGAAAAATGATGGAGCAGGGAAGCCGCTGAAGAATATGAGAACAGAAAGTAGAGAATAAATGCTACAAAAAGAGTTAAGAAAGAAGAAAAAAAGAAAAACGAACAGAGGAAGGAACAAGAAAGGCAAATAGAAAACGTATGAACAAAATAAAATAGAAAAACAGATATTAGGTAAAAAAGAAAAAGAAAGGTAAAAGAAGAAGAAGAAGTACGAGGGAGAAAAAGAAGAAGAAGAGGAAGGAGGAGGAGGAGGAGAAGAAGAGAAGAAGAAGGAAGTACGAGGAGAAAAAGAAGAAGAAGAGGAAGGAGGAGGAGGAGAAGAAGAAGAAGAAGAAGAAGAAGAAGAAGAAGAAGAAGAAGAAGAAGAAGTCTAGCTTGCTCATACAAAATGCGAAATGCCCAGTAAAAACAAAAATATGAAAAATTGAAGACAAAAAAATCAGGAGAGGAGGAGAGAAAGGATAATCAGAGACTGCAAGAGCTAGAAAAAGAAAAGAACAAGAAAGGGGAGTAATGCTGAGAGAGAGAGAGAGAGAGAGAGAGAGAGAGAGAGAGAGAGAGAGAGAGAGAGAGAGAGAGAGAGAGAGAGATGAAGAGAAAGAAAAGGGTAAACGGGAAATCAATAAAAGATAACAACCTAAAAGAGGAAGGAGAATACAAAAGAAAGGCAAGAGGGAAACGAGAAAAGAGAATTAGGAGAAAAAACCTAAAAGAGAAAAAAGAAAAACGAAAATAAAGAAAGTTGAGAAAAAAAGTTATGAAAAAAAAAAAGAAAAGTAAAATAAAAATAAATGAAAAGTTAAAAGAGCAAAGAAGAAGCGATAAAAAAAAAGAAGAAAGAAAGAAAGAAAAAAGAAAGGTAAAATTAGAAGAAGAAAAAGAAAGAAAAAGTAAAGAAAAGCTGTAAAAGTGAAAGAAAAACGAAAGATTCGTGTATAAGAATCAGAGGGAAGGAGGAAAAATAAGATACATGTAAGAAGAAAGAAAGAAAGAAAAGAAAAGAAAGCCGAATAAAAAAAATAAAACGTAAAAGAGAAAGAAAATAGTGATATGTACAAAAGAAAGATCAAAGTGAATAAGATAAAGGAGGAAAAGAAAAAGAAAAAGAATGAGACATGTAAAAAAAAAAAAAGAAAAGGAAAGAACAAAAGAAAGCTAAAAGAAAAAAAACGTAAAAAAGGAAAAAGAAAGAAAAAAAGAAAGAAAGAAAGAAAGAAAGAAGAAAGATAATATTTTTTAAAAACAGCAAAAGAGAAATAAAAAATAGTTTTATAAATAGAAAGAAAAAAAAGGTAAAAGTGAAAGACAAAAACCATTAAGGAGGAAAAAAAAGAAGATACACGTGAAAGAACCGTAAATGAAAAGATAAAAGAAAGAATACTGTAAAAGGAAAAGAAAAAAGAAGGATGAACGTGAAAGAAAAGTAAAAAGAAAGAAAAAAGGAAAATATAAAAGTGAAAATAAACACCCTTAAGGGACCCCTAAAAGAATAGAAAGAAGATGAATCGAAAACCATCAAAGAGAATAAGAAAAACTGTGAAAGTAAAACTTAAACACAAACATTAAACAGAAATAAGAAAAAAAGAAAAAAACGAAAGATGAAAAAAAAAATAAAAGAGAAAAATAGCAAAAAGAAAGAAAAAAGGAAAATAAAAGTGAAAGATAAACACCCTTAAGGAGAAAGAACAAAGAAAATAAAAAAGAAAGAATGAAAAAAAGTGAAAATAAAGAAAACTAAAGAGAAATAAAAAACACATAAACATAAGGTATAAAAAAGAAAAAAAACGAAAGAAAACAGTTAAAGAAAGTAGCAAAAGTTATAAAACAAAGAAAAAGAAAAGAAATGTTAAAAGGAATAAGAATCAAATTAAAAAGATTATTAAAGAATAAAATCGAAGAAAATGATAAATTTTATTAAGTGAAAGCCGAATCAAAAAAATAAAATAAAATAAATAAAATAAAAAGCCACAAACCAAAAAGCTAAGCAAGAGTTTAAACAAATGAAAAAGGAAGAGAAAGACTTATATTCGAGAAATAGACAATAAGTAACGGAAATGTAATGAAGGACAATAAAGAACAAGACAAAGAAACCGCGAAAACAACGTTAGAATCTATTTTACAATGGCGGCGGAGAGAGAAGAGGTCATAAAATAAGTAGCTAACAAAGGAGAGAAGAAAAGAAACGAAGTGTAGAATAACGAGGAAAAGACTGACATAGATTTGAGAAATATAGAAAAAGATGTCAACCGAGAAAAGAGGTGATTATAAAGACAGAAAGTAAAAATGCGTAGCTGTGAATATTAAAAAAAAAACACGAAAAGAAATAATTGATTTTGATGAGATTGTCCTGATGTCGAATGAAGAAAAAATATCTTTGGTTATTGGAAGCGTAAAATAGATAGTCGTCAGACTTTGGTTTTGTTATAGAAAAGTAATATTGCGCATATACATATCTTTCAACGTTCATACAGACGCTAATTTTATCTCCGGATGCAACTTGTATGCGATTTGTTTTACTATTATTTTGGTTTTGGTCTGTCTACTCTTAGCAGCGACGCTGTCAAAATGGAGTAAATGACTGACAAACGAGAGACTGATGTTCAAAATTCACGTTCTATTTAGTCTCATTATTCTAAATGGACAACTAAAAATAGACAACTTTCAATCATTTGCTGTCTTCTATGCACAGAATTTGAGATTTGGTCAACTGACCTTCACCCATCTCTCTTTCTCAAATTTTAGGCGCCCGGTCTAATGGGTACAATCGTAGGAAATGGACACGGCGAACCGAGTTCAAATCCTGGACGAGACTGTTTGCATTTCACATAGCCAATACCCTTGAGAAATGTAGCAAACCAACTATTCTCCCTCCTATATGAGTAAATAGTAGGACCGACTGGTCTCTTTAACCTTAGTTAGACAACCAGTCTAGGAGAAAGAAACCTCTGAATTCAAACCTGTTAAAACTCGCTTAAGAAATTGACCATGTATCACATCCTACTCATGCGGAGGGGTTGATGAATATGTATATACACAAGCTTAAAGGTCGCTTTATTTTTTCTTTAACATTGATTTCGAATAGCATTTCATTTATAAAATCATAAAACTAACTGAAACTCCGCTCTACAGACGGTGGGCGAAGTCTCGTGGCATAGTGGACAAAATATTGGACTGTGAGATCATAGTAAACGAGTTCGAACTCCAGTCGCGCTATTAAATCCCTTTCGGACTGATACCCTTGGGGAAAGGTATGAATCCCTCGTCTGTTCAGCTATGGGCTAAATAGTACCACTACAAGGAGGACTTTGGCATTGAATAGCCCTCGAATATTGTTATGCCATTGAATAAAGAAACCGAAACTGCTCTTTCAGTCAGAATCTTAGCAAACAACATTGAATTTTCTTTAAATTGATTATAAGTTAATAAACGTCGTAAAGAGGCTAACGATATTTTATACGTTTCATTGTTAGATGCCATTGATCATAGTTAAAAATCATGTTTTTTTTTAACTTGAAAATTATAAAACTAGTTAAAAAACCGATTAGAGGTAAACGTTTATATGTCCTTGTATACTAGGGGACACGAAAGGTAATTACCTCCCCTGTATAGCAATAGCCACCAGGTGACGTGATCAACGTAACATATAGAGACGATACGACAGTCAAAATCTCTTTCTCACTCTTGATGTCTCTATGTTGCGTTGCTATGTATAAACAGGGGCATTGAGGCTCAAAACAACTAGCATCACATGATACACTATAATCACTTATATGCTTAACATCTAAGTCTTCGTATTCTAATTCAGTACCAGTTACATATCATGCTAAATACAGTCCCTTCCACATAAGTATATTCTTATCACTTACTCTTATGTTGTAATTCTATTCTGTTAAGTTTGCTTAGGAAATATGATATTCTTGTTACTTTGTCTTGAATTGTTCTCACATTTATTCTATACGAATAAACGATATTCAACAAACTGTCGTTCCTCTATAGCCTTATTTCTGGATGCCATTGTTCATAGTACAACAGCATATTTGTTGGACTTGATTTCTCGGTGACCATAAACATTTCATGGAAACAGATAATGTTTTTGGTTCCCGGCAAAAAAAAAACCTCAGCTAAATTTCTACTTTAATCTGAAAAGCGGGGGTGTTTGTGATGTAATGGTTATATCGTTGTAGAAAATGGACACGATGGGTTCAAATCATCGCTGAAGTTGTTTGCATTTCACATACCTCTAATAAAATGGAAACTCTATTGAAAAATGGACTTCATTTGGTCACATTGAATAAGAATACCTTAGTGAGCCTACGAACTTTTCAGCCGACACTAGTAAATCTTGATTCTTACACCACAGAGGAAACCAAGTACTTCCTAAAATCGAAACCAATCATTTAAGAACACGCTATTTTTTTTTAAGTCGTTCTTTTTGTAGGGTTTTAAAAGAAGACACGAAAAATGTTATATAGTCTCATAGAGGACATGCTAATTCTGCAGGCGTTTTCAAATAGGTAAACGTCTTACTGGAGCCTCCACCAAACTTGGCTTCGTCCTAAAAATAGCTAAACATGGACATCTCTACCTCTGAACATATTAAGTTGCGCACAAAAGTGAGACATTTCTCTGATATAGTTGCACTATTTCTTATTATGTTTCAACGACATTTATTCAACCCCATTAAGAAAACACATTAAAGCAGTCATTCACTCAAAAGATTACTTACATAGTAGTACAGAAATTTTGGCAGTAAAAAGAAGCAATTATGTCAAGTGATAATTCCTTATATAGATGTAAGTCCTAAAAAATCAGATAAATTTGAGGGGAGGAAAATGCATCACTCGACCTAGAGTTAAGTAATGCTTACAGCACTGGTGTATGTTAGGCTATTAAAGATAAGCAGCAATGGACCTGTTCAAAACGCTCAGATGGATGAACAGTTGAGAGCGGCAGCAATCTGGGACCTATGTGCCAGAAAAAGAAAGAGTGTGTAAATTATAAGAAATCAACTCTTTCAAAACTGCATAAAATTCTATTGTACTGACAGAATTGTAAATCTTGTCACATACACTTTTCCAATATATGGTTATTTCCCCAAAATGAGTTTGTCTTTGCACATTCTTAGAGAAACTGATAATCACAATAAGCATAAAAGTTTTATTAATTACACCACAAACACATACACACTATATATATACATATATGAGAGAGAGAGAGAGAGAGAGAGAAGAGAGAGAGAGAGAGAGAGAGAGAGAGAGAGATGCGGAAAAAGGTTTTCTATCTCAATGAAATTAATCTCTGCTTAAAGCCTGACTTTAGAATATTATTCATGGTAAAAATACCGATAATTCATATATGGACACACACGCATATATGTATATATATGTGTGTGTATTTCTGTATGCATATTGCTTCTATTTTTTCAAAAAAGACCAGAAACATGCGACACTCAGTGATAATCAAGAACATGAACTAGATAACCATTATACTACGCACAACCTATGAATTAGTACAAAAAATTTGGCCATTGTAACCCTGACCTTCAAAAAGGTCAAAAGGCTACAACAACCATTATATATATATATATATACTTATGTATTTCTTTCTACGGTACAGAAAGCTTTATGTATTGCTTCACTCATTAGACGAATATGATAATTGGGGCAACAGAGGAAACTTGATTGTTTTATTATTATTATTATTATTATTATTATTATTATTATTTTAATCATTTATTATAATATCTATTTAACATATATTCTTTCTCATTCACGCACACACACACTTAGAATTTTTGCATTATAGTCTATTTCAGCAGGGTTAGACAAGGTGTCTAACTCTCTAAATCATCAGATGCTAATGATGACTTGGGAGAGTTAGACACCTTGTCTAACCCTCCTGAATAGACTATAATGCAAAATTCTAAGTGTGTGTATGCGTGAATGAGAAGATATATAGTTAAATAGATATTATAATAAATGATTAAAATAATATAATAATAATTCTAAGTCTTTTGTCATATTTTTATTTGTACATTTGCTCTGTGACTGTAACAATAAGAGTACACATTGAGCTCTGCAAACTGCGACACGTTTTTTTTTTTTTAAATAACTCCTATGCCGTAAGGAACATTTCTTCTCCGGATTTTTGGATTATATATATATATATATATATATATATATAATATATATATATATAATATATATATATATAGTATTTATTTAGTAAATGAAACAAACAAATCGTACTGTTTTTAGGACCTGCTTCTTTATTTCATTCTTTACACTTTTCCCCTTTCTATCAACGAGGGCATTTGTTTACTTTTTACTTTTTTTCATTTGCCTTTGACTTTATTTTCGAACATCCAACATTATTCTCTCTCTCTCTCTCTCTCTCTCTCTCTCTCTCTCTCTCTCTCTCTCTCACACACACCTCTCTTTTTCATTCTTATGACCTATGATAATTTATTTATTCTTTCCTTAATAAAATTTGGTTCAGCTTCCTCATCTTGCTTTCAGTCTTTTCCGTGCACCCTCTACCGCAACACCCGCTCAGTCATGCTCCCACTTGATCCATTACCGATGAATGATTTTCAAGAAGTTAAATGAAAGATTCTTCAGATAAAACAATTAGAAACGAAGAGTACTTTGGAGAGTGAAAGACCTGATAATTGTCAATCAGCGAAAATAAGTGCCTTGTAAAAATTATGAAATGAGAGATTTTCCTTTTAAAGACCAAACAAAAATTGAATTATTTAAAGATGATTTTTCTGACATCATTAAAAGAAAAAGCAAAAAAGAAAGAAAGAAAGAAAAAAAAATTAAAAAATACCCTTACGAGGGATGTTTCCGAAAGTAATTCTTTCTGTTTAATTCCATGGAAATTACAATATCTCTCTCTAGCTAGTACCGGTTTGTTCCTGAAAGCACTACGTGTCTTGTGCAGGAATAGAACGGTGGGCCTATCCTTTTCAGGTCTACGGCTGGTTTTAATTCAGTGTTTTCCAAGACAAAAATACTGTGTGCTGTTTTTAACCAATTCGAGAAACAGCACCCGGTAATTTTCACCTTTAGTTGGCTAAATTCCTAGCATAAAATTGTGCGTGCGCATTATCTGAAATGAACTTAATTATTATTAAGAACACATTTTATGATATTTTTGTGTTAAAGTGTGCAGTTGTATAGTTTTCGAAAAGTTTCTAAGATTTGTGTATTTCGCACGGACACTTTCAAAATGGCCACCGGCTTGTTTCTGAGTGAAAGTCAGTTGGCTAAATTCCTAGCATAAAATTATCTGAAATGAACTTAATTGTTATTAAGAACACATTTATGATATTTCTGTGTTAAAGCATGCAGTTGTATTGTTTTCGAAAAAGTTTCTAAGATTGGTTTATTTCGCACGGAGACTTTCAAAATAGCTACCAGCTTGTTTCAAAGTGAAAGTCAAGGGAGGTTACTCTAATTGCCTTATTTGCTAGGAATTTAGCCAACTAAAGGTGAAAATTACCCAGCACCCAACAAAACAACAACTATATAACTACATTCCTCTGTTCACATAAACCATGCAAGACGAACAATTCAAGCTGAATACTGATCGAGAATTAAGGAAGAACCCATAAGCAACGTTCTCCTTTGGATTCTTACTTATGGACACACCAGTGTTGGTCGACCAGCAAAAAATAGATTCATCGGTTAAATCGAACTTAACGGACCTAAATTCCACGACCATATGTCACCCCACCGAAAGAAAAAAAAATACCAAAATCAAGGAATTAACCGAATTTAATGAAATTTTCAGCGTTGATATATTATTGAATAAAAGATATAATGCACCAAAGTATTTTTCTGGATAGACATATTGTAAAATAATAACAACTAACCAACTAAACAACACAAATGATGAAGATGAATGTAGATAGTTGGGAAGTTATAACAGTTTAGTAAATAGAATTCATCATGACAAATTGTCTTCGATATTAGAATACCATGTATTTCAGCCTAAGGCAGGACTTAGAATACGCTCACTGTACCCCTTGCGAGGAGAAACATCCCCATATATATATATATATATATATATATATATATATATATATATATATATATATTGCCCCACCCGCTCTGCATGATCAGAATTGAAAACAGGGACATTGCTTAAGCGGATTTTAACAGATTTGAATTCAGAGCTTTTCTTCTCCTAGACTAGATGCCATACCGAGGTTAAATAACCCAGTCTTCCCGACAATTTATCCATAGCTAGTTGGATTCCCACCTTTACCAAGAATATTAGCTTTATATGAAATGCAAAGAGCCTTGTCCACGATTGGAACATGAACATGAATTTTATATCCTGCGAATGAAGGACTCAGAGTACATTCGGATTCAACATAAAAGCCAAAAGTGTGATATCCTGGGTAAGAAACTAAACTATCAGATAGTGAGGCTTCAGTCATCGATATATTGGGTGTGTGAAGTACACCTTCATTGCCATTACACTCAGGTTCAATTTGATCCAAAGTGATAGTACCTGTTGCCTGCTATGCGTCTAATAGATCTGTTTAAGAGTTAATCATATTCGATATGACAATGTGCAAAAAACAAACAACTCTCCTGAAATAACCACAAAAAAGAGGGGGAGCCCCAGTGGCATCGTAGTTAACATGTTGGACTGCGACAACGTAGTAAGCGAGTTCGAAATCTATCACGTTTACTTTCAGACTAATACGCTTGTGAAAAGTACGAGAACCTCAACCCCCAACTATTTGTTAAATAGTACGACTACTGTTCTTTGATAAGGATGGCTTTGGTATTAAACAATACATAAAGGTTGATATGTCATTAAAACAAGGAAACCAAAGGAAAACCAAATTATTAAAAAAACAAGGAAACCAAATTATTAAAAAAATTAAATATGAACGTATAATGAATACGATTCCCAAACATATTGGTACGAATAACCCTAAATGAGTTGATATGCCGTTAAACTCAATCAATCAATCATCAATCAACAGTATGTATCTCCTGGCATCATTACTATCATTTCTAGATTATAGCACTTTTAAAATGCAACACTTCAATTAGTTATTGAAGAGTAATCACGTATTTTGTCAAACGTATATTAATTAACAGACAAACGTCTTCTGTATGTTTACATAGATGAATTTGCAATTTGATTGCAAAAACGCACGCGGAATGTTCGTAGATTCTGTCATTTGCAATCGCTAACTTTTATAACATGATAGAAACAATTAATTTTCGGATGTGTTGCCATTATCTCCTGTTCTCTTCTTCGAGCAAACAACCCAAGTGAAATCATATTTAATTCTTGCGTACTCCTTCACCTGCCATAAACCTTGTCCTTCGATTTTTATAGAAAAGCCAACCTTGCGATTAAAGCACGAGAACGACCCGCTATTTTGGGATTGTACTAACTTAGCCTTCTTGAAAATATATTTCAAGAAGGCTAAGTTAGTGCAATCAGAAGGTACATTTTATAAGCAGAAAACACTAGAAATGCTTTTATGTGCAATCTCTCGTAGAACGTAATGTTCATAAGTATTTAAACATGCATAGTCTAATGGTTAGAAAGTTAGGCAAGCAGACCACTGATAGTAAATTTCATTCTCCCTTAATGTCCAATGCATCAGATCTTGTATTGTATATCTATTAATAATGGAGATTCGCTCCCGGTTTTTGTCTGTAACAAAAATTACGTCACTGCTTACATCACATTACCCAAAATCGTCATAACATAGAATACACTCAAAACTTGAACATGCAACATTAGACAGTCCTCATTGTTTTTTAAAACAAGTTTTAATTAATACATGACTGGTATTATTTTAATACATATTTAAAGTTTACATTTCAAATCATTTAATGAATTTCAATCATTTAATGAATTTGATGATTTTACTTACTTAGGGTACAAACTCGCTGACATTGAATTTTTTACTCCCATCCATCTGGCAATATGTTTCAAAAATCTATTTTTGCATCGCCTGGAGGGTGTTTTTTATTTTATACTAGTACAAATAATTGATATCGTTTAACTGTGCAAAAAAGAATTCTTAAAAATGAACTACACAAAAATGTTAATATAACCGTACAATGAACGCGATTCCATAAAATAACCCAATAAAGGTTGATATGCCGTTAAAATCAATTAATCAATCATTGAAACCATATAATTGTGTATAAATTATTAATATCACTAGCAAATGTATGCACCCTCCGGGTGCAAGTATTTAAGTTTTAATATAATAAAATATTAGATTAATTTAGAAAGGCTACTGAAACTAAATAAGAATGCAGATAAAAAGATGAGAAACAGAGGGGGGTATAATAAAAAGATAGAACAACAGAAACCTACGCTTCCCCACCCCGTCTTTCATTGCTAATTTTGTCTAATTTAACTATTTAGTTAAAATAGGAAGTAAAGATTAATATTACAGTTATTTCTTCTTGTTAACGGATTTCTTTTAAGATTTATCCACGAGATTTTTGCTAATATTCATTAAGATAAAATCAAACAATTAGAAACCAATAATACTAAGCACATATTTATTAAAATCAGATTTTTTTATATCAATATGCAAATTAGCCTTCCCATTCACACTGTAAACTGCTATTTTGTAGTATATATAAATACAATTGCATGTGATTAATATGTAGATATTGTCAACAGTATTAATTATGCAAAACAATTTTATTAATAATTGAGGTTTAAATAAAAATAAAATCCTGTAGAATGTGATGTAAATAACTAAGAGAATTGTGACTTGAATAGTAATATAGTTTCGGTTACAGACAGAAAAACACACAATCTCCATTATAATAAGATATGGGAATAATTAACACCATATAACTATGAAACTAATGATTATTGTAAAATAGCTAGTTGTTGTTTTGTTTCCGCGTAACTTGCTCCAGTACTCTGAGCTTAATGTTTTGTTACACTCATCATAGTCATGTGATGATTGTGGTAACACAGGAAACTTCAAGCTGGTTGGTTGCTTTGTTTTACAGCATATCAAACCTTTTCAGGTTATTTAATGCCGAGTCGAGTTATTTTGATAAAGGAATGACTCCTGCTGTTGTTTAAGTGGCCATCCAATTAAGTATTGAACAGACTCATCGCTGCATAACTTCGGTGATCAAGACAGAACTGAAGTTGTTGCTAGTGACTGTCCATTTGGTTAACCAAATGGATAGTCACTAGCAACAACTTCAGTTCTTGAGATCTTCTGTTGAGAGATTTTTATCTCGAAATATTAAGAATAAATCACAGGTTAACAAACCACCATAGTTACCTTCTTTTTCTTTACACTTGCATTGTGATAGCCTTCAAAACCAACCAACAAACCAATAAATATATATATATATATATATATATATATATATATATATATATATATCAAACGTAAAATGTACCTAGCATTCTTTTGAGAAAACGTTTAAGTTTTACAGAATAGCATTTAAAGTAATTGATTGGTGTACACTACGTATGAATTGGATTTTGCATTTTTAACTGATTGCCAGCTCGTCAGTTTTTGAGAATGACAAAATGTTTTCAAGAGAAATATTTATTTAAATGTTATTTCCAGATGATATCCGTGTGTATTTAAATGTTATAAGTACACGGATTTGTGTAAATACATATACGTAGATCTATTTGGGTAATGATTCAATTCCGTCATGAGCTGATTGTTTTTGTAAGCGAAACACATGTGTAAATATGTCATTTTTTTTTTGTACATATGTGAAATTTCTTCAGTTCATATGCGCACTTTGAACGACTGCGTTGTCGTATGTGCGCGCATGCGTGAGCAAATCATTGTGGACTTGCGGCCATATCTTCTCAGATGTGTGACTATCATAAATTGCAGAATTGAAAGATGCGATGTTCCCAGTGACAAGTGATGTCTGTGTGCGGGGAAAGGAAGGATAGACTGGTCGTTTGGGAGGAAGGTGAGAGGACGGAGAAAGATGAGAATAAACGAGAGAAAACGAGATTGAGCGGGAATACAATTACTTCCAAGAGATGTTAAAATAACCATTGCGCTCCTCTTAAGAGCCGATGAATTTCTGCTACGTTTAGCGCGGACAAACACCATCTACTCCCCTGTCCCACCCCCACTTCTTTTCGTGTTCTCTCTCCCCACCCTCCAACCACTTTGTTTCTCTCCCCTTTCCCACCTCTTTTACTGCGGCCGCCATTTCTCTTTGCCGGTGTAGAAAACCAGAGAAAATGCGCGGGAGCCTGGGCGGGGTGGGGTTGGAAAATTACGTTAAAAACTGAAAACACAAAACAAAAGTAAAAATGAATTAATCGAATGAAATTAGATTGAATAAAACAAAAATGTAAGAGTAAAAAGAAAAAAAAACAAGAAAAAAAAAAAAAAAAGGAAGGCGGCAAAGAATAAAATTAAATAAATAAATAAATAAAATTAACAGTAGGAGAAAATTAGAACAAAATGAAAAAAAAATAGTTTACTCAACATATTTAATTTTTTGTTTTTTTGTTTTGTTTAAATCTTTATTTCATTGCTCACGTGTTTCTTTCTTTCTTTGGTCTTTTTGGTGTGTTCATTCTTGCTTTCTTGGTTGAGAACAATCCTTGTTTACATATTCCTTTCTATCTTTTCCTTAAAGTCTGCTTTCTCTCTATCTTCTAACAAATACAGCTTTCTTTCTTTCTTTTCTTTTTGTATAATTCCTTCTTAATTTCTGTACAGTCATTGTTCACCTCTTCTTCACTAGTTTTTCCTTACTTTTTTGATACCATTCTTTCTTTATTTCTTCTTGAATACTATCTATTACAGCTTTCCTTCTTTCTTTTCTTTATTTCTTTCTGGTGAATGTACAATCATTGTTTATTTCGTCTTTATTGTCTTGCCTTAACATTTTCTACGTCCATCCTTCTTTCTTTCTTTCTTTCTGTTTTCTTTCTTTTTTTCTTTTTTTCTTTATTTTATTACGGCCTCATTCCTTTTCGTTTCTTATATTTCTTTTTTAATTTTTGCACAATCTTCTTCTCTTCTCATTCTTTCTTTCTCCTAATTATAGCCACTTTCTTTCGTTTAGTTTTATTTGGATTTTCCCTAACTAATGCTGGTTTGATGTCTTTCTTTAATTTGTTTTTCCATTAAAAATTTCATTCTTTCTTTCTAATTGTAGCCCCTTTCTTTCTCTTCTTTTATATATTTTCCCCACATACTGCGGCTTCGATTTCTTTTTTAAATTTCTTTTTCTCAATTACAAGTTTCTTTCTTTCTCTTCCCTTCTGACAACTGCTTCGATTTAACTTTTTTTAAAATCTAAAACGTTTTCTTTCTTTCTTCTAATTATAACCACTTTCTTTCTTTCTCTTCTTTTTTTCTTTTCTATACATAGTACTGCCTCGATGACTTGAATTTATTTTTTCTATTAAAGCTTTCTTTTTATTTATTTATTTTTCTTATATACTGCAACTTTATTTCTTTCCTTTTCTTTATTCTTTTCAATATTTTCACTAACTAATTTTTTCTGCATTTTTCTCGAAGTTCACTTTTGTCATAAATTAGGATTAAGCAAAGCGGAAAAAAGGAAAAATCACAGAAAATGTCAGAGTAAATTATTTGTAGTTAATTCTTTATATGAGTTTTCATTCCTTCATGTGTGTATATGCGTGTGCGTGAGGGGTGCAGGCGCGTTACTCACATTCATATTCGTATATATATATATATATATATATATATATATTCGTATTCATATTCGTATATACTGCTAAATATGTTTTGTCGTATGATTAGCAAGGTGTCACTATTTAATGTCTCTATGTAAGCTGAAACCGAATTAATACACATTCGTTTGCATGATCATCTGAAGGTGGATATTTACAGAAACTGAGTAATGAATTTACCAATAGATTTATTCTTATACAAAAGGATCTCCTGGATGTAACATTGCCGATGTGCAGGCGCTATTAACGACGAGCAGATTGGACCTTTTTCTATGAACAGCAGAGGCCATACCATTATTTTTGGCAAGGACATGTACAGAAATTCGGTGAGGAATTTTTACAGAGCACATCATCTCACTATGTGTTGACATTCTGTGGCAGACTCGCTCATTAGCTATATCCCGTTGTGGTTATTTCCTCTGGGGATAACTGAAAGCTCAAATCTTTGAACTTAAGCTTCAAATAACTGATGAACTGTAAGATATTATTCCTTATTAAATCGCAGCGATGCCACGGGCAATGTATAGGCAAGTGTTGCAGAACTTCAAAGTGAGAGTTCAAGAGTTAATAGGTCGTAAGGGTAGGCATTTAAATGATATAATCTTTAGGGATAACAATAATAAAACAAAATGGTCAGTATTATCATTTCCTTAAAGTAAAAAAAATACATTTCAAACCAAAAATTGCATTTCAACCATTTACTTTTTCCACCGTTGTCACTGTTATAAGAAAAATTATTTGCATCATCTGCAACAGTTTTAAAAGCCATTAATTGAAAATCCAAATGCCCTGGTGTATATCTATCTTATACATTCGTATATAAGTCAGTTGGGCACCTCACATGGTGTAATGGTTAGTGGGCTAGATTCACAGTCTATTGTTAATGAATTCGATTCTCATTAAGCACACTATACCACTGGCCTTGTGCCACATCTAAACTAAACTTAGTAAATAACTATATAAGTCGATCCAGTTTATGGGTGCATCCTTGATTTTTTGTCATGAAAGTATTGATTTATTGAATTCATTTATGAAAGACTCGTCCGGTAACGTTGATGCTCTGGTTGAGCAACGGTTCTCGTCGTAGGGAATGGAATAGAAACTAACCAAAAGAAAGGGCATCACTCTAATATTATCATATATGAGTGAATAATGAATGACCCTTAATTTTAAACCACAAAAGGTTTCTTTCATATATTGTGTGAAATGAACGACCTCTAACTTTTGGCTATGCTAACATACAACAATGTTTTTTCAACTTCCATTGACATTAGGAGAAAATATTCAAACACCTCTTTATATTTTCAAAACTACTGTGATACAATTAAAATTAATGCAATATCGTAAACAAAGAATATAGTTTACCATATTAAGATAATGAAGTTTTTACGTAAAATAGTTTACTATTTAAAATATTTGTTATAGGCATAGGTTTTATCAATAATGAATAATGCCAAATAAAAAAAATGTATTATCTTTAAAAATGGTCTTTGTTTAGGTATAGATTATGCCAGCACACTTTAGATTGAAGTTCCGGAAAGGTTAAGCCTCAAAACAAAGTAAGCATCGAAGTTTCAAAAACATATCTCGTATAATAAACGGCCCCTTGTTTGGAGTTGAGAAAGTTTTCTTAGGAAGTCGTACATTACACGAATATATTCGTTATGTCGAATTTATATTTATTATAACTAGCTATTGTCAATTATTATTAATTTTTACTACTAATTCATTCGTCTTACTTTCAGTGAGGGAAACATCTAAGTTATCGGACAAGCGAATTCCAGATTAGTGAGGTCCCATATTCTCATCTGGATAAAGCCATCAAACCAAATACTGACAATATCGTCTGCCAAACGCAAGCACCTTCATCGAAGACGTTAACTTGCGTGATTTCTTCTCGCTTATATGCAATAAACGTTCAAATGATAAAAGTTCAGATATCAAACTCCCCAAGAAGCCTGCATCGTCACAAGACGATGCAGATCAAACACAGTGATTCAGTGATGGATGGTTAAAAGCCTGTCCGAGACTCCCACTCGAGAGCCAGCGAGAGTCGCTTCCCATAAGACCGTCACTTCAAAAGCGACTGGCTGCACTATTGTATGATTGCCGACCATTTGAGGGAAACCCGTGGTGGCATGGGGACATTGTTCCTTTTGTCTTACAGATGGGATTTGAATTAGCCAATTGAATCAGAGGAAAGAAGAGGGAAAATCTATTATCTTTGAACGAAGGCGTGTTTGTGTCAGCAGTCGGTGTGTATGAACGTCTCAATAAATGTCGGACAATCGTGTGTACGTTGTTATCACGTTAAAATGATACCCACGTGGTAAAGACAGAAAATGGTAATCATGAAACAAGTTCAAATTCTACTCAAGTCTTTTGTTCTCTTTCCAAAGAGATTTTGGAGATGGTTACAAATCTTATCCTTCCAGCATTTATTAATTTCAATGTCAATATTTGTATCATATTGACAATCATCTTAATATTCAGTCTCCAAAAGAACTAGTATTTAGATATTTGTTAATTAAAATCCAACCAGGAAAAAAATCGTAAATAAAAAACAATGGAACAGGCAAACGGCACAAACAAACTCAGTGTTCGCTACCTTCAAAACGGACTACAAATGCAGCCGGAAATATTTAGTTGTAAACGGTAAACCAGTTCGGATTCAAGAACGCATTATACGTCGTTGTGGAAATGCCATATATGAAAACTACAAAAGAACTAGTATTTAGATATTTGTTAATTAAAAAAATCCCAACTAGAGTTTAACAATTAATTCTTGCGCGGAAAGATTAAAACCCCATTTTATTACCGATCAGAAATTATTCATGTAGTATGAACATATTTTGATATATGTAAGAGAGAAAGATAGAAAAGAATACGACAGTAAGTTGAGGAATAAGTGAGAATAACAAATAAGAAATGTGATGATGATTTTTTTATATGTGTAAAAATATATATTGGTTCAGAGTAAATGTTTCGATTGATAATCTACAGTATCGAACATATGTTTAAGATAAATACATATTAGACATGCATCTCCACTCTTCTTCAGGACAAAAACAAATATAGACTGTTGATGTTAGTTTTTGTTTAACGAGTGATACGAGAAGGAATATACATACGCAAAAATTGTAATATATATATATATATATATATATATATATATGTGTGTGTGTGTGTGTGTGTGTGTGTGTGTGTGTTTGTATATAAGTATTATTACATTTGTCTACTAGTACTGTTTGTAGAGTTAGGTATATCTTTGATACTTCAAGTAAGAAGTAATTTGGTTTCAAATCTATTTCAAATGAATAAATAGTGAGATCAGTGATGCGGAGATATGACAAACTAATAACGAAATAATTCGAGGTGTTATATTCGATTTAGGTTATATTTTACTAAACTACTTTGAAAAGAATTCTCCCAGTTAAAAATTATTTCTAACACTTAATTATTAGCTTATTGCTTTTTTCCGATCATCAGACAATAAAACTTTAAAATTATGTAATTATTTTTACATTTGTATGACAAGCAATGGTGACCAAAGAGAAATAAACGGTAACTTCTCAACGATGTTTCTTACATAGTCCTTACACAAACACAATTCGATACTATGCTTGTATATGTTGCTGCCATAAAAAGTGAGATAAAGATATTTATGGACATTTCACATGACTTAAAACCCCATCTACAGGGAAAGTTTTAATTTAGTGATTATTAAATTGTTAAACTGTGACATATATATGATTGATTGATTTTAATGACATCTACGCGAATTTTATACATAGAGGTTAAGGAATCAGGTTCATTGTACGTTCATATTTCTATATTTTGTATAGTTGTTTGTAGTTGTTTGTTAAGATTTATTTGTCGCACACGGTCCTATCAAATACAAATAATTCTTAAACAGATCTATTGAGCCCATAAATGGGACCCTAACATACGCTACCACTCCAATGCAGAGTGCACCAGGGAGTAATCGGAATGAAAGTTTACTCTAAACTCTTCAGATCTCCAGAACTGGGGTCCACCATCTGATGCTGTTTAGTGCCATAACTACAACACCTCTTTTGCGGTGTCTTACCTATCTGCGGTGATTAACTATAGAGAGCCAGGAAAAAAAACGATACAGGTTCAAGTAAGAAATCCGTGTTAATTTTTAAATAGAAAATATTTTCTGCGTGCAAAGATTAGTCATTATAATGATATATTGCGAAAAATACAAGCTTACAAAAGAGGCAACACTAGCTGCAGATTGTGTCAGGCGGAAAATATTATGCATTCTAGAAAATGCCAAAAGCAAATTGCTGAACAAAAGAAATGGATTGATATTAAAGTGTAGACATTAATAAATTTCTCATCTGTCATTTGCCACCTGATTAATTCCATATTTATTCACCTATTTAGTTTATATATATATATATATATATATATATATATATATTATATATATATATATAGAGAGAGAGAGAGAGAGAGAGAGAGAGAGAGAGGGGGAGAGAATGTGCGTAAGAGAGAGAGAGAGAGAAGGGGGAGAGAATGTGCGTAAGAGAGGGAGGGAGATGAATAAGGAAAGAGAAAGAAAAGTGTGAAAGAAAAAGATAGAGAAACATAGAGAAAAAAGATGAATAGATATATGGCAAAAGGAGAGAGAAAAAGA
>CM042137.1:77510382-77512882 GCA_023376005.1 Doryteuthis pealeii
TACTCATGCGCTGAGTTGGCGAGGGCAGGTATCGAAACAGGAACCTTGTTGTTCCTAGGCGAACATATATATATATATATATATACGGATATTTTTGAACATCCAAATATTTTGTATATATTTACACTTACTTTTTATATATCTTAACTATATAGTATACGTAAATTATATCGCAAACACATTTAGGAATAAATATTAATTAATGGCAAACATTTATTTCAACGTAAAATCAATTAAAGATGATGGGAAAACAGCATATATACAGATATGCCATTATTGATTCATATATATATATATATATATATATATATATATATATATAGAGAGAGAGAGAGAGAGAGAGAGAGAGAGAGAGAGAGAGTGGGGGGGAGCATAAAATTGAGCTATCTTTTTGTGAGATTGTAATAAACAATGCCGAGAGTTTAAGGTTTATGTCTCCTTGCTGACCATTGTTGGTAATATAAATGTAGAGATAATTTAATTAAAAAAAAATATTCATTGAATAGAGATTTCAGTTCAGGATATTTTTATACATAATGAAAGAGATAAATATTCAATTATTCCAATCTTACGAACATAAAG
Source organism: Doryteuthis pealeii (assembly GCA_023376005.1). NCBI lineage: Eukaryota > Metazoa > Mollusca > Cephalopoda > Myopsida > Loliginidae > Doryteuthis > Doryteuthis pealeii. The sequence continues at coordinate 77,510,965 of CM042137.1, forward strand.
TAAGGATCAATTTTAAAATTGCTTACTTGTAATTTAAGCCCATTGTTGAAAACTTTTAAAATTTTGACATTTTCCATAAACAATATGCTAACAGATTAGAAAATATGGTGCCTGTTTTCATGAGTTCTGGGATAACACTCAGACAGGCAGACAAATATGGGTTTGTTGGATTATAATTAGATAGCTAAATACCCTAAAGAAGGTATTTACCCAACCCGTTTGCTAAGTAGAAACTAACACAAAGTTGTAAATATCGGCCACCCAGTGATGAACGAAATCGCTATTCAGAAATAATAGATCTACGAAACTATCTTGCTAACCATTACATCACGATGGCACGCCCAAATTCAGTGAATTATTTATTTAGAACTAGCAGCGGCTACCCGGCGTCGCCTGGGTAGATGGGGATCTTTTTAAAATTAGTTCCGCAGATCCATTATTACTGAATCATGAGTTGAATCCTCGTGGGATGCCCCATTTAAATCACTTTGAAAAAAATGGACCTTGCATTGATCCAGCAACTCTGAAAAGAAATATTAATGTCTACTATCTAAAATATTAAATGAAAAAAAATCCATGCTGTTATCATTTAAATTTTATTTTCTAATTATCTTCACGAATATAAATAAAATCTCTATTATTTTTACTCAAAAACCAAGCCCTGGTGATATTTAATGTGTATATATATTTACTTTGTCGTTAATTGTTTTATTTTCGAAGTTTCCTCCGGACATACAGATTCACACAACTGCCCTGTTGTATAGATTACACGTACGGTAAAGTTTTACATCTTTGTAAAACAACTTAGAGTAATGATCGTTAATTATGAAAAAAACAAAAAAAACAAAAAAAAACTGTTTAAATTGCTTAGGCATCAAATGAAAATATGATTATTAATAAAAATATATAGATATTTTCACGATTAGAGATAACCTTTCGTCATTAAATTTCGTAGATGACTGGTGCAAAAATCTATCTATCCTGGGCAAGCTTATTAGACTGCTGAGGTTTTGGTTTTTTTCGGTTAAAATATAATAATAAATAAAATAAATTTTAACTTGCATACCTTCTAAAATAAAGAAGTTATCCAATTGATGTGTGATTATTAACAAGCTAATATCGCAAATCCATGATTACTGCATAGCGAGTTGAATCCTCGTGGGATGTACCATACTTGCGACTTTGTGTCATATCCTACCTGTGGCAAACAGGTAGCGTAAATATCTACTTTCTAAAATAAAAAGTTAAACCTAAGTATAATTATAAAACCTTATCAGAAAAACTATTATCAGAAAATATTATAGAAGTTTCACAGTCTTAATAAACAATTTATTTTAACTATTATTTAAAAAAAAAATAGATTGTATTATTAATATAATTTTCTGAAGGTCCTTGTCATACAGTAGACCTAATTTTGTTAAAGCAACGAGGAAAAAAACTTCTGGGCTCCCACCGTGATTAGGGGACAAAAAACTTAAGCTTAATTAGTTTCAATGTAGATCCGCCTCTGAATTTAATAATATTCAAAGATACCGAAGTTTTATTTATGAAAAGGTGCTGGAATTTTTTCAGCCCAAACGAAGGCCCACCAGTCACAAAACGCACACTCCACACATTCATCCGCTCAAAACACACACACACACACACACACACACAAGGCATATAATTACTCAATTTTTTTTAACACTTAAAAAATTAATTTTTCGTTTGTCCCTGGATTCACAAACACTAAAAGCGTTTAAATCATATCAATCACCAAGAAAAAAAAGAAAAGAAAAAAAAGGATAACTCTGTAAATAAAAGTAAAATTACAAAAGTATATATTATCATATATACTTATTATTTTTAGAGTTTTCGACTGCTGCAGAATAATTTTAGTTTCAAAGTTTCAACAATGCGGTAGATTTTAGTAATAACT
>CM042137.1:77517882-77520382 GCA_023376005.1 Doryteuthis pealeii
AAGGATTGAGCACTCCTGGACAAATTACTAAAATAATACTAGTCCAACGGAAAACGTTGAAGCGGTACTCAGACACACTATATATATATATATATATATATATATATATATATATATATATATATATATATATATATATATATATATATATATATATTATTTTGTTTTATGATAATGTTTTTATTTATTTATACCAATGGGACAAAGCAGAAGATTCGGTATTACCAGTTCTTAATATCTATTTTAGTTTAATATTCAGAAAATATTGACTGTGCAGTTGTGTATTTCGGCAGTGGTTGTGGGCTCAAAACACCTTGAGTCTCAATTTTTCTCATCTTTGAAATGGCCGCGAATGGTTAGGTTTGGTTACATTTCTTTCTTTTTTAATGGCATATCAACATTCATGGGATATTTAATGCCAAATCATCCTTTTAGAACAGCAGTGTTACTGTTTAAACCATAGGTGGGAGCCGTAAATGTATTATGGTGTTAATGTTAATTATTATTATATTAGTATTATAATGAGTCTATTACACGTCGCTAGGTAAGTTAGTATTAGCACTCCGTAGCACAGGAAATAAACACCTGCAATAGATTTCTTAACATTTTTGAGACAGGGGTTCAGAATTAAATTTCTGGTTAAGATTGTGCATATGGATTTTAGGATGGAATGGGTTAAGAGACTAATAACCCTTTTTTAAATAGGGGTCAAAATCCCTCTCAGTTCGCACCAGGTATTGGACATGAAAAAAAAAAAAAAAACGCTGACATTTGTTTAAAATTATACGTAAAATATAATTTTGAAACGACATAGATATCGGTCATTTTAACAGCACGAGTGAGTACCAATAAAAAAACACTATTTATCGTGATTAACAGGGGCAGGGTCTATGAGAAGGGGATTCAATATGTATATCATTTCGGGGCCCAGAGTAAAGGCCGACAATTTCGGACTACGCACACTCTAAAGCGAAAAAAAAAAAAAAAATAATAAAAAAAAAAATAAACAAACACTTTTCATTAGCTGGTTACGGTTTGTATAAAGTATATTGTTATGCAGTCATTTATGTCCACATTGAATAATGCATTTATAAAATTTTTTACAGTGCTCATATTCAGGATTGATACCATTGTGCTTTGATTATCATACACCCAAAAGCTGTCTACTGTGTTCCCATTTTATGATAACATATTTAAAAGAAAACAAGGAAACAACTACACCTTCAATTTTAAATTTATTTATACCGTTATTTTTTTAAAATTAAAATATTTGAGAATTCGAGGCCCAACTGGACTTAAAAAGCTCAATTTTGTAGCGGCGTCTTCTACTGAGGGACCTGACAGTTCTGCATTGAAAATCTCTTCTCGAAGGACAGAGCCATTATACTGGTATATATATATATATATATATATATATATATATATATATATATATATATATATATATATATGTGTGTGTGTATCAAGTTCAGTGCTACCTTGTCAACATAGCTAGCTATATATAAGTAAATTGACAAAGAAAGGAATGATGCACACACACACACATATATATATATATATATATATATATATATATCAAGTTCAGTGCTACCTTGTCAACATAGCTAGCTATATATAAGTAAATTCACAAAGAAAGGAATAATGCACACACACACACACACACACACACACACACACACACACATATATATATATATATATATATATATATATATTGAAATGTAAATTAGTTACGTACTAACATCTGTATCTAAGTAAACATATTTCTACTGATATATGACTGAAATATAAACAAGGGAACCTTTTCGTATAATAAAGGAACAAAAATATATCTAAAATGTGACAGAATGCCTTTGCAGCTTCCTAGTAGTGCCATATGCTTTTGCGACATCAATTCCTGTTAGTAGAACCACGCAACAGAGAGACAGCCGAGAGTACACAATCGGCAGAACGACTGGGCAATTTGCATCCAACCAGAAAGCTGTAGTAGAAGCAGTCATAGCAGCAGCAGCAGCAGCGTTGACGACACTGCCGTCCAAACAGCAATCAGCAGAAGCTGAGACAGCAGGAAGTAATAGTATTTGTAGTCGAGTCAGTAAGGGGCCTCTGGTTGATCGATGCAAGTGTATGCAGGCTGGGGAAAGGAAAGGACGTTACAGTGTGCCGTGAGTCTGTCCCATACCAGGTGTAAGATTAAATTGAGAGAATGATGTTCCGTTGACAACTCAGTTTTCAATTAAGGGAAGTCGCGGGTCGAGACGTGGGATGTGTGAACGTCGGCTGGCATTACCTTCCCTGAGGTAGGTTGGGGCGTGGCAGGCAAGTGTGGAGCGAATGGAAGAGGTATGGGTAGTTGAAAGATGATAAAAACAGATAAGGCCGACAAAGTGAAATAGGGTGGGGTAGAATATAGTAGGATGGAAAGAGAAAAGGAATGACCAAATGAGAGAGGAGAGAGAGAGAGGGAGAGAGAGAGAGAGAGAGAGAGAGGAGAGTATGA
>CM042137.1:77525382-77527882 GCA_023376005.1 Doryteuthis pealeii
GTCAATTTATACCCGCTGTCGGTCATATTGGATACTGTTTGCATGGATAGTAGAACGATTTAATATCAGAGTACCGCTTTAACGTTTTCATTATGGTGACATTCGTCAAATCGTAACCCAGGAAGGTTTATATGCCATTAAACAAAGAAACTAAACCAAACATCTCTCTAGTCGAGCAGGGATGAAGATTTCTTTCCAAAACATACCAGCAAATATACAGATTTTATATCTAAAAATATGTGGACAAAAAGGGAGTCAATTTTCTATTACATTCAAGTTATAAACTGGTCCCTCTTTCATGTCCATTTATAAATCGCCTATCCCCCAGCCATGGTTTATATATTACCACAACTGTTCTTCTACAAGGATGGTTTGGCATAAAATAATCCACGACGTTTGATATGCCGAATCCGAAATATTTTTGTAAATCTATCTAATCACATAGAAAGATGATGTGTATTGAAAGAATCTGATTTCTTCCCTAAGATTTTATACTTTGTTTTTATTTAGTAAATCGTATTTTCGGATTCAAATTAGAATTATATTTAGAACCGTATAAAAATGTCGACGACAGAAATAAAGGAATTAGAGAATTTTTTAAATACCAAATTTAATGCAATAAAAACGAAAAATATTGATTATTTATTTATTTACCTGACTTCCCTTATTTATTTATTTTAAACTTTTTAATTCAATAAATCTTATATCACAAATTCCACAATTCATATTGTGTGGATTTATCTTAATTACATACTAAATATTCAAACAATTTCAAGAATGATTAAAAAATGTTAAAAATGTAAAACAAATTTTTGAAATGTATAAGAAATCTTATATATATACACGGGTTAGCTCAGTCGGTAGAACGTTCGACTATAAACTATGAGGTTCCTAGTGCGATAGTGGCCCTCGCCAACTCAGCGTATGAGTAGCACAGGGATCTGTGCGGTAAACTAAGGAGCTGATGATAGGTGTGGTGCTCCACCTAGGACGCAAAAAATGTCGTTGAGCTCGGCATCATCAGTGGTTTTAATTAAAACGATTGATGATGCCGAGCTCAACGCTCTAAGGAAATATATCCTACACACTTTTGTCTGAGTTTTGTTCTTTTATTCCTCACATCTACCATATATATATATATATAATATATATATATATATATATATATATATATAAGTTGAAAATTACATTTTCTTTCCTTTATTTATTTTTTCTTTCAACACACACACACACACACACATATATAATATATATATATATATATCAAAGTGGAGTGAATGATGGATCAAACGATTTACAAATGTCAAAAATAAAATACAAACAAAATATTCACATGATGTATTTTTTTCATATTATTTTCATTTGAACATTTTTAGGAGGAAATAGAAAACAACAAAATTCTGCCTTGATGATGGTCGGATTGACCGAAACATTCGCATTGATAATAGAAAAAATACATCATGTGAATAACTGGACAAATATGAAACATGAGAGTGATGGTCTTATCAACTGTAAAAAAACTGGACAAATACGTGGACTTTGTCAAAGAGCTAGTGAAAGGGAAGGAAAGGATGTGGGGGGAATGGAAATCAGAAGATGAATTGTGACCATCCAGAACGCAGCGTTCCCAAAATCAGCCAGTATACTTGAAGAGTCATGGAGATCTACGGAAACCTGTTGTCATTCACACATTAGTAATTAAAAAAAAACACCAGTTATAACATTAAGACTAAAATACTACTACTACATTGAATAATAATAATAATAATAATAATAATAATAATAATAATAATAATGTAGCAAATAGTACAACGGGAGTACAAAACTAGGCACGATGGGTTGGAAAGGTGATCCACTGGGAATTATGCAAAAAAATAAATTTTGACCATACAACAAAATGGTATATACATAAACCAGAATCTGTTCTTGTGAACGCATTAAATTCTCTGGGACTTTGAGATAAAAACGGATCCCCTTATCCCAGCAAGAAGACCAGACCTTGTGTTGATTAACAAAAAAGAAAGAACTTGTCAACTGGTGGATTTTGCAGTTTCAGCAGATCACAGGGTGAAGCTGAAGGAAAAGGAAAAAAGGAACAAATACCTGAACCTTGCCAGAGAACTGAAAAAGTTATGGAACATGAAAGTCAAAGTGATACCAATTGTAGTTGGTGCACTTGGAATGGTCCCAAAAAGCTTGGAAAAAAGAAATCAGAAAAAGAATTGAGACCATCCAGCATATTGCACTGCTACAATCTGCCAGAATACTCAGAAGAGTCCTGGAGGCCTGAGGAGGTTTGTTGTCACTCAGAATCTGATGTGAAAAACTCAAAAGGAGTGAACAATTATAAATTCTCTGGGACTTTAAGATACAGACGGATTGCCTAATCCCATTTTGAAAGACCATACCTAGTGTTAATTAAAAAATTTAACTGTGGATTTTACCGCCCGGCGGACCACAGAGTAAAAATGAAAGAAAACTAAAAGATAGACAAATATTT
>CM042137.1:77532882-77537882 GCA_023376005.1 Doryteuthis pealeii
TGTTAGAGGTCTTTTCTTGACAGCGTTCTCGTTTCTCTACAAACACTTTTTAACGTTATAATCTTCTATGTGCAGGAAAAAAAAACAGGTAATTTTACATCAAATCGTTTAACTGTCCATAGAGAACAGACAAAAATGCACTTCTTAATTATCTATAAAGAGTAATAAATAAAGTCACTGAGTACTAAACAATGTTTGTATATCGGTAAACCTACGTGGTGTCGTGGCTAATGAGCTGGACTGCGACATTGTAGTAAGCGAGTTCGAACTCAGTTGTATTATGTTCAAGTTCCGACTAATGCACTTGGGAAAAGTAGTTATTTACTTAATCCGTTGCCATGGGTAGGATGTGAACAATATTGCAACTATAGGGCATCTAACGAAGATAGAACTCGCTATTCAGTATCAACTGATCTGGGAGATTACTTTGCTAACACATTGATGGGACTTCATACCATTGGAAAAGGTAAACACCATTTCATGCCTCAGGTATGGATTAAATAGTAGCATTAAGGTTTTTCTTCAAGGATAGCTTTTGAATTAAACAACATACAAAAGTCGATTTACCATTAAAAAGAAATCTAACCAAACCAATATATATCTTCTCCCTCTAGTCTTTCTTGAAGTTGAGTCTTATTCAAATTTAAGACGGAGCTGTTTACGTTCCACTTCGTGCTAATACATTAAAAAAGGCATGAATCTAATGCTCCCCCCATCTATGAGTAAAATAGTATAAGAAACTAGATTCTCTGGAATTGGCTAGGAATCCACCCCAGTAGGAAAAAATGCGAATTTGGGGGTGGTTTTGCTTAGTCGGTAGAGCATCCGCATGGGAAACGCAATGTTTTGGGTTTAATACCGACCCCCACCAACTTAGCGTATGAGTAACACATTGGGTAATCTGACCGGTACGGTAAATTGAAGAGCTGACGGTAGGTATGACATTCCAACCCAGCAAAAAATCTCCTTGGTCTAAATCTAGCAAAAAGGGAATAGTGTTCCTCACCCTCCGGCTGATACTGACAATAGGCCATTCTGCCAACTTTACTTACAAACACGTCCTTGGCTAGCATGGTAGGATAAGGCCTATTACTCTCGAAGAATTATTGATCTTAGGAAAGGCATGAGTTTAGCAGTGGATTGTCAAAAGCTAATATGAATGGAAAGGGGAACATAGATAAATATTTTCTGCACCTTACATGGTGTAATATTTAATGATCTAGTCTTATAGACAATTACTCGGGAATTCAGTTCTTGCTTGATGTCACATAATCATGGCCTTGTGTCAAACTTAGCTAAGCTTAGTGTTGTAATTCGAGTATCGAAATTAACAGAGAAATAATAGGAAGAAATACAACGAGTATTAAAGGATAGGGAAAAAGGTTTACAAAGCAAAGATACTTGGTGAACAGAGTAATTAGCAACTGAATTAACAAGTCCGGTGATATGTTTCTCCCTTCCAAGGTTTCGTATTTATAGGAAAACATTCTCATTATTTAGGTGTCATATGACACTTAGTAAATTAATAATATTGTTCTTATTAATCTATTAATTGATTGATTTTAATGGCATATTAAATCATTTACATTCATTTTTGCCTTGAATGGTGTCACGTTTATTGTACATTCATATTTTCATTTTTTATGCCATAGTTCCTTAAGAATTTATTTTGCAAGCGGTTTTATGATATCGGGTATTTCCATCAACTATTTAAATTTTGTGTGTAATTATTTCTTAAGAGTTTTTGCACATTGTCCTGCCGATTATAAATAATCTTTAAATAGATCTACTTAACTCATTGATAAGAGCCTGACAAGTCCTCCGGTCAGAGTGGAGATGGGAGTAATGCCAACGAAAGGCTACTCCTCAATCCCCCAAATCTAAATAACTGGAGCTTGATGCAGTTTTGTTTCATACTCAGAATACCCATTATTTGTTTGGAGGAGAGGTCTTACACCTCTGCAGAGGGATAGGTCAGCGTATTCTAATATTTTTTGTTAAAATCACCAAATGTTTAGTTATGTTTTTTTTTCTAACATATATTGCGTCTAATTTTTTTCTGTTATTTTCATATCTCTAAAATAAGCATGCAAAATCACTATTGTTGTATAGATCACTGAAGTTAATCCCCTTCTTGATGCGACTATTCCTGGTCTGATCTGTGTCATGGTAAAATTTTGTTTATTGCCAATCCTTTGAGTCGCTGAGCTGTCACCAGTGGCAACTATAAATAGACAAGTACTGGTTAGGTTTGTAGTCGGAATGTCATTGGGGGATTTTAAGTCGGATGAGACTCACTTACGGCGAAATCATCTGGAAGCTGACAGAACTGCATCGAAGGCCAACTGACTAGTTCTTCAAAGTATTTACCACTGTCTTTGGACAGATAATCTCCTACCTATGTATTTACCTTCTAAACAAAGAGGAAACAGTCAGTACAAATATAGTTTCGAGTGGACAAGCAAAGCGAAACATTTCCTATTCGCTGTGTCTCATTATCATTAAAGGCGACGTCATAGAGAAATGATTTAAAGAGAATCTCATTAAAATACTGGTTGAATTAAAGATATTTCAAAATCTCTCTCTCTCTCTCTCTCTCTCTCTCTCTCTCTCTCTCTCTCTCTCTCTATATATATATATATATATATATATATATATATATATATGTATATATATATATATATATATATATAATTTCCAAACTCGAATATATATGACAATTTGTAAACCAACATATATATATGTATTATTTGGATCATTCGGACTATTGTCCTTATCTTTATTATTATCTACACAGCATTTCGGCCAATGCGCACTCCAGCCTTCTTCAAGTATTACTTGTTAGACTCGGGAACCTTCTTGTCGAAGGCTGGACACATGGCTCAACAGATGTAGGTGTTGAGTTAATATAATTCTACGTGACAGACATCTCTTGGTCGCAGGTTAGAAACATAGAATAATTAATAATTATGGTTACCGGAATGAGAACGGTCTACCCCGGTGGATTGAACAAGGAGTTCGGTTTGAAGTTCTGTGAAGGCTCCTGATTACTTGAAGGCCAGCGATTATGACATGGAGGCTTCCGATTACGGCAAGAAAGCACCCAAGTTTGACAAAAAGGCACCAGAGTTCGAGAAAGTTCCCGAGTCCAACAAAAAATACCCGAAGAAAGCCGTAGGGCACATGGACTGAAACGTTATATAGATAATAGGACAATAGTTCCAATAATCCAAATAATTCAAATTATAAAGCCATGAACTAAAAAATTCAGAGAAATTATATATATATATATATATATATATATATATATATATATATATATATATTATATATATATATTTTGGGATGTTTGTTTATTTTAGAAACGTTGCTGAATAAAGTATATATTAAATTTTTACTTGAAGGCACTTACAACGCATGTATCGCATAAAATTCGATACTTTTTCTTATAGAAAATTAACTTGACAAGTGTAATCCCGGCAAAGGATGGCTCGGTGTGTAGAATACCGTACAGACTGTTTCGACTTTATTAAGTCTCATCAGCGGTATATACTTTGCCGGGATTACACTTGTCAAGTTCATTTTCTATAAGAAAAAGTATCGAATTTTATGCGATACATGCGTTGTAAGTGCCTTCAAGTAAAAATTTAAATATATATATATATATATATATATATATATATATATATATATTGTATGTCACATACAAATATAATGGAACAAATTTCCATCTTGAAGGAACACAGACAAACAAAACAAAACAAAACATCGATACATGTATCATGTTTATGGCAACACAATTATAGCTATATATATATATATATATATATATATATATATATATATATATATATATATATATATATCGTAGGTACCAGAATAAGAGGAAGAAGAGAAAGTAGGGAATCATTAGATCTAGTGTTAATTAACAAGGAGAAAATAAATTTTCACCCTGTTCATTTTGCTGTTCCATTGCACAATAGGTTAAAATATGAACGTACTATGAACACGATTCTCTAACTTCTAACATTAGAAGATTTAACATGTCGTTAACATCAATCAATCAATCGTAATGAATATGTTGAATAGTAAATCAATATATAATTATACAATGAAATATATAATTATGTGCGTCTCTCAGAAATCTGACTTGTAAGAACATTTCTGGATACATATTCGGAATCAGCATCCTCAATTTAGTCTGGGACATCATCAATAGTTTGGATAGCCTACGAAAAAATGTTATACAGTTTGAACTATTCGGGTTTAATTCACGTGAATGCGGAAAAATGAGTCATGATTTTGTCTGTCTTGAACATTTTAGCATTGAGTTGTTTCTATGATCAGCAGTTTAGCTTAACTTCTTTATTATAGATTTCTGGCGCGTTAGACAGATCACTATCTGTGGCGGGAATAGTTAGGTTGGACAATTCAGTGAAGCACGCTGATAAATGGGCGCTGAAAGGCAATAAGCTAAAATGAAGTAAATAAGTAGATAAAAAAAAATAAACGAAGAACACCAAGAGTGATAAACAGAAGTAAAAACAAAGAGCGAAAAATCAACAAAAATCTATCGTAGAGTCTACATCGGCTTCTTCGAGAATAGATATGCACATTTCGTATTTAATGTAATGAATAATGAAGACTGCTCATTGGTTTCAGTGCATGTTGATTAGAAAGGAATACAAAAAAAGCCTTTGCTATCATATCAGCTTTTGTTTTAATCTACTGCAGCAACCCGATGGTCTTTAAAGTATGGAGAGTAGTGTGTCTTAGTCTTATCCTACCACGCGATCGCACATAACGTACAGACAATGAATTTGAATTCAGAGTTTTTTTTTTCATATGCCTATTGTTTAAACAGAAAAAGGTTGATATGCCGTAAAATAAAACAACCAATCAGTTAAGCAGCGATAAGTTTATTTAATACTTAATTGGTCGACCACTTAAACAACAGCTGGTACTGTAAGCAACATAAGCCCTTTGTTTATCAAGATGGC
>CM042137.1:77542882-77550382 GCA_023376005.1 Doryteuthis pealeii
AAAATTTAGATTTTTATAACTTAAAAAAAAAGAATTTTCATTGTGATGTGTTTTTTCTTGTCTGTCAAGTCGGTTGGTCTCAGAAATTATTTTATTTTACATCTGAGTGGTCTTATGATATGTAAGCGCTCTTAGCACAACGTCTATCATCATAAGTTGACTCGGCAACCGGAGAATCTTGTTGATGTGAAACCAGTCTAAGAGAAGGAATATTCTGAATTCTAAAGTCTGAATAAAGCACTGTCAAACCACTATCTCTTCCTCTGGTAATTATCATAATGCTCAGTTTACTGCTAAAATGAAATTGTGGAAGACCTAGTCGGTAGGCAACCAGTATAGAAGAAGGAAAAAGCTGGATTCTAAACTGTGTATATATATATATTTACCAACACCTCCGCACGAGCAGGATGTGACACCAGGTCAATTTCTTAAGCGGAGTTCAACAGGTTTGAATTCAGTATTTTTCATCTCCTAGACCGGTTGCCTAACCAAGATTAAAGAGCCCGGTCTGCTCTACAATTTATCCATAGGTGGAGGGAGAGTAGAATGCATACCTTTCCCAAGGGTATTAGTGCTAAGTGAAATTTAATGACCACATCTAGGATTTGAACTCGGGGCGAGGAGTCCATTTCTCATGACTTTAACCATTACACCACTCACTTCCATAAACTGTGTATACGGCAATGAAAAGCGCTCGTAGCGTAACGGTTATCGTCATAGGAAGTGTACTCCAAAATCCGAATTCAAGTCTTATTCTCGCGCCATCTATGGGTAAATAGTAGGGTAGATCGTTGTCTTTTACCTTGTAATGGCAACCGGTCTAGGAGAAGGGAAACTCTGAATTCAAAGCAGACTTGAAGAGGAATGGATTCAGCTAGGCTATTTCTTTATGTCACTCTACATGTGTAGCGACCCAACAACCAGACTTGTTTACGAGTTAAGTGTTTTCTTTATGTTATAATACATTTTTTAATTTTTTTCCATCAACAACCAGTACATTTTATTTCCCGTTTGCTTACGATCGTTTCATGGCTTTCTTTCTGGCTAGGAAATTTTGTGCAGAACATTTAAACCTAACGAACCTAAGACGAGGTGATATAATGTTATCACCATGAAACTTAATTAGGTGCGAAAGCCTATTATTTCTAAACAGTAATAAAGTTACACAATCATCGCAACTTTCATAAAGCTGACTAGAAGAACTGACGAGCAAAACTTAATTTCTAAAGCGCTGGTTAGTGGAAACATATGCAGTTTTTACAAATTCATGTTTTTAAATCTCAAATACAAATGTAATGGTCATACGATCGAATCATTGTAACAGTTGCTCTATTTAAAGAAAAACGTCTATTTGTCTGAATTTTTTATATGAGGCTTCATAATTTGTATTATTTAGATTTTTCGGACTGTTAAACTTATCTTTATTGTTTTATGCACAAAGTTTCAGCCGATGTGCTCTCCGGTATTCTTGGGGTATTTCTTGTAATCAGAAGACTTCACGAAATTTTGAATCGAACACTTTATTCAATCCATTGAGGTAGATTGCCCTCATTCCATTAAATATAACCGGCTAGAAGTGTTAAACTATGTTAGTTAGGATGGAACCTGTAAAAAACAGATGATTGTCACTTAGAACCGTATAAACTCAACTCTTATATCTGTTCGCCATATATCCAACTGGTCATCCAGATCCCACTTTTATCAAAATTAAATATAATTATCCAAGCAATGGTAATGTAGTTTCATAATATATATGGTTATGAAGGTATATTTCGAAAAACTTTGGAGGAGTTTGTGCGAAACATCGACAGGAACTACAACTTTATATAGATGTAGATAGGCTTATGCCAAAAATGTCTGTGGAAATGACCTGATTGACAAGTGATACAGTAAATAGGGATGTTTATATTTAAGAGGAATAAGATATAGCAAGAAAGGGCCTGAGCTAGATTTGTAAGTTTGTAGATTTTATAAAAATAGCAGAATAGCTTTTCGGTGACAGAGGCAGACCAAGGAGAATCTTGAAGAAGAGTATGGGGTCAAGGGGTCAATTTGAAGCAGTGCTCAGCATGTCTTGTTCGTCTTATTGGGGGGGGGGCGTGCGAAAGAAGCTGAGTGGTCATACAGTTGCTTTTTATATGGGTTGCTGCTTCCAGGATTTGGCCGAGACAGCACGCAGCATTCTCGATTAGTCTAGCCTTTAATACCTTTCTTTTTAAAATTGATAACGGAATGTTTCGACGTAGTATACATGGAAACAGACGAAGAACGTTCATTGTTTGGACGATTTTGAACTTTTAATTCTGAAAATAACTTGAGAATCTATTAGTGGGTACTAATATTACTACAAAATAAAATTAGATATTATTATTGAATTATTATTTTTATTACTTTTATTCCTTGTTAATACGATAAAACAAAATGGATGATTATTATTGAAGAAAAAAATCCTCTAATCGTTCAAGTCTGCTTTATTTCATTTCCATTTATTAATATTCTATTTTGCCTTAATATTAATTTGGTTAAAAGCCGAGATATATTAAAGTGTCCGGGTCGTTGTTTGATTGTCTTCTTCAGCATCTGCTTCAATAATGATTATGTCAACAAAGTACGGTTGGCTTCGAATTAGAAAATTATGGAGTATCGAATAAAGATGTTTAAGTGAAACGTGTTATACGTAGAAATTGGTAATTTGAATGACTTGCTTTTCATTCTTTCAATCTTATTTCATAATGTTATCTATTTATCTACACACGCATACGGGGGGAGTATCCGAGACGTAGTAGCTATAGTGTTGCACTTGAGTATCGTAGTAAGGTATGAGTTAAATAGCACCGCTAATGTTCTTCTACAAGGATGAATTGGCATTAAATAACCCACGAAGGTTAATATATTATTAAAGAAAGAAACTGAAACCGAAACAACACACACACACACACATATATATATATATATATATATATATATATTATATATTATATATATATATATATATCGGTCGCGTGGCCTATTGTCGCTATCAGTCTATCTCTTTTTCACTAGTGCCAGACCAGGCAGTTTGTTTTTGAAGTTGGTGTTTTTTGAAGAATCGCCTTCACAAACAGCTATAGGCAAAAAAGACAGCAAGATGATACTTAGCAAAAATTATAAAAATAAAAAGTAAACACACACACACAGACAAAACACACACACACACACACACACACACACACACACACACACACATTCATAACCAATCCCACTAGCATTCACCATTTGTACATGAATAACTAAATCTTCACCAACCCAGTAGAAATTACCCATCTAAATGCTTCTATCAACACCTAACACCGGTGGCATCATTATCAGAACCTTACTGCCACACACCTTATTTGAGGAAAAAACTCCCACTATCACCCCTGCTAACACCAACAACTGACCACCCCTCCTCTATTCGCAACCTCCTAATTCACCAGTATGAAAATGTTCACCGTTGAAGCAAGAACTCAATCCAACGTCCTGAAGAAGATCTAACAGACCGAAACATTTTAACGCCGACATCACTACCTACAATAAACATCAATTTTGTACAACATCCCGTGTTTGTCTACCTTTCTCCAAATACTGTCGGATGAATTTCCTCATATTTCTCATATATATATATATATCTTATTTGGAAAATCACATAGGCGAGAAACTGACAGTTACCAAGTTCCGTAGACTTTATGTTTTCACTAACTTAATTTTATATACGTATATATAAACCCCACAATAAAGCCTGCTAATTGAATAAACCTCGAAACACTAAAACAAATAAACAACAACAACAAAACATTCCCATGAAAACGATCATTGAACTAGTCAAAGGCGCTAGGGAGAAATAGGGAGCCCAATTTTATCACGATAAAAGAAAATTACAAGTAGGCTTGTACGTAAGCGACTGAAAACTATAAAGAAAGATTCATTGGTATTCAACCAGGCCTGATAAACAATATATATATATATATATATATATATATATATATATATATATATATATATATATATATATATATAAAGTAGCTATTTTCTAAAAAGATATTAAATATACCCTAGTTTCGAATGGGATTTTCCTTTACGCCACTCTGATGTCTGAATTTCTATCTTATAAGTTTCTTCACATTATTCTTAAAAACGTTTTTGAAGTAATTAAATTAAAGAGTATTGATTTTTATACGATTCATTTAATAAATATCATATGGACAAAGAAATTGTTCTACTCGTCTAATATTGCAACGACGACGTTTATAAGCCGCTTTCATCATTACGTCAAGTCACTTTTCTCGTTGGATTTTCTTTTTCGTTCTTCTTTCGCTTTTTTTGTCTTTATTTATTTATTTATTTATTTTTTTGGTTTATTTTATTTTTTATTTTCTCGAGAGAATAATCATTATATTTCCTTCGCGCCATTAATTTTCATGTTCATGATATTTTTGTAAACAAAAACTATTTGATATGTTCTAATATATCTATAAGGCAAGATACACTATATAGAAATTCGCACTCAGAATACGCTGACTGTATTCCCTGCGGAGGATTAACACCACTAGACAAAAGGGAGTCTTGATAAAACATTAAACTACATCTAGTGGTGAAGCACCAGCCTTGAATATTTGTGGAGTGTGGAGTCACCCTTCGAGCCATTACTCCCAGGTCCACGCAAACCCGGAGTGATAGTACTTGTTAATGTCTTATATCTGGGTCAAATACATATGTTTGAAAATTATTCGTATTCGGGTGTAAAAAAGAAAACAAAAACAAAAAACATCATAAGAAAAAGCTACACAAAATATGAGTTTATAATAATCGCGATTCATTAACCATTTTTAGAGGCCGATGACAGAGCATATATTTTAGCCTGTGTTAAGCAATAATGTGTAGTATAGGAGGTAAGAGGTCGTACAGTTGCTTTTTGTAGGATGCTGCTTCCAGGAATTGATCCAGATAGCAGTGTAGTTTCCATCTAGCTTTTGCTCCAAGCATTTCGTTAGAGTCCAAATACGGCTCCTTAACACCTATCACACAAACCATGCAAGTAAGAAGAACATGTGGACACGGCTGGAGAATCAAGGACGAACTCATAATTGATGATCTGTTGTGGACACCTACATATTAACATACCATTGTAGGCTGACAATCAAAAATCTACATCAATGGTCTCTGTGAGAATTCTGAATGGTATGTAGAAGACTTTCCAGGTGAGATGATCCACAGACCTCGATCTAAACTTGCAGCTGTCGAGTGATATCCAAGAGACCAGGAACGACTAATTAGACGACATCCACAACAATGGGAAATTGAAATAGTCAAACGATTCTGGCCAACATGGAGAAGATGGAGAGAGCAAGAACCAAATAAAAGGGAATTTTAACCAATGATGCGACAAAAATCGGATGGTTTGGCCAATAAAAATATACGAACAAGACATTCTAGATACGGCTGGAGAAGCAAGGACGAACTCATGTGACCATCTCATGTGGACACCATACACTGTCCAAATATCGGATACCGTGTGGAAGACCTTTAAAAAGATAGAGATGAGTGGTGAAAGATAGAGAGAAAATCATTGAAATCCGTGCTCTCAGCATGGATTGATGATTATGACTATAAATATATATATAACAGACATAATCATTAAATATACCTACGCTGCTTTATAGGGCGTCTCATCGTGGTGTAATCGTTAGGAAGCTAGTCTCGCTGATCTAATACTATTGAATAGCGAGTTCGATATACTTTCGACCTGGTATCACTTCCAACCTATGACAAACGGGTAAAGTAAATAAATTAGGGCGTCCCATCATTAGGTAATAGTTTGCAATCTAGTGTCGCAGTTCCCTTACTACTGAAAAGCGAGTTCGATCCTCGCTGGATGCCCATACTTGTGATCTTGTGTCACATCCTACCCATGGTGAATGGGTTGGATAAATATTTACCTACACTTCCTTATCATCAGATTTTTGTAGAAATCTTAAATCCCCATCCTCTCAATGAAATCACACAGTAAAAATGAAAACCATGTTCGAAAACCAAGACACACGCCCGCACATACACCGACGCACACACACTGAGCAGACAGACCAGAAACCAAAATGCAGATCTATACTTTTCCATTACTTAAATCTTCTCACCTCCACCCACAGACCTCAACGACCTCGACCTCAACTCCTTTTACCAAGCAGCCGCACCCACCATTGTCCTTATTTCGTAAATGACATTTTTACTCATTCTTTCTTTGTTGCAAAATAATTTGTTTTATTCATTTGATCTTTGCCATTTTTTATTGTTGTTACATTTGAAACTACGGATGATCTAAGTGCATTGTCTCCCTGTTTCCGTCAATTTTCTTATATATTACAATCTATCTATCTCTACAAATTATTATTCATTTATCTAAATCTATATAGATTGTTTTGCTTTTTTTATTGTATTTTGGTTATCCATATATTCATATTTCTGTCAATCCACATCTAATAACACAGGCATATATATATACATATATATATATATATATATATATATATATATATATATGTGTGTGTGTGTGTGTGTGTCTGTGTCTCTGTGTGTGTGAGTGTGTGAGTGTGTATGTGTGTGTGTTCTCGGTCAATTAATATGTATCTCTACGTATAAATAAAATCTTATTTTACCGCGAGACACAGGTTTTTTTTCTTTATTCACACACGGATCTTAACAGCACAAAGAATAGTGGCTCTTTTTGCTCTGTGGGTTTCTTTTCGAAGAGCAGTTTCTTGCTTGTCGAGTCGTATATTTCTTTTTGTTTGCATTTCCTCTTTGTTCTTTTTTTTTTTTTCCTTTTTGCTGCTTTATGTTGCAAAAGAATTTTACATTAAATCAAAACAAGGTTATTTTCGAAAACTCCATAATCATTGTAATTATGCTCTTGTATTAAATCATATATATATATATATATATATATATATATATATATATATATATATATATATATATATATATACGTAAGGTTTGAAATGAAATCTGATGGTATAAAAAAGGGAGGTGGTATTGAAAATAAGATTCACATTTTTGACAGCAGTCAAGAATTGCAACCCCATATACGTTTCAGACGAATAAATTATCTATGACTACACACACATACATAAACACACGCAAACTATTATCTGTGCTGACAAAGTTTATGACTTGCAGTTACTAATATCCACGTTGGGCACGTCGTGTGTCATTAGAATTAACAATCAAGATTAGCAAATCGATGTTCGTGAGTCTGATTGTAACTGATTATATATATATATATATATATATATGTATATATTCATGTATCTATATATGTATATGTAAATAGGTAGGTTATGTTCTTTGTTCTTGTAAACGTTGTTTTTTTTCTTTTGAAGTATTGAAAAAAGAACAAAAACAAGAAAAACAGAACAAAAATCAGAATTTTGATATTCAATTGTTGCTCTGTTCTTGGTTTGAGCAATTCCTATGTTTCGGGTGAACATT
>CM042137.1:77555382-77580382 GCA_023376005.1 Doryteuthis pealeii
TTGATATTTGAATTAAGTATGAAAGTTTACGTGTTTAAAATTTCTGAACTACATTAATGTATTGATTCCTATGTTGCAAGTAAGTATTAAGTGTTTAAAATGATTTATTTACTTTCTTTATATAAAAAGCTGATGTATGTTTGCTTGTCATTATGATACCTGCTTCTTTCTAAATAGTCTGTTATGCAGCGATTTCTTTTTTAATCGGATTAGCTAATTTGCATATCATATTTTAAAATTTGCTGATTAAAAAAAAATTGGTCATTAGAAGAAAATATCAAAAATTAATAACCATGTTTTATTTTTCAATTTTAATTTTTTTTTGATAACCTGTTTTTAGATTTATTTTTTTAATAAGGGATTGTTTTGTTGATGGGTCTATATTGCAACTATCGGCTTCTTAAAAATCAAACCGGCAATGATAGCACCTACCAAAAAGTTAAACTATCTATCAAAAATAATTTATCTACAAAAGAGAGCTAGGCTATTTCTGTTGTTTTACGGCATATCAACCATTTTTGGGTCATTCAATGCCGATTCCAATCAGTTTGATAAACAAAGGATTAAAGTTGCTTATAGTACCTGCTTTTGCTTAAGGGGTCAACAATTAAGATTTGAACAGGTTCATCGCCTGCTTAACTTCGGGGATTTAGCGGGAACCGGTGCATTCATTGTGCCTTGACGAGAGATACGTATTCCACAAAACAGACAGTGTTTATGAAGGCTCTTGTTGAGTAATCGTTGTCATCGTAGGAAATGGACTCGGCGACCTGAGTTCAAATACCGGACGAGGCTAGTTGCATTTCACATAGTGCTAATGTCCTTAGGATATCCAACTATTCTCCCGTAAATAGTAGGCTATACTAGGCACGGAATTCACACATGTTAGTCTCCGCTTTAAAAAAAATGACCTTGAGTTACATCCTGCTCGTGCAAAGGGGTAAATATAGACTTATTCCCCTTGTTAGAGAGCTTAGATTACATTGATTGTATCTCCTACAGAGGACTAACCCCCACCAATAAAAGATTTGTTCTAAGTATAACACTAAAATGCATCGGATAATGAACGATGGTGATTGATTTTAACGGCATGCTAACTTATCTATGGTTATTTTATAGCTAAAAGTTAAAGAAACGCGTTTATTGCACATACATATGTACATTTCTCTGTAATTGTTTCTTAAATAGTATTTTTTGCTCAGCGTCCCATCAAATACAAATAATGTTTTAACAGATCGATTTTATCAATAGATGAGATCTTAATAGCTACTACCACTCCAGGTCAGAGTGGACATGCGAGTAATAGCAATGAAGAGGTATTTCTACACCCTATATCTCTAGAACTGAAGGTTTACCATGAGATATAGTTTAGTATCATACACAATACATCTGATGTCAATTATATCATGTTTTAAACAGTAACAGTATTAGTAATATATATTTTTACACAATGTAGAGTCAATTATCATTATTTACATTTTTGGTTATATTACACTTTTTATTCTTTATTCTATTTTTTAACGCAACTAAATTGTTTTCATTTTATTCATATTTGTATATATGTTCCTTGCCAAAACATAAGTGCGTTTTCTAGGTGGAAATTAGGATAGGTATTATATAGGGTTTGGAATTATTTGTTGTAGACGGCCTGGACAGTTACCTAGAATGCCAAATATCTTGAATAAACGGCAATTTGCGAGTGATTGTGGACTTAGTTCATTCGACACAAGTTGACAGTGTAAGTGTGATGTTAGGAAACAGACAAATCAAGTGATTCGACCATGTGTGATAATTATTTGTAGTGCTTTCTCATTTAAACGCTATTTAGGCACTTTGCGGTCTTCCATACTACAGAGCGTCGAGTGTATTTTTCACACAATTTTGCACAGTGAGAAATACCATTGTTTCTTCCAATTTCCCATCGGATCAAACTTGACGTCTTTGAAAGTTCTGCGAAAGGAAGAAACAGAACAGTGTGCCAAACTAAGCCCAGTGTTGTAAGTACGCAGGTCAGCGAAAATGTGTGTTTTTCATGTTAGAGAGATCGAGAAACAAAAATGATACCCCTCAAAAAAAAAAAAAAAAGGAAAAAAAAAAAGAACTTTTAAATGAGCTTAAAAATAAATAATTAATTAATAAAAATAGTTCATTTCAATTTTAACATTAATCAAATGATGATATTGCATATTTTCGGATAAAATCAGTTTTTAAGATGAACAATGAATTCTTATTTAATAAAATCATCAGCTGGTTTTGTAAGCTTATCTATATGGCAGAAAAATCCTGACAACTTCGAGATATTGACTGACTTATTTTGAAACATAGTTGTGCATATATTAAAATAAGTTCTGCATATAAATATAGAACCAGACTATGTTGTCTATGTTGGTCAAACCTGGATAGTTGATATACATACATACATACATACACGTGTTATTTTCTCATTTTAAAATTTAAAAAGGTGTGTGCCTGAGTCTTTATCTACCATGAGATTTTTCTTTGTAGATATAGCTATACATAATAAAAACAGAATAGCATTATAAGAAAAAAATATTGAAATTCTTTCTCGGAAGTAGTGCCATAATTCTTATCATAAACGTTAAATGCACACACACACACACATACACATACAAACACATGCGCGCGTGTGCAAACACACAGACATATCCATAAAGCACATTCAAACACATGCGCACAATAACATATACGTAGCGATGCAAGAAACATATATATATATATATATATATATATATATATGTTTGGGAGATTATGTGCTTAATCAAAGTCATACCTAATTTGTTAATTAATTATAATTAAATGAATTAGGCGTGCATATCGGTTTAAATGTGAAGCGGAAACAAATTAATTAAGCACATAAAATCTCCCGCCATTTCAAACATTGTTTGATCACTTCATATATATATATATATATATATATATATATATATATATATATATATATATATGTTGTTCTGGTTCCAAGAAAAATTTATTTTATAAAATCTTTTTTAAAAATTCTTTTTGTTTTACATATGCAACACGTGTTTCAGATCATATATATGAGATTAAGGTAATTTGCTTTAGAAGCATTACTGAGTAAAGTATACTATTATTTATATTTTTTTTGCTTGAAAGCAGTTACAATGCGTATATCGTATAAGATTCGATAATTAATGAAAATAATCATGACAAGCGAACTCGGTAAATATCGCCCACTGTATAAAATCGTACAGCAGCTGTTTCAACTTCAATAAAGTTGAAACAGCTTCTGTACGATGTTCTACGTAGGCGGCAATATTTGCCGATTTCGCTTGTCATGATTATTTTCATTAATTATCGAATTTTATACGATATACGCATTGTAACTGCCTTCAAGCAAAAAAATATAAATAATAATAATAATAATAATAATAATAATATATATATATATATATATATATATATATATATATATATATATATACTAGGGATATCCAGTGTTGGTCTATTCAAGTACTTTACATTTGAGATAAAAAAACGAATAGTTTAATGTGAAGAGTAATACACGTGTGTATTAGTGTGTATGTATGTAGTTGGAGAAAGAAAAAAAACGAAACCTTTATTTTACAGTTTGTATACATAGATACGCACACTTTGTATACTTTCTTTAAATATCCAAGAAAACGTCGCATACTTCGGGTTAAATTATTTACAAGATACACGGGACCGGGCGAATAGAATTTGTTGAACCATTTAATAACGTCACCAATAAAATAATTCCATTTCACGAAGCGAAGAAATCCACTTAATCGAAAGACAAAACAGGAGTGAGTGAGTGAGAGAGAAAGAGAAGAGAGAGAGAGAGAGAGAGAGAGAGAGAGAGAGAGAGAGAGAGAGAGAGAGAGAAGAGAGAGAGAGAGAGAGAGAGAGAGAGAGAGAGAGAGCAGAATATAGCACAAAACATAAAAAACGAACTTATACTTATATATTAATTGAATGGAGCTAGATAGCCCAAAAGGAATACAAAAAAGTACGTTAGAGTAGAGACAGTGATACACTCGGAAATATGCAAACCACATTGAATTTGACCACATATATAAATGAGATCAGTACAAACTGCAAGTTGCATTTAAAAAAAATCGCAAAGATATTATAATTGAATTTAGCTAGTTGTCTTATAGTTAATACAAAAACAGGTCCAAGAAAAGCAGTGGTACACTAAGAACCGTGTAAAACACATCGTACTCTTTACATGAAACAAACACACTTAGGTGCGTACATAATCTCTCTTTCAGTCACCGCCTCTCTCTCTCTCTCTCTCTCTCTCTCTCTCTCTCTCTCTCTCTCTCTCTATCTCTATATCTATATATATATATATATATATATATATATATCATTTCATCCGTTTTACTTTTGTTGAAGACCGATCTATTACATACGGTCGATACAGATATTCCTTGGGACCTCACATCAGTGAGGGGGGGGGGCGATGTGCTTTTGAAAACCGTTGAGGGAAGGCCCCGAAACGGTGCACATTCTCTCATGATGATTCCATGTATTTGTAAACATCATTTGTTTTTTCAATATATCAAATTCACCCTGTCGGATTAATTTCCTTTTATTTCACACACACACACACACACACACACACACACACATATATATATATATATATATATATATATATATATATATATATATGTATATATATATATGGAAGTATAGAATTAGTTAAAAAAAATTAGGAAAAAAAAAAACAAATATTCAGATGTATTTATTTATGATTTGTGGTAAGTTGGTTGGTTGGATTTTATGACATGTCAACTCATTGGGTAATTTATGTCTAAGATGTTTTTATTTTATTCATTCTTGAAGAGTACTTAATTTGTTTTTCTATTTAACCCATAGATAGGACCTTAACAAGTACTAACACATCGGGTCAGAGTGACCTGGGAGCAATGGGGATGAAAGCGTGCTCCACATTCCCCAGACCTCCCGGACTGGAAAATCAACCATCAGATAGAGTTTACCTTCATATCCAGAACATGAAACCCCCAGCCACCACTTTCTAGCACGTATATGATGAAATGGGTTGAACTTGCCTTAAGGGCAATAGGGTTGGGACAATTATATAGGTGCAAGGGCTTGATGTGACAACCCATTGATCGTAGGATGCCACTCCGACCGCCCGTATAGCCTAAGTAAGAGCCAAAGTGGAGTGTTGCATGTCATGGACTGCTCATCCACCAGGATTCCGTCCTTAAGCAACACGGGTCGCCACCCACGGACAACAGGTTGTCCCATTGGTGGATCTTACCCTTCTGCAGAGATCCAGTCGATGTATTCTGAAGCTCCATTATTATGAAGGAATAAATAGTTTTGCCTACGTTAGATTGTTTTGATTTTTATATATATTCTTGGGTCACTATTTACATTTCCTACGACGATAACCGTTACACATAACGCGTCTCATAAGCATTTTACTTTAATATATAATGAAAGTTTTGTCAATATATAGATGTTTACATAGACCTTTATATACAGTAATAGGGAAATAAATGTGATTTTCCGAAAAAATGAGAAGAAAAATACGATATATACGTTATATATATGTCTCAGTTAATAACGCACGCTATTCTGTAGCATCTTATTTTGAAGATGAGAATACAAATACATGCAAACATGTGAATGTATATACATACACTTACATATGTAAATAAATTTAGACCCTGACAAACACTATATATATATATATATATATATATATATATATATATATATATATATATATATATATATATATATACTTAAGAAGAATGCAATAAAGTTAACTAAGCGTGAAAACAATTGTCAGAAATGTGGCAAAACAATCACGAAAAGGTTCAACTTTATAATAAGAAAGGAAATTACATACATTTTTTTTATTGAATGCACCAATATACGAATGGATACCTGTTTTCATTTCGAAGATTGAAGAAAAATGTATTACTATATGTATACATATATCTATGTACCAGCCTACATTTAGAAAAGTATGTCTGTATGTCTCATATATATATATATATATATATATATATATATATATATATATGTGTGTGTGTGTGTGTGTGTGTGTGGTGTGTAGAACAATTTAGATACTTAGGCAGTAACATCTCCTCCACAGAAAACGACGTTAATGCACGCATAGGAAAGGCATGGGCCAAATAAATAATTATATTATATGGAGGTCCAATCTCACAGACAAGTTAAAGAGACAGTTCTTCCAGGCCGTTGTCGTGTTAGTACTGCTGTATGGCTGGATCACCTGGACCCTAACTAAGCGACTAGAGAATAAACTAGATGGGAGCTGCATAAGAATGCTGCGGGTGATCATGAACAAGACATGGAAACAGCACCCTACGAGAAAACAGCTGTACGGCCACCTACCACATATCA
Source organism: Doryteuthis pealeii (assembly GCA_023376005.1). NCBI lineage: Eukaryota > Metazoa > Mollusca > Cephalopoda > Myopsida > Loliginidae > Doryteuthis > Doryteuthis pealeii. The sequence continues at coordinate 77,561,797 of CM042137.1, forward strand.
CCCAAACCATCCGAGTAAGACGTACAAGACACGCGGGACACTGCTGGAGAAACAAGGACGAACTCATAAGCGACGTCCTCCTGTGGAAGCCAGCACATGGACAAGCCAGTGTGGGCCGACCAGCAAAAACGTACGTTGATCAGCTCTGTGCGGATGCAGGATGCTGCATAGAGGACCTCCCGAGAATGATGGGCGATAGGGACGGATGGAGAGAGATTGTCATGGATATCCGCGATGAAAGCGCGACATGATGATGATGATATATATTATATATATGTGTGTGCATGCGTGCGTGCGCGCGCACGAGCCTTTGTGTGTGTAGAGAGAGACTGGAAGAAGGAACTATCAGCACATGTTATATTGCCGTCATCTTCGGATTTTGAATTCAAATTGTCATTCTCCTAGTCTAGTGATCTTGGCTACAGAGACCAATATGTTTTATTATGTAACCAATTATACGAAAAAAGGATTCATAGTTTTCCAGGACATCTATACAAAGTAAATATAAACAGCGCCGGCTTGAGTTTGAACTTGACACGCTGATTTCATTTTCCATTATCGTTACATAAAACTGGCCTGTTCATTAATCTACTTATGAGTTGGACAAAATGTGAATTTTTGTCAAGGAAACCTGATTGACCAAATGAAGAAAGAAATAAATAATCTAAGACTTCATACTTCGTGGCAAGAATATGAGCCTAGTTAAACACAGCTCATGATACACAGTCGGGAATAAATCAAGGTATGAACCCAGTAATGAAAAACAAAGTAAAGTCGTCGGGGCGGCCTAATGTCGGTATCAGCGAGACAGCGACGGAGTCTATCTCCTTTTCACTAGCGCTAGACCAAGGAGATTATTTTAGCATCTGAGGTGGAGCGCCACACCTACCATTAGCTCCTCACTTTACCGCACAAATACCTATGCTACTCGTACGCTGAGTTGGTGAGGGTCGGTATCGAACCAAGAACCGTCACGTGTGATTCCTAGCTGAACACTCTACCGACTGAGCTAAACAACTGAATTTAAATAGTGACTAATGCACAAACAGTTATGCATTAATAGGATGTATATATACTTACCAACTCCTCCGCACGAGCAGGATGCAACACAAGGTCAATTTCTTAATCGGAGTTTTAACAGGTTTGAATTCAGAGTTTTCCTTCTCCTAGACCGGTTGCCTAACCAAGGTCAAAGAGCCAAGCCTGCCTTACTATTTATCCACAGCTGGAGGGAGAGTAGGAGTCATACTTTTCACAAGGGTATTAGCGCTAAGAGAAATGCAATTACCACGTCCAGGATTTGAACTCGGAGCGACGAGTCCATTTCTCATGACTTTAACCATTACACCACGCGCTTCCTTAAAATGGGACGTATAAGTCTCTGGAATATAGACGGATACCTCTGTTTATTGGCATCTCTTAAATACATATTTTTCTCTAAAACGCTCTCTCGCCTCATCTAAGTTGATTTTACTCAGATATATAACACGAAGAATGAAAGGAAAGATACTATCAAAATGTAGACCGATGCAAGGAAATATAGTTGGTACCTATTACAACAGATTACATGGAAACCCAGCAGTGAAAGGATATGGCCCGACAAGGAAAACGACTAGCAGCACGCATGCGTATGTACGTGTGGGACTGTTTACCATTGAGCAGCTCCTCGTTGCCTTGGTTCTTGTATGTCTCGCAGTCAATGTTACTTGCTTGTCTTCCTGTCAGCGTGTCTCAGTGTCTGTCTGCTTGGTGATTGCCTATTAGGTTTCTTGGTTCGTTTGTTCGAATGGTTTGCTTGCTTGTTTCTTTCTTTTTCATTTTTTTTTTTTTCTTTTTCTTCCGCTCCCCCTGCCAGTCTTTATATTGCTACCGTGTGTTGTGTATTAGTGTATCGACCTATGGACAGGAGAAGATAGTGGCATGGCGGACAAAGGGAAGAAGATATTGGCGAAACTTGAAAAAAAATGGAGAGAAGGGCTCTAGCCAAGAGGGACGGGAAAACATTGGATGTGAAAGTGGAGCAAAATATGGGAGCAGAGCAAGTGAAAAATACAAAACGACGGGGAGGTATTTTAATGAGGAACAAAAAAAGACATACGGTGGGGATTCATAAAACTGCTATAGGATGATTTTCGTAGAGAACTTGTAGTAAAATAGTTAAAACGTTAAGAACAGCCAAGGGGAAAAAGGGTTTAACTGAGAAAGGATATGAAGGAGAAGATAAAAAAGTAATAATAATAATAATAATAATAATGCAAACTAGTATAACCAGAATGCAAAGCTAAGCACGACTGGGTTGGAAAGGTGATCCACTGGGAAATGATCAAGAACCTCAACTTTGACCATACAACAAAATGGTATATGCATAAACTAGAATCTGTTCTTGAGAATAGAACACATAAAATTCTCTGGGACTTTGAGATACAGACGAATCACCTCATCCCAGGCAGGGCACCAGACCTAGTGTTAATAAAAAAAAAAAAGAACTTGTCAGCCGGTAGATTTTGCAGTCCACGGGGTGAAAATGAAAGAAAACAACATGAGAGACAAATACTTGGACCTTGCTAGAAAATTGAAAAACAAAACTGTGGGAATATCGGGGTGAAAGTAATACAAATTGTTGTTGATGCCCTTGGAACGGTCACCAAAAGTTTAAATAACACTCTAGAGGAACTGGAATCAGAAGAAAAATTTAGACCATCCAGACAACAGTATTGTTAAGATCAGCTAAAATACTCAAAAGAGTCCTGGTGAGACTTGCTGTTACTCAGACTCCAGGGAAAGTCCATCAGGTTATGCGAGTGTGAAAAACACACAAGGAGTGAATGAATAATAATATTTTACTCATTGAGAGGTTTTCGCTGGGGTCTGTGATATCAAGTCTCATCGGGTCTCCCGGATTCTTCTGAGGATTCTTGCCGATGTTCACAACTCGGGTGTCTGGATGGTCTCTGATTTTTAATTCCTTTAGTCTTCTTTCCAAACACTTGGGGACCGTTCCAAGTGCACCAACTTAGATTGCTATCACCTTTACCCTCAAATTTCAGTTTTTCAGTTCTCAGGCACGAACGTTTTGTTTTACTTTCATATTTACTTTGGTTCGCGAGGTTTTAATAATTTCCTAATTATTAATAATAAACTACTGATTCCACATTTTTATCGAATACTAATATTTTTCAACAGATTTATTGACTCATATATGGGACCATAGCAGGTACTGACACTCCAAATCAGAGTGGACCATAGAGTAACGACAACAAATAAGTATTCCACACTCCCCAGAGCCCCAAACTATAATCTCACCAAATTTTGGGGAGGGGCGGGGATGTCTTATGCTTACGCATGGGATACAGTCGGGATAGTTTAAGCCTCAGCAGTGTGGTGATGGTGATGAGGTAATTAATAATGACGGTTTTGTAAATATCTATATACAAGTTATATTTGTTAAAAGGGATTTAGTCATAACACAGCAGTAGTGGTGAGTTCATTTATTATGAGACATCACCATCATTAAGGGGGGGTCTTTGTGGTGTAGTTACTAACGTGCTGGACTGTGGCATCATAGTTAGCGAGTGTGAAATCAAGTAACGCTTATAATAACGACTAATACCCTTAAGAAAGTTATGAAACCCTCATCCCCCAGCTATGGTTTAAATAGTACCACTACTATTTTTCTATAAGGATGGCTTTGGTCTTAAATAATCCGCTCTTTGCCTATCAAATTTCTCCAACGACTGTACCAGCTTTTCTTTTTTATCTGTGTGGTGAGATATTTCAAAGTTCACTATCTATTCACATCAGAAATCATTCTATTCAAATATAGTCCTATTATTATTATTATTATTATTATTATTATTGTCTGAGTTCGTCTGCTCAATTATAATGAATTAGCTATCGGTTTTTGTACTTTCCTTGGGTATGTGAGCTGTGGTGGGAGAGTCACTGTGAGCGGTTTAAAGTAGGCAATTGGGTTAAATAAAGAAACCAAACCAAGAGAATCGTCGCTGTGATCAACGTTATACTCAACCTTATCCTCATCGATGTGGCCTTGTGCCAGACTAGATAGGTTTAGTAAATACTGATGAAGAAGCGGGCGAGTAGGAAGAGAGGGAAATCATTAAACAAAGGAAAGTAGAACATGAGAATAACTTGAAAAGAAGGCACCGTTGTTGGTCTTGGAGGTGAAAAAGTCTAAAAGGAAGATTAGGAAGGGGAAGAAATAAAGAATAACAAAAAAAAGGGTTACAGAAAAAAAAAAGAGAACGGGACGTGGCGCGAGCGTTAATGGAAAATAAATGTGTATGCACATGAAAGGAAGACCAGTGGTAAACACAGACAGACAGACCAGTGGGAAGATGGACAATTTTGCGCGTAAACACAACGAAGGAAGGAAAAAAAAGAGAGAACGTTTCAGAGAATTCTACATGGGACATGCGTAAGAAACAAATGGAAGAAATGGTCTTCAAGAGCGAAACGAAGAGAGGCGAATCAATGGACGCATAGGAAAAAAAATACAAAAATGCAAAAACAAAAACAAAAAAGAGTTGAAAGAAGGGAGAAGAAAAAGAAAGAAAATGGTCATACAATCGATAAAGAAAAAAATGTGGTTTATTTACTAAGCGTATCTTAGTCTGGCACAAGATCTCTTTGGTGGAGCATTACAAAGAACTGACGCAAACAATTGTAGGTGCACGTATCAATGGTTATCGAAGTAGATAAGGCTACTCGAGTTCAAATACTGATGAAACTTTTTGCATTTCACATAACGCTAATACCCTCATTAAAGTAATGAATCCAACAATTCTCCCTCCATCTATGGATAATTAGAAAGAAGACGGGGATCTATTACCAGGTTATGGAAATCTAACTAGGAAAATAAATCTCTGAAATATAGACTGGAGGAGGGATGGGCCCGACCAGGCCATTCCTGTCGAAAAGTAGTTAGACCTCGACCAAACTTGGACCACTGATGAGGATACAAAACAAATTGACCAACAAGAAAAATGTGTTTACTATTGCACAATGTTATAGATATCCAAATGAATTAAGGGTGTTTCTCAGCATTGCTTACTCTGAGAATGCAAGAAATTTTGTTCGCGAGATGAGCCTATGGTAGGAGCTCCACAAAAAGATAAAAGTAAAACACACACACACACACACACACACACACACACACATATATATATATATGTGTGTGTGTGTGTGTGTGTTTTTACTTTAACTTTTTTATGGAGCTCCTACCATAGGCTCATCGGCGATCAATATATATATATATATATATATATATATATATGCGTGTGTGTGTATGTGTGTGTAAATGTGTGTGTATTATTACTATACACTTGAATATGGTAGATTTTTGCAATACAAATGGAATCCAAGTTTACATTCTGATTGAGATTCTATGTTTTAGTTATCTGTATCAGTTGTAGTATTCGATGTACATTTAGTGCGTCCTGTGTAGTAATGATTAAAGGTAATACACATGTCTGCTAGTCTAATTTGTTAAACCTTCTTTGAAACATTGGTCGTTACAAAGCTTTGTTTCATCTAAAGTCAGTGTTATGGAATATCCAATTAGGTTTATTTGTTTATCGGCATAGCAACTCCTTGTGGGTTATTTAATGCCCAAATTTGTTTCATTCTTATTTTTCAAATCAGAAAACGTTTTAAACGTTCTATTGCATTTTTAATGTCCTTTTTGTTTATTATAATATTCTTTGCTTTTTATGCACAGTTATATGATATCAATTATTCCTATCTGATACGAATAAATTGTATGCTTTCAAGTATTTCTATCCAATAAAAATAATTTTCCAAACGATCTATAGATGAGTAAAATCACCCAAGGCAGATTGGACCTGAGAGTACTGTCAACGAAAAGGTGACTATTTTCACCAGAACTCTAGAATTGAGGTCTCAACACCTGGTGCGGTTTAGTGTGATACCCGGGTACTCTATTTTATGGTTGGGGAAGTTTTACCTCTGTGTATTCTAAACCCCATTGACAGGGTAAATGAAACTCAGGAAGAAAAATATTAATAAATAATAGTCTTCGAGTGTAGCTTGGAGCTACTCAGAGGATGTGTATGTTAGCAAATCCAAAAGTGAATGATATTCGAACTTCTGACAGATAAAATAGCTTGGTATCAATTGCTCTCTAAAAAAGATGAGTACCGTTATTATTTGTGCATAAAAGGCACAATTTTTTCAGATTATTTTAGCCCCAAAATTAGGAGTGTATATTACACAAGTACTATGTAATTTACTTTTTGTCTCATCATATTCGAGACGGGATGATCGAAAGTAAGTTATATCTATAGTCTAGACTAATGAGTTTTTCTCTGTTACAGAAAATTTTCATTTGGAATGTGTGTTTATTTATTAATCTCATTCCCCTAATGTAAGCTAAGTACAGCCGTAAACTTGTTGCATTTTTATGTAAACATACCAGTGTGTCTAACCTAAATACTGTGTAAGGTTTTTGTTTTAAAGACATAATGTAAGTAAAAAAATAAAGTCATCTGGCGGGGTATAAAGTCGGTACGATCCAGAAAGCGAGGGAGACTATCCACTTTTCACTAGACCAGGTAGATTTTCTTGTTGTCTGAGGTGGAGCGCCAAACCTACCATCAGCTCCTCACTTTACAGCACATATCTCTGTACTACTTAGCGAGTTGGCGAGGGCGGTATCGAACCCGGAACCTTGTGGTTCCTAGTCGGATGCTCTACCGACTGAGATAAGCCGGCCCTAACGTAAACTATATTAATTCTTATTTTTATAAAAAAGAACCGGTAGGGAAGTCCGTGGCTTAGTGACTAATATGCTGGACTGTGACATCGAAGCGAATTAAGTTTACTTTCGGACTAATACCCTTGGGAAAGGTTGAACCCCTCACCCCCCTACTTAAGTAGTACTACGACTCTTCTTCTAAAAGTTAAAGTTGGCTTCGGTATTAAATGATATACGGACGTTGATATGCCATTAAACAAAAACAAAAAACAAATTAGAAAAAAAAAACGATAAATAGTTGAAGAAATGCTAAATTCAGGTTAAATTTAGATGCTACAAATTCTTAAAAGTCATTATCATATAGGTGCTAGAAGGCGGTGGCTGTGGGTCTACATGTCCTGGGAATGACGTTAAACTCTGTCTGATGGTGAGGTTCCAGTTTTGGAGGTTTGGGGAATGTGGAGCACCCCTTCATCACCATTGCTCCCTGGTCCACTCTGACCCGGAGTGGTAGTACCTGTTAGGGTCCCATCTATGGGATAAATAGAAAAATGTATTTATAAAAAATTGTATTATCCATTAAGAATTGATTTATTTCAAAACTTTATAGGCATTAAATGACCCACTGAGGTTGATATGCCGTAAAATAAACCAAACCAAACCAAACTTAAAAGTCATTGTGTATTCTACACGAGAGTCTATTTTTTTTACCAGCATTTCGTTATCCAAATTTAGGGTTGCGTGTTCTACATAAATAATTACGGTAGGTTGATTGATAGAAAATAAAGATGAGTTTTCTTGAAACAAGCCTACACATGATTGCATCCTTAGATGTACGAGCAAATGCACATTAAAATTGGTGATAATAACAAAGCAAACATTTTTTTTAAATATAAAAAACATGAAATAAAGTAACACATGTGTATAAAGAATACACAGATAAATGCCCATGCAACGGAACTTTCTTCTTCTTCTTCTTCTTCTTCTATTCTGTTTTCATCTTTCTCTGGAAAATGCGTTTATAAATAATTTTCTTGGCGCTTTTGACTCGGTGTCCTTTTTTCTTTCTTCATCTGCTGTTTGTCTTTCGTTCATGTCTTTTTCTCTCCCTTCCCAGTGCGCTCTTTGCCAACAGCCAGTGTAAATGTGCAGGGAACCGGCTACGGATATTGGCCTCGTAACTTGTGCCTAAATATTCCACTAATGCATAATAAATATTCAAACGGCTCATAGAAACCCATAGAACCGTATTCTTTCATTTCTCTTCGTGCTCCTCATCTAGTTCTTTCGACCTTCTCTATGTGGTACGCAAACAAATTATTCTCCTCTTCTCTAGGGCTATTTGAACTCATACACGCATGCGCAGTTTCACGCTAACCTCCCCCCCTTTTTTGCTGTCCTTAATCTTCTCTTGCTCTTTGTTTATCTTTTCTTCGTTTTATTTTCTCCAGTTTTTGTTTGGGCATTTTGTTTTGCTCGAATGCTTAAATGTGACTCCATGTGTTAGCATACAAGTCAATGTATGGATGTGTATAATTATTTTAATGAATATTTGGCGGCATTTTGTGTGATGCGTTTTGTGCCGCGTGTCCACGCCTGAACGGACCGTTCCTCTCTGACATTCTCCATATATATATATATATATATATATATATATATATATATATGCCGTATCGTCCAAAAATGAGTACATAATTAACCTTCTTGCTATTTGAATTGAATTAGATGTAATGATTTCGAATGCTGTTTTTGAAGGCAAAAATAAGACTTCGCATGGTAAATTGTCACGGGAAAATATGTTTTGCTCCTTTTAGTAGTACTTTAGTATACTCCCCAAATCCCCCGACGTTTATCTGGCATGAATATTGTTGTGATGTTAATCCAACAGTAAAAAAGAAGTCAGGTCGAGGTAGGGTAAAATAAGACAAGTGTATTTACAATAATGGTACAGGAACGGCTAGCTTGCCGTTAAACGGTAACAGTACAACCTTTTCACTCGGTGTCTCACTATTTATAGTGAGAACCGGTGTATATTCTCCATTGTAGAAACAGCCGGTACAACAAATATCTACAAGATCTATTCAGAAAGTAGGTATTTACCCAACCGGTTCATCACGATTAGGATGATACACATGATCACAATTATTGGGCATCATGCGAGAATTGAACTCTCTATTCAATAGTAATGGATCTGTGAGACTAGCTTATTAAACTATTACACCAAAATGGGACACACTGGTAATTAACCAACCCGTTTTCCACGGGTTGGGTGTCACACAGTTTATCTAATTCATTGATGGGACCCTAACATCTTTTAAATATTCATTCAACTTATAAATGGGTCAGAGTAAACCTGGGTGTAATAGCAATGGTGTAGTTCACACTCCCTGACCTCCATAATTGGAACTTCACTACTAAATGCAGTTTAACTAATGAGGATTAAGATACCTAATATATTATGCATATCATATAATTATATATATATATATATATATATATATATATATATATATATATTTAGCAGCTTATTAGATACTACTAAATATTTATTATTGATGATCTAACGTTCAAACCATCGAATTTTTTTTACTTATATCCGGGTTCAAATTGTAGACAAGGTGTCCAATATTTTGTTCCTAAGTGCTTTCAACGATGCCCGTGGTCGTCGTTTTCTACATAGTTCCCATTGTAGATCACACATTTCGTCAATCGGTGTTGCAGTGCTTTATTTCATTGGTCAAAACGTTTATGAACACTAGATATGTTGCCATCATATGAACATTTAAGCTCATCGTCGTGTATATATATATATATATATATATATATATTGTGTGTGTGTGTGCATGTATACACACATATATATACATATATATATATATGCATACATATATATGTGTATATACATACATATATGTATATATATATGTATATACATATATGTGTATATGTATATACACATACATACATATATATATGTATATACATATATGTGTATATGTATGTATACACACACACAACACACACACACACACATATATATATATATATGTATGTAAATTTCAATGGCATCTCACTGCCGACTGCGTGAACTCATAGAAGAATACTTGATTACATAGTTGAATCAAAGTTCCATTTGATTGCTAACCAAGTTATATTCGCACGACGCAACCGATTATTGGGATATTTAAAATAGTTGAATAGGTATGGATATAACTTGTGTATGTCTATATTTACGTATTGGCACTTTTCTGCAATTTCGTTGTATTTTTAAATAAGAAATGCGAACGCACTTTTCTTGCATACAAACCAATTTATCGTAAATTGCCTCTTTAACGACTTACAATTTCTTTGTTTCTTCCTCCCTAACATTCAGTTTTTTGGTTTTATTTCTTTATTTTTGTAACTTTCATATTATTGATATTTATTTCTTTGTCATGTTTTGAATCATTTTTTTTTTCATATTGGAATTTAAAAATGATTTCTTTTTCTTTTTCATGAATTAAAAAAAATCTCTAATCGTTTTTTTTTTCTCTCGTTTTCCTTTTATTGTTTTTCTGCCATTTTATATTTTCTTCTAAATCTCTTTTTCTACCTTTCTTTCTATTTCTCTAGATTTCTTGTTCCATTAAAAATTAAGATATATAAAAAAAAAGATTTTTTTTCTTTTTTATTCAATCATCGGTCTCATTTTCCTTCCAACCTTTGCCCCTTCATAAAATTTAATTCTTTCTTTCTTTTCCTAATTTTTTTCCTTTATTTTTTTCCTTTTGGGGGAGTCCCAGTTGCGTTGTGGCTAAAGTTCTAGACTACAACATCGTAGTAAGCGAATTCGAACTCCACTAAGTTGCATTATTCTTTCGCGAATTATCTTCATCTTTATTGTTTTCATCCAAATATTTAATCTTGGATACTTCTAAGCTCTGCAAAATCAGTGAGGTGCTATTTTCATATTAATGTTTCATGAATTACTTTGGGGATATTTCCTGTGGCGTAGTGGCTAACGTGCTGTCCTGTGATATCCTAGTAAGTTCGATCTCCAGTCGTGCTATTATGTTGAATTTCGTACTGATACACTTAGAAAATGTATGGCCCCTTCCTCCGTCCAGTTATAGATGAAATAGCAACACTATTGCTTTCTACAAGGATAACTTTGGCATTTAATAACCCACGAAGGTTTATAGGGCATTAAACAAAAGAAAACTGTCATTTGGTATCCGATTCTTTTTTTTTATTCCTGTTGTCACTGAGAGAGTTTCTCGATTCTTTCTACCTATTTCGTTTCTTTCTTTTCTATAATGTTTCTTTACTTTCTCCCAAATTTATCTTTTAATTCTTTACAGCACTAACCCACAGTCTTCCTTTCTTTTCCTCACCGTCTCATGGGCCTAACTATAGATTAAATAGTATCACTGCTGTTCTTCTACAAGGATCGCTTTGGCAGTAGATAACCGACGAAGGTTGATATGCCATTAAACAAAGAAACCAAAACAGACCGTTTCACTCATCATCACTCTCCTAGTTTCTCATCCTTTCTTTTTCTCTATTCCCTTTCTCTTTTCTATTATTGTTCCTAAAATCACCCTCCCCATATTTATCGTTACTTTCCTTTTATCACCACTCTCCCATCATGCCACACTCTCTCTCACTTGCCTACTCTCTCATTCTTTAATTTCCCCAACTCTCCTAGTCTCTCATTCTTTATTTCTCTCACCATCGCAGTCTCTCATTTTTCCCTTCTCTCACTATCATTGTCTGTTTCTTTTCAAATGTTTCGTTTCTTTTCTCCTCTATCCCAAATCTTCGCCCTTCCTCCTACCCTCTCATTTCTCTTTCAATCTCTCACTCTGTCATCATTTCTCACTCCTTTCCCTTATTCTCTCAGACCTATTCTTTACTTCATCCTTTCTAACCCCCTTCTCTCCTGATTTTCTTTTTGTTATCTCTTATTTGTTTCTTTCCTTATTTCATTCGTTCCATTCCAACTTCTCTTCTTTTACTTCTTTTTCTATCCCTTTCTTCACTTCCATCCTACTATTTTTCATTCCCTCTTTTATTTTACTTTTACCTTCCTTTGAGCAATCATCCTTGGCCATTCCCGTTGAAGCTGTACCCCCATCAAGCTGCAAACCCCTTGCTGGATCGCAGGATATTAAGCCCATAACCACCCAGGCACCCATCAGCCATGCAGGAAGATCACAGACAAGCCCAACGACACGGTTAGGAAAGACAAGGAAAACAATATTGCGTTTATTTAATAGAAGAAATGACGTTTGGTGCTAAGCGGTGATCGGGTAGAGAAAGGCGTAAAAGCCCAAAACGAGGTTGGATATAAAGACAAGACAAAATAGCAGGAGATGAAATGAGATGATATAAATGAATAAAACGCCGATAGAAAATGGAATAGGGGTGATGTGGTAGGGTTAGATCCTGGCCCATAGCAACAGTCTACTTTTAGTGCTTTCTTTTGCAAATTTGTTAATCTACTTATTCTGGTTAAAAAGAATGATTGAATGATTGAACGGATAAATTTATAAAATTATAGAGATGCACAAATTGCGCATGCGCATGTGTGTGTGAGCAAAAAGTTTAAAACTCTCGATTTTTTTTCTAAATTAGACACAGAAAAGGATTGACTGTTTTTGGCTTCTGGAACTCAGTCGTTTCATTTCTTGGATTCTAAAATGGTCAATGACGAAGCTGAACCTTAAATCTATTTCTAAGAAAAAATATTTGGGTTCGACTTTATCAACCCTTAGCTCATTCGGTAGAGCATCCGCCTAGAAACCACAAGGTTCCGAGTTCGATATGAGTAGCACGGCTTGGATCTGTGCAGTAAAGCGGAGAATTGCTGGTAGGCGTGTCGCTCCTCCCGAGATGCAAAAACAATTTCCCTGGTCTGGCGCTAGAGAAAAAGGGATTGACTCCCTCGCTGTCTAGCTACTATTAACATTAAGCCACTCCGCCTACTTTACTTTTACTTATTAACTCTTCCTGTGCTGATTAATTAATTTTGCACTAACATGTAGGGTGTTATGAGGAATGTTCGACTGACTTACCAGCGGCATAAAGACAGTAATGCTTGTCAAGTTTTGTCGACCATACGCATTTTTCCAAGGGAGTGCATCCCTGAACAGAAGGGGACGGAAGAGTGAGACGGAGAAAGAAATACTGATCAATACACTGCAGATTCGTCAGTTTGAGTGGCCGACTAGCGACGAGATACAGACAGGGACGGTGTGTATCATTATTAATATCATAATAGCCCATGAAAGTTATTTACACCCGCCTTAGCTAGTGGTCTTTCACTAGAGGCTGATTGACAGCAAGTCTCCTTAGTTCTCCAGGACGATCTAGCCGATCTTAACAAAACTGCTGTCTAGATGGTCTCGATAATATGATTTCCAATTCCTCCCGTCTCCGTTCCAAACTATTGGGGACGTTCCAAGGGCAAAAACTACAATTGGTATCTCCTTTAGCCCCACGTTCCACAGATTTGACAATTCTCTGGCAAGGTCCAAGTATTTGTCAATCTTTTCTTCTTCTTCTTCTTCATATTATTATTATTATTATTATTATTATTATTATTATTTTCGCGCAAAATTTACGCCTCTTCCCCGTGCTGAGGAAGGTGTGCGAGTGTAGCAGGGGTGTCTTAGATCCTACGTACTTCATCTCCCTGTGACCTCAGTTCAAGACCAATTATACAGCCTGTCCCTAAGTCCATCCGCCGAGACAACCGGCCAACCGACAAAAGTCTTGACCACCGGATCTCAGCGTAGGACTCGGCATCTAAAATACATCAGAAAGGGGGAAAAAGGCGAAGTCCACTTGAAAACGGACAGGATATAGCTCCCTCCTCAACCCTGGTAGGCCAATTTGCGACACACAGACATTTTCATGATTGTGGGTGGGTTTTGGTAGTTAGGGTAAGGAAAATGGTAAACTTCAGCAGTTCAGAAAATATTTATTATTTTAAGATAATGATGGCGACGCTCTTTGAAAGAGTTGTAAATTTTTTCACCGCAGCACACTGCAATAATTATAACGATATAATTAACTGTTACTTTAAAAAGAATAATAAAAGTCATACCAACTGCTTGAACTTGTCAAGGTTGAAAATGAAAGTGACAACAGTTTTCTTATGTTTACATCTATATATTTATCAACCCATCCGCACGAGTAGGATGTGACGCAAGGTCAATTTCTTAAGCGGAGTTTAACAGGTTTGAATTTAGAGTTTTCCTTCTAGACTGTTTGCCTAACCAAGATTAAAAATCCCAATTTGCCCTACTATTTCCCATAGCCGAAGGGAGAAGATTTGGATTCATTCTTTTACCAAGTTTATTAACGCTACGTAAAATGCAAACAGTCACATCCAGGATTTGAACTCGTCTGGTCGAGTCTATTTTCTATGACTGTAACTATTATATCACGTACCTCTATAGCTATTTCACATATAGGGTGGTCCGAAAGTCTTTTCACCTTGATATATTTATTGGAGGTAAGATAATTACATAGTACAACCCAAAATTCTAGAAAATAATCATTTAATTCTTAAAGATTTTTAGAGATAGAAAATTACATATCTTTTATACTATAGTATAAAAAAAGTGAAATTTAAAACAATGTTTAGCGGTGACAATACCTTTGGATCACCCTATAGAATAATCGGTTCAAGTAGTCATGAATTCAATTTTTTTTATCTTTAATCATAGTAGTCTGCGCCTGGTGAGATATCTTTCAAGAAATAAATTGACAGCACAGCTTACGGAGAAGGGTATCCATACCTTTCTCATAGATAAAAGTGCAAAATTAAATTAAGAGCTTCAGACACAAGTTGAATAGTGTTTGTGCTCGCTCAAATAATTGTGACCAACAGTTTCAATAGGGTCATGCTCTTAAAGGCTGTAAAACTTACTGAAAATCAGTATTTTCATTGAATCAAAATGGTTTTCTTTGTCTGAGATTGCGTGCACCATGAAGGATTTTAAGCTAGGGAAATCCATATTTTTATGAGTAACGGGGCGTTTTTGCGGGATTATAGTTTTACATTTTAGATGTTAAAACATCTCTCCTAGCATAGTGCACTGTTATAGCTTTCTCTTATTCTTTTATTATATATATATATATATATATATATATATATATATAATATATTATGTGTGTGTGTGTTGTGTGTGTGTGTGTGTGTGCGTGCATGTGTTTGCGTGAAAGGTAGACAAACCAACACCAGAATGATGAAGTTTTATTAAAATGAAATATTAATTGAATCAATTATTTGGCTTGGTTTATCTACCTTTCAATTTATATTATTCACATTTTGTAGTTTTCAAACTGATATATATATATATATATATGAAGAAAATAGCAGATAAGGAAAAATCCGACGAACGTGAGGAAAAGCTATGTAAAAAAGGGAATATCGAATACAGGCAATTACATTCGGTTAATATTTCGCCTCTGTTGGTTTTAGACGCTTCATCAGAATTAATTTTATTGTTTTAAAGTAAGATTCTATATAGACGATGAAAGGGTAAAAGAGAGAGGCCAGAGCAGGAGATAAAGGAGGAGGATATGAAAGAGGTTGCCACGGATGTAGGTAGTCCGACAACAGTGTTCGTTATTCCCTTTTTTCCATGGATCATTTAATGCTGAAATTTTATTCACTTGTAAATGTTTCATTAGAATCTATATTTTCAATGATTAATTGCATATTTAGATTGCACATTTTTTCACTACAATCCTTTTAACACAGTTATATTATATAAAATATTCCTATCTAATATTAATAACTTCCACACTGCTTTCAAGTATTCCTATCTAATAATCATTATAATTTATACACAATAATATTGATTCTAGTAACTATTCCTATTTAAACAGATAATACTGTATCACGTATATATCCATACAATGTGAAAATATTAAAACAAATCTATTTAATAACTTTAACTGATACTAAAACTCCGGGTCAGAAGGGATCTGAGAAGAATGATGAAGAGGTATTCTACACTCTCCAGACCACCCAAACTGGAGCCTCGTCATCACATGCAGTTTACTATCATACTCAAAACACTCGACTAACGCGTGAAAAGATACATGCCCGTATATATCGAATTTTGAAGGTCTATTTTTTGGAAGAAATATTGGTAGCGTCCTATATATGATAAATTTGTATGTAACATTGAAATTCGCCAATAATCAGTGAATTAGAAAATTTCAAAGATATATTCCATGGATTACGGATCTCTGAACTAGTAATGAAGGGATCATATCTAAGATCAAGTATATGCTATAGTTGTTTATGTAAAAATGAATAAACGTTGATTAATTCTCTTAAACACCTGATGGACATTTCTTGACTGACAACAGCTTTTATGGGGCCAAGTGTGTTTTAAGAGAAGGGACTCAATGTGACAATAACAATACAACAACTTATAATAATTAGTGTCAGTAAAATAGTGAAGACTAATGTCATTAGCATTATGACTATAAACAGAGTAGATTTAGCTCAGTGTTCAGTCGTAGTGCGTGGTTTTAAAAGTGCTCATTAGTCACTGGGTGCGGTTGGTGTCTTTTATTGGCTGCCCTAGAAATATACACCGGGTTCCGCCTAAAACTACTTATAATGTTATGGCGATAAATGAGCCTCCTATGACACAGCAGCACGCATATATATAATATATATATATAATATATATATATATATATATATATTATATATATATACGTACATCCATCTATCTATCTATCCTTATGTTTGCACACACGAACTCCTATACAGATATATGTATAGAGGGATCAGGATAATAATAATATATATATATATATATATATATATATATATATATATATATATATATATACAGACAGACAGACAGGAGAGATGAGAAAGATAACTGTTTAAAAATAAAAGTTTGATGAAGAAAAAGTACTCGAATGCTTGCTAGAGTAGTATTATAACTAAAAACAATTAAAATATCACTTTCTTACTATCGTTTAATTACTAAAAGTTTCATATACCAAATATATGGATAGAAGATACAACCGTCAGATGAAATTTTATAAGCCTTTATTAGGTTATAAATTTCACTTGATAATTATATCTACTGTTCCACAGTTGATACAGGAAACTTATAGTAATTAAATGATAGTAAGAAGGTATCATATTGATTGCTTTTATATATATATATATATATATATATATATATATATATATATATATCCGTGTGTGTATGTGTGTACATTCATATGCAAAATCATATTTTGATATATTTGAACTATTACGATTCATATTAAGATAATTGCAATTTGATATCTATGTGAGTGCGTGTGAATGATTCACTTTGTGGCTGCGATAATGATGCTGACAAGTTTGGGAAATAATTTTTTCCTGTGTTGAAAACATTCTCAAAGTCCGAAAATATGAACAATTTTACAATAAAATAATTGATTAAATTAATAAAGGGAGGTCGTACTTACAAATGAAAAACTTATTTTTCTCCTAAATTTCAAATGGAAACGTCGTTATAAAAACGTTCTCTCTAGATAAAATAATTACCGAACATTTTATCAAAATTCAATAATTAGTTGATTGTTGGTAGTTTATTTTTTAAATTGAGTTTTTTTCCAAAAAACACACATAGCTACATTTATCCATATACTTGTGTGCGTACACCCCCACATATATTATATATATATATATGCATTGTTCCTTTATATAGACATACACATATATACATTGTCTCTTTATATATTTAGACACACACACATATGCACTGTTTCTTTATTATATTTAGACACACACACAAATATATGCATTGTTCCTTTATATATTTAGACACACACACATACACACACATACGCATTGTTCATTTATTATTTAGACACACACACTCACACACACACATCTCTCTCTCTCTCTCTCTATATATATATATATATATATATATATATATACATATATATATACATATATATATATATATATATTCATGTATATATATAAACGCACACATACAAAAATACACATTGCTTACTTGTATATTTTAGACACGGACATACATATACACACACAAATGTATATATATATATATATATATATATATATATATATATATATATATATATATGTGTGTGTGTGTGTGTGCGTATTGTTAACATGTATACTTAGACACATATAAACACACAAATATATATATATACAAATATATGTATACATACGTACGTGTTGTTAGCTTATATACTTAAACTCACAAAAACACTCATATGTGTGTGTGTGTGTGTGTGTGTGTGTGTGTGTGTGTGTATAATACATTGTGCGTGTGTATATAACACTAGAATTAATAGCCATAAAGAAAACCAATGCAGGCAAAGTCGCCTCACCAACCCAAATGACGTATTTTTAAAGAGGTATATGATGCAATTCTAATATGCCCGGCGGTGTGGATAAAATAACATTCCCCCCTGTAGCGTAACAAAACTTTCTTCCTGCACCCTCTACACCCCGTTGAGATCACTCATTATCCTTGAATTTTGTGCCCATGCTGACCATCCTGAAAGCCTCCTCGATGATGTCGTACAGTATCCCCAAATAACCGCCAAAATGACCCACCGGAAGAAGCACGAGTGGACAAGAGAGGCCCTTGGTCAAGTGTCCCGGGGTCCGGTGTCCAATACAAATTGGGTGCATCCGTTTTCAACTGGCCAATTTGAGTTGAGTGGTCAGCTCCTTTTGGACGGTCAACCGGACTTCACTCATCATCATCTTCTCTTTGTTTCCACTTGCTAACCTTGATCAACTCTTTCTTCTCTCCTTTGCGTTCAATGATGCTTTCCTCTCTTTCCCTTATT
>CM042137.1:77585382-77695382 GCA_023376005.1 Doryteuthis pealeii
ACGTCTGCACAACGTTAGCACCTCCACAGGAACTTCAGAATTTAATATAAGCTCGTCAATCTATTTATTTTATTAGATAGTATTTTTAATGAGTAATCTGCATAGAATAAAATATTACAATTAATGTTAATGATATATAAGTATTCATGTTTAATATTTTTAACTACTTTTATTTTAACCTCGATATATACCTTTTAATCACCAGCCACGATTTTTATTTAGTAAAATATTTTGGTAAAACACAGGTGTGTGAAAGTGCAGCACATTCCATACTCATTAGATCCAGCTATGTGAAGCCTTTTGTTGTTTTCTAAACAGAAAACTCATCTCAATGGTAAGATGTGAGAACATGGTAGATAAAAAATGACGTTTCAATAATAAAAAAATATGGAAAGAGAAATTTCAGAGGTGCTTCGACCAATGGTAATTCACCAAATTGGTGTTTCCTTTCTATCACTGTTCATTTCCTCCTTAAAAAATACAGCTTCATTCTCGATACTTTTGCAATAACACTTGGCACACACACATACACACACAAATACATATGTGAGTGTGTGTGTATGTACAAACGTATACTCCTATTAACTATATATAAATATATATATATGTATGTGTGTGTAAGTGTATTTTTGCACACGTATGACCTTTTATGCTCTTTCATTTATCTTTACATATAGAATACATCCCTCCTCATATATATATATATATATATATATATATATATATAAAGAAAGAAAGATAGTTCTCTGTCTCTGTGTCACTGTTTCTTTCTCTCTCTTCTCTCTCTATATTATATATATATATATATATATATATATATATATATACAGAGAGAGAGAGAGAGAGAGAGAGAGAGAGAGAGGAGAGAGAGAGAGAGAGAGAGAGGAGGAGAGCGACTGGGAGAGTTGCATATGTATTGGAGGGTAGGGTATAATATAAGTATGCAAGGCAGACGGTAAATACAGAGTATATTTATGTAGAAAGTGGGTGTGGTGTTGGTTGACGGTCTTTGAGTATGGGCTAGTACTCACACCACTTCAGCCTCACAACGCAACACCATTGCATCCCCTAACGCTCCATAACTCTTTACTTTGGCTTCATCCTTTCTGTCGGCCACCCCAGACAACAAATACTTGAGTGGGATACTAATTGGGTTCCAGGGGGCGGGTTATTTCCCTTGTGGCAGCAGTGGGATCAAATTTTAACGAGAACATGTAATAATAATAAAGAAAAATATGAACGACTTTAACAAAAGAGACAGGATTGATGATGAATGAATACAAGCGAGAGCGAATAAGCTCAAATAGAGATTAGGATGAAGTAAGCGAAGAAGGGGAATTCATAGAAAAACAAGGCAAGTTAGATGTAGAGGGGTATACTGAGAGAGGGAAGAGGTAGAGAAAAAGACAGAAAGACAGATGTAGAGAGAGGTAGAAAAAAAGAAGGGATAGAGTTTGAGAGGACTCTAGACAGAGAAATAAAGAGAGAGGAGGAGACGTTGGAAACAGAAGAAGAGGAGGGGAGACGTTGAGATAGAAACAGTCAGAAAAACAGAGGAATATGTGGAAGTAGGGAGAGATAGGGAGAGGAGGAGACGTAGAGGTAAAAGTAGACCGACTACAGGGCGAAGATGCAGAACAAGAGACGTAGAGAAAGAAACAGATAGAAAAAAAAACCCGGAGAGGCAGAGACACAGAAAATACAGAGAAGAGAACGGGTTTGAAACAGCCTGATATATAGAAGTAGAGATAAACAGACGGATAACGAGAGAAGAATGAGTAAAAGTGAGACAGACAGACACACAAGTAGAATAAACAGAAATAAAGACTAACAGAGGGAGAGAAGCGGTAGAGTTAGAGACGGATGGAGTGAGTGACAGAAGGAACAAACTGGAGAATGGCCAAGTTATAGAAGCTTGTAAAATACTAGGAGAAACATTTTCAGGCATGAGAAACGCTGCTTGCTTTCTTTGACACCAAAAAAACATTTTACGTTACAATGTTTCATTCGAACCAGCAAATTATCAAAATTACTTGTGTATAAAACGCACTATTTTACCTAATTTTTCAGCCAAAATGTTAGGGATGCCTATTTAAGATTGATTCAGTTTTTATATTATTTTGTATCAAAGGTATTTTCATTTTTTAACAAACTGAGTATTCATTAGAAACCTCTTCAGAGCGCCTATATGTTTTTTTAAGCTTATTTACTTGTGGTATCTCTTGATGACTATTGCACTCCGTCGTGCTGGTTCCTCCATCTTGTTTTAAAGCCTCAAAATTAACAACTGATGATCAGCCATTTTGGGGATTTATTTCAAAGGATAAATCACCACCAAGAAAACATTTAATTCAGTACACTTACACATTGTGTTATTTCTATCCACTTGCTCAAATCTGCAGACAGTTCAGTTTAAAATAATTCCTCAGAATTGCCAGCATCTCTCTACCTTAATTTTCCGTGTATAAGACCATCTATTTTTCTAGATTTTTCTGACCCAAATTTATTGGTGTATATCATAAACGAGAACTATATTGCGAGTCCCGTCACCGTGAAAATGTTAATGAGCTACTCATGCAGATCCATGACTACTGAATAGTGTGTTAGATCTTCACTGGATTCCCCCATATTTGCGATATTTGTGTCACATCCTACCCGTGGTGAACATGTTCGGTTCATATATACATAAGAGTAATTCAATTTTTGACCATAATCTTCACCATAATCGTGATTCCTATATATGCCATTATGATTTTTGCGTATATATATATATATATATATATATATATAAGTATGTGTGTGTTTGTGTAAGCTAAAACGAGATGCGAACGTCGTCTAACGGTTATCGTTTGTAAGGAAATGGATATGACAACCAAGTTCAGATTCCCTGTTGTATTGCCTTCGGAAATTTTGTGAAAATTGTCGCCAGTTGTGGGTTGAATAAATAAAAGTAAAGTCGTCGGGGTGGCCTAAATGTCGGTGTCAGCCAATCAGCGAGGGATTCTATCTCTTTTCACTTGCGCTAGACGAAGGACATTATTTTAATATTGAGGTGGAGCGCCACACCTACCATCAGCTCCTTACTTTACCGCACAGTTCCCTGTGCTACTCATACGCTGAGTAGGCGAGGACCGGTATCGAATTAGGAACCTTGTGATTTCTAGCCGAACGCTCTACCGACTGAGCTAACCCGGCCCTGTGGGTTAAATAGTGCTTGGTAAAACTGGTTAGTTGTTTTTTTTCGACATATCAACCATTGTTGGTTTATCTTATACCGAAATGTTTTGTTTCATTCATTCTTGATGAGTATTCCATTTTTTAAAAATCTCAACTCATATTTTGTTTAAAATAATTTTTTCAAAAATCATTTTTTTCTATTTAACCCATAGATGGTACCCTAAGAGTTACAGGACGTAAAGACCATGAAGGGGTACTCCAAACTTTCCAGAATTAGAACTTCATCATTAGATGCAGTTTAAAGTGATACCAAAGACACTAAGACCCTTAGTCACCACCTTCTACCACATATATAATAAAAATGAGTGGGTATTTGCCATAAGGGCAATACGATCGAGACAATCATATAGGTGCTAGGAATTGGCGTGACCGACAAAATATACGCCTTCTCTCTATTTCTCTCTCTCTCTCACACGCACACACACACACACACACACACATATATGTATATATATATATATATACTAGCAAATATATGCACCCTCCGGGTGCAAGTATTTAAGTTTTAATGTAATAAAATATTGTATTAAATTAGAAAGGCTAATGAAACTAAATAAGAATACAGATAAAAAGATTTGAAACAGAGGGAGTATAATAAAAGATTTGAAACAGAGGGAGTATAATAAAAAATGGAACAACTGAAACTTACTCTTCCATCACTCTCGTCTTTCATTGTTATTTTTTTAATTTAAGTATTTAGTTATAAGAGGAAGTAAAGAATAAAATGACAGTTATTTTTTCTTGTTAATGGATTTCATTTAAGATTCATTGAAGAGATTTTTGCTTATATTGATTAAAATAAAACCAAATAGTTAGAAATCAATAATACTAAGCACATATTTATTAAATTCGATTTTTTAATATTAATATGCAAATTAGCCTTCCCGTTCACACTGTAAACCGCTATTTTGTTGTATATATAAATATAATTGCATGTTGTCAGTATGGAGACATAGTTAACAGTATTAATAATGTAAGACAATTTTATTAATAATTGAGGTTTAGATAAAAATAAAATCATGGAGAATGTGATGTCAATAACTAAGAGAATTGTGACTTGAGTAGTAATATAGTTTCGGTTACAGACAGAAAAACACACAATCTCCATTATAATATATATATATATATATATATATATATATATATAGTTTGATATGATTATGAATAAAAATTGCTCAATATCGTTCATAGATTTAGCTAAGTTTTCGTCCGAACATCTCATAGGCATGAAAGTGGCTGTCACGCTACGACGTCCTCTCTGTGTCTACGCTATCTTAACTAGAGTTTCAATGCTGTAAATTTTCCAAAAAAATAATGTCTAATAATATGTTATGATTGTATAATATTCCATTAAAAATAATCGCATTTTGGTATATTTGCTTTAAAAGAATTTAACAAACAGATGGTAACGGTGAGTTTATTTATGGGTAATACTGTAC
This sequence comes from Doryteuthis pealeii, assembly GCA_023376005.1. Lineage (NCBI taxonomy): Eukaryota > Metazoa > Mollusca > Cephalopoda > Myopsida > Loliginidae > Doryteuthis > Doryteuthis pealeii. The sequence continues at coordinate 77,590,059 of CM042137.1, forward strand.
TATATACTATTTCTATAATTCTTAAATGTGTACAGATCACCTCTCCCTCTCCCCCCTCTCTCTCTCTCTCTCTATATATATATATATATATATATATATATATATATATATATATATATATATGGGGAGAAATACCCACAGAATATACACAGTTAGTATCAAAAAATAAAAGATATACATCGGCAACCGCATACACACAATTATCTTTCTCAGAACAAAGCAAAGAGCATGAAACCAAGTTAATGCAAAAAAATGCATTTCGAAAGAAAGTGAAAACATGAGAGAGGAGAGAGAGAGAGAGAGAGAGAGAGAGAGAGAGAGAGAGAGAGAGAGAGAGATTAGGACGAGTTCACTTTTATATGCTGTGTTTTGTGTCAACCTTATATCTGAAGCAGACGAGAATGTCAGAAGAAAAAAAAAGGAAAAAAAAAAAAATAATAATAAGAGAACGAAAGATAACAAGAAGAAAAAAAAATCTCGTCTATAGAATTTGAGGTTCCTGCTACCGAAGTTCCCGGATGACGTTCGTGTCCACTTCCTCTGCTTCTGCCAACCCTTACCGCCACGAAGCGAGCGCACATACGTCAACACAAAACATTTGATATTTGCTCCTGCCTTGATGAGCTGTATCCATCTTAATGAACGGCCCTGGGGCAAAAACCACTCCTCATTAATGGTTTCGTTATATGAAGGAGAAGGGGGAGAAAGGAATCAAAAGTGGGTGGAGATGGAAGCGAAAGAAGAATAAAGAATATTTAAGAGGGTGGGGGGGGAGAAGAAGTACATTGAAAAGAGAAAGAAAAAATATGGTAAGACTCTGAAAGTGAGAGAAGAAAGAAACAACAGAAAGTAAGAGTAAAAGAAGGAGGCGAGACGATGAGAGAGAGAGAGAGAGAGAGAGAGAGAGAGAGAGAGAGAGAGAGAGAGAGAGAGAGAGAGAGAGGAGAGCGGGAGAGGAGAAGAGGAGAGGGAGAGAGAGAGTGAAAGCGAGAGAATGCAGGGATATATAGATATACAGACAGATAGATAGATAGATAGATAGATAGATAGATAGAGAGAGAGAGAGAGAGAGAGAGAGAGAGAGAGACAGAGAGAGAGCAGTGAGAAAGAATAGACTCAATCGAAGTTATTAGAAGAAGAATTAATAGAATGAATGAAAGAAGCCCCCCCCACCAAAAAAAAATAACATTGGGGTGGAAGTATTTGCAAAAGGACATAAAAAGAAATGTTAAATCACGAAAAAAAAAAGAATAAGTAAATGAAATAAAACTATATAAAATAAGTCAGAACAAAACTTAGATGACGGTCTCAGTCAAATAAATTAATTGAAAAGAGAGAGAAAAAATACTGTAGCGTGTAATAAAGGAGCATTTATGAAAAAAAAATCATAAAATTAAAAAGGGTTAATGAAAGTTAAGCAAAAAGAGAAAAAAAGAAACACTGAAAATTTACATAAATGAAATAATAAAGCAACGAGCCTGGTTGTGTAATCCAACCAACCTTATATATACTAGCAAATATATGCACCCTCCGTGCAAGTATTAAAGTTTTAATGTAATAAATATATTAAATTAGAAAGGCTAATGAAACTAAATAAGAATGCAGATAAAATGATTTGAAACAGAGGGGGTATAATCGAAAAATAGAACAACTGAAACTTACTCTTCCATCACTCCCGTCTTTCATTGTTATTTTTTTCTAATTTAAGTATTTAGTTAAAATAGGAAGTAAAGAATAACATTACAGTTATTTATTCTTGTTAATGGATTTCAATTAAGATTCATTGAAGAGATTTTTGCTTATATTCATTAAAATAAAACCAAACAGTTGGAAATCTATAATGTTAAGCACATATTTTTACAAATCACATTTTTAATATCAATATACAAATTAGCCTTCCCGTTCACACTGTAAACCGTTATTTTGTTGTATATATAAATATAATTGCATATTGTTAAGATGTAGATAATGTTAACAGTATTAATAATGTAAAACAATTTTATTAATAATTGAGGTTTAAATAAAAAATAAAATCATTGAGAATGTGATGTCAATAACTAAGGGAATTGTGACTTGAGTAGTAATATAGTTTCGGTTACAGACAGAAAAACACACAATCTCCATTATAATAATATATATATATATATATATATATATATATATTATTTATTTATTTATTTCCCAATAATTTAGTAAAGTTCAGCATTTCAGATGCCAATTTTAAGGCTAGCAATACATTCATAATTAGTAGGTATGTGACACAAGATTGCCAGTATGGGGCACCCTGCGAGGACCAAACTCTTTTTACAGTAGTTATGGATCGACGAAACTAGTTTTCTAAATTTGCAACATGATGAGATGCCCAACTTGAAAGTATTTACCCAACCCGTTCGCTACGGTTAGGATGTGTCCAAAGTCGCAAATATGAGGCATCCAGCGAGGATCAGACACGCTATTCAGTAGTAATGGGTCTGCGAGACTAGCTTGCTTCCCATTATGCCATGATTGGATACCCAACTACCATACTAAGTATTTACCCTACCAGTTCGCCACAGGTAGAATGTGATACAAGGTCGCAAGTAAGAGGCAGCCAGAGAGGATTGAACTCACTATTCGTTAGTAATAGATCTGCGAGACTAACTTGCTAATTATTAGATCACGATGGGATCTCCAATTGCCATACTTAATATATCGGTACAAGAAGCTTTTTTTTTTAAATTTTAAAAATCTATTTGTAAAGCAACTAACATTGAAAAGATGAAGAAACATACAATTTAGAATTATTAAATAGACACGAGTTATAGAAGCAAAAGTTTGATAACCACCCTGTCAGAGGGGCATAGAATACGCTGACTATCCCCTGGAGAGAGGTGAGATACCTATAAAAAGGGATATCCTGGGTATAATATTAAACTGCATCCGATGGTGAGGCACCATTTCTAGGGACCTGGGCAGTGTGGAGAACACATTTATTGCAATTACTTTGGCCCACTCTGATCGGGAGTGTTAGTACCTGTTAGGGTCCCATCTATGGGTCAAATATATGTTTAGATATTATTCGTATTCCAAAAAAACATGTGCCCAAAAAAGCAACGAAAACAAATTAAATCTCTTAAGAAACAACTACACAAAAAATGTAAATACGAACCTACAATCAATGCGATTCCCTAACATTTGAGTAAAGTAAAAAAAAGTTAAGTCGTCCATGCGGCCTAAAGTCGGTATCGGCCAGAAGCCGAGGGAGTATATCTCCTTTTCACTAGCGCTAGACCAAGGAGATTGTTTTTGCGTCTGAGTTGGAGCGCCACACCTATCTTCAGCTCCTTATTTTACCGCACAGATCCCTGTGTTACTCATACGCTGAGTTGACGATGGCCGGTATTGAACCTAGAACCATAAAATAACATGTAATATGCTATTAAAATTAATCAAGCTATCAAATCTTAACGGTTAAGAGAAACAAGGAAAGTCACGTGCAAGGAGAATCTCGAAAAACTTTTCCGTTCGAATGGAAATATTTTTGCCATCATTAAACTCCTTATCAAATCAGAAAAGCATAACGAGACGCTTAAACATCGTCAAGTAATCTAAAAAAAATTCAAACCAAGTTGTGTGAACATTATTCGAATGCGAATATAACCAAATTAGAATAAACTTTAACTTTATTGCCAAGCATTAATATGTTTTAGTGACTTTAACAATGAGCGCGTTACACTTTTCTCCTCGTAAAAATTATAAAATATTAAAAAATGATTACAAAATATCAAAGAAAAGCAAGAACCGCAATAGAGTGATTATCGGTTATACCGGAAATCGTATTTCACTGATAATTTTTTCCAAGTTGTAGCCGTGTCAGTACTACGGTATGGATGAACCAACCGGGCTATAACAAAACGTCAGGAGAAAAGGAAGACTGTACAAAAATGCTACGTGCTGTCTTAAACAAATCCTAGAAGCAGCAGCTATACGTCCACTTGGCTCCTTTCACACAAACCAAAAGGGTAAAACCAACAAAACATGCTGGATACTGCTGGAGAAACAAAGATTTGCTAATAAGTGAAGTTCTACTATGGGCACCTAGATATAGACACACCAGTGTGGATCTGCCAGCAAAAATCTACGGATACTGGGTACTGTGCAGAGGACCTTCCGGGAGCAATAGCTGATTGATATAATGGAATGACCCATCTTCCCCGTACCTCAACAGTGGTGATGGTTCTAGCCACTATTTAAGAACACACATATTACTCACTTGCAGTACTTAGATGACGGACTCTCCTCCTAATACTCACGTGACTTTACTATATAACACTGATAAAGACGGTTTGCGATAAAGAGTCATGGAGATCCGTGCTGTCGACACAACCTAATTATGATGAATACGAGCAATAGTCGGATGATTTTATTTTGTCTCATGTATGGCTCAGATCCAGAGCCAAAGCCAACATTTTAAATAAATAATAGCTGACAATCTTTATCTCACAATAAATAAATAGGCTATTAATATTGCTGGTGTGCAAAAAAAATGTCGCCGAAAAATCAGAGACAATAGTAATGCTTATATTTATGAATATGTTTTGGACGTCTGCAACACAAATTCTCATAGCTTAGTAATAAAGTAACTCGTACGAAAAATATAGGCAAAAGGGATGTGAGTTCGAATCTCAACGGAAGCTAATGTTTTATTGTTGTGTTTGATGGGCACAGTTCTTCGGTGTCATAGACCTGAAGGAGTTGGGATAAAAAAAAAAGAAACTATGAAGGGAAGAAAAAGAAAACCAACGATAAATAAAAGAACAAAGAAGGAAATAAAAAGAAAAAGAAAATAAAGAAAGGAACAAAGAAGGAATAAAAAAGAAAGGTGATTAAAGAAAGGAACAAATAACTGAAAAAGTATAAAGAGAATAAAGAAAGGATCAATAAAGGAAAAAAAGGAAATAAGGAAAAAAGGAAACGACGATAAAAAAGAACAAAGAAGTAAATGAAATGAAAAATGAAGAAAGGAACAAAGAAGGAAGGCGAAAAGAATGGAACGAAGAAGGAAACGAAATGAATTAAGAAGAAAAGAAAAAAAACGAAGAAAGGAACTAAAACGAAAAAGAAAGGAACAAAGACAATAACGAAATAAACAAAGAAGATAATTGAAAGAAAAAGAAAAAGAAAAAGAAATAGAGTGAAATAAAAGGAAAAGAAATCTAGACTGAGAAAAAGTCAAATGTAAAAATGAGTAAGATCCTACAGGAACGAAAAGCAAAAGATTTCAAATAAAGAAGAAAGAAATCAAAATCATAAACAATGGAGGTCGTTTTTTTCTTCTTTCTTTCAATAAACGTATTAGAAAAGGAACAAAACTATTCGAGTGGATTCTCGGATATCAATAAAATGACCTTCGAATGTTTCCCTCCTAAAAAAAAAAAAAAAAAGAATTAAAAAAAAGAAAATGAGAAAAAAACAGATATAAACACTTAAATGAAACTATTTCACCGCAAAATAAATAAATAAAGATAAAATCAAATAATATAAAAATAAAATACAATAATAAAATTAGAAATAAACAGCAAATAAATAAGCGATTATTTATACAAATTTGTAACAAAACGTCTACCGGCAATCCCCAAATCTCAACGACGGAAGTATCGGAAACTCTTCCCACCACTTCCTTTTACTCCTGCCAAAACCCTGTTCGTCTTCTTCCCCTCCCCTCTTTTCAGACATTTTCATTTTCTCCACAGCACCTTGCAATGGTTCTCTCAACACTCCTTGGACAGGCTGACACCATATCCGACCCAACTCACATCGTGGATTTTTTTCTCTTTCTTTCTTAAAGACCATTTTAATGTCTTATATGTTAACTTTCTGTTTTTATTTTTCAATTTTTATTTTGTTTTACTTTCACTTGTTTCTTTCTTTCTTCTTATCTCGATATGTTCCACTCTTTTTTGGGATGTTGATTGATTCTTCTTTATTAACACTAGCAAATATATGCACCCTCCGGGTGCAAGTATTTAAGTTTTAATGTAATGAAATATCGTATTAAATTAGAAAGTCTAATAAGAATGCAGATAAAAAGATTTGAAACAGAGTGGGGGTATAATAGAAAAATAGAAATGAAACTTACTCTTCCATCACTGCCGTCTTTCATTGCTGAATTTTACTTATTTAACTATTTAGTTAAATTAGGAAATAAAGAATAAAATTACACTTATTTTTTCTTGTTAATGGATTTCATTTAAGATTCATTGGAGAGATTTTTGCTTATATTCATTAAAATAAAACCAAACAGTTAGAAATCAATAATACTAAGCCCATATTTAATAAAATCACATTTTTAATATCAATATGCAAATTAGCCTTCCCATTCACACTGCAAACCACTATTTTTGTATATATAAATACAATAGCATGTCATTAGTATGTAGATATGGACAACACTAATAAAAAGGTGAAGCAATTTTATTAATAATTGAGGTTTAAATATAAATAAAATCATGAAGAATGTGATGAAAATAACTATGTTAATTGTGACTCGATTAGTAATATAGTTTCGGTTACAGACAGAAAAACACACAATCTCCATTATAATAAGATTTAAATGGATACATTGAAATAAACGTTTTTTCTTCTTTTTCGCTCCTTTTAATATCATTTTTAATACTAAAGATTTAATTTAGTGTGAATGCTATTTTGATAACTTCACTCATAGGTTTACGGTCAGGTCACGCTGAAAGCACCAAAGTTAAGTAGCAATGAGCGTGTTAAATACTTAATTAGGTGACTTAGGTGACCACTTAAACAACAGCAGCTACTAAAAGCAACCTGAATCTTTGTTTATCAAAATAATTTGATTCAACATTAATGGTTGATATGCCGTAAAAAAAACAACCAACCAGCCCTTTTTGCGCCATTTAATGCTGAATAAATTAATATGAATAAACAAAGGACTCACATTTCTTACAGTACCTTCTGTTGCTTTACTGATCAATCGATTAAGTATTGAACAGGCTCATCACTGCTTAACTTCGGTGATCTAGCGGGAACTTGACCGTAATCCTAAAAGGTTTGTTCCGTCGTAAAACAAAACAACCAAACACTAATATTCTTATCATTTTTTTTATTTTGGTTTTCTTTGAGTATCGTACAAAATATTAATGTAAAAGTTTTTGTCTTGTAAAGGTTAACGTCGTAGGAAACGGACACGGTGAACCGAGTTCAAATACTGGACGAGGCCGTTTGCATTTTAATTCAAACCTGTTAAATTCCACTAAGACCTGACCTTGTCTCACATTCTGCTCATCTAGATGGATACAGGGGCTGAGTTAATACTGTTCTAAGGGACAATCATCTGTAGGTTGCAAGTTCAATCCTGACCACGAGCGATAATTACATAGATACTGAATATAACTTAACACTCTTATTCGGTCATGGTTAACGGAATAAGATCAATCTACCCCGGTTGATTAAATAAAGAGTTCGATTCAAAATTCCGTGAAGGCTTCCGATCATAACTTAAAGACTCCATAGTTAAACAGGAAGGTTCCCGAGTTCGGAGAGAAGATTCTCGACTTCGACAAGAAAGACACGAAGAAGGCCAGAGGGCACATCGACCAGAACGTTGTTTATATAACAATAAAGATGTGGACAATAGTCCGAAAAACCCAAATAATACATTGTGACCTTATCTTTTTGGGTATCTATATGTATTTACATAAACCCTCCACACGTTACACAATGTCAATCTTTAAAATGCAACTAACAGTTTTAGATTTAAACTTTCTCTTTTCCTAGAATAGTTGCCACGCTAGTTATCCATAGCTGGAGAGAGAATAGATGGATTCTCACATTTCCCAGAGTATTAGCGCAATATAAAAAGCGAACAGCTTTGTCTAAGACTTGAACTCTGTTCGCCGTCCAACTATATATGTGTGTGTGCGTGGTGGCATTCGGCGCCTTTGTTTAAAACCACTTCTGCACATATATTCATGTGTGGAGTTTCTTGGGGATTAGTATCTGAAGGTGGCTGTCACATCCGTTAAAAGGCTTGTTTGAAAGCATATCTACCTTTATGGGTAATTTAATACCAAAGCTATCCTTGTAGAAGAATAGTAGTGGTACTATTCAACCCATAGCTAGAGGGATAATACCTTTCCCAAGCGTATTAGTTCGAAAGTGAACGTAATAACGTGATGAGTTCGAACTCTTTTACTATTATGTCACAATCCACGCCTTAACACACTTTGTTTCGTCAAAAGAATGACCGACTACTACTAAAATCAATCAATTGAATTTAATTTAGAATAAACAGATAATACATAATTTTTTAATTCAAAATCTATTTGATACTTTTCCCATTTTTTTTTTGAGAATTTTATTTTATTTTTTCCAGAACTGCTATTTCTTAAACATCCCACAATTTATTCTCCCTTAAATCTATCAACTTCCTTTTCCTTCTATGTATTTGTGTTGTATTTGTACCTTCTTTTTTCCCAAACATATGTCCTTCTTTAAGCATCTGACCCCTATTCAACCGTTCCCTAACTTACATACCCCGCCCCACCGTCACCAGCCAATATTCTATTTTCCTCTCGTCCAGCTGATTTTATTTATTTCCACGAGGCCAAGATTAGACGCGACTAATCGAAAAAAGGTGAAAAAGAAAAACAAGAAAAAAAGAAAGAAAGATAGAAAAAAGAAACAATTTATATAATTTGGTTCCACCGCAAAATCATCTCAAACCACACGCAAACACTCCCAGTCACTGGTTATACATTTGCTGATTTGTCTCTGTGGATAGAGCGACGTGCTGATTGCCAAGGGTTAAGGCTCTTTAAATAATTGTTTGTTCTTTTCATTTTTGATGAAACAAGTGTAGCGTTGTCACCGACGACTACTATGTCGGTGATAGCTATTCATCGACTGGGGAGAAAACACACACACACACACACACAAAAAAAAAAAAAAAAAAAAAAAAAAGGAAAAAAAGAAAGAAAACAACTTAACTTTTAGCGCTTAGGAACTTCGTTCTCTCTGTCTGTCTGTCTGTCTGTCTGTCTCTCTCTCCAATTTCTGAAGCTATGGACGCAGGAAGAAATAGAAAAACACACCACGGAGTTAGCTTCGTCGTTCTTCTAGGAAGAATACATTTCTCGTATCTTTGATTCGTTCCTCGTTCACAGCGAACGTTTGTCTCCTCACACCCCAGTCAGCAAAAGAGAACAAAAGTGATCGAATCACGAAATCTGTGATATATATATATATATATATATATATATATATATATATATATATATATATATATATATTCTGGATATATATTTCCGTCTCGGGTGAGTGATATACTCCGGACTCCGTCACCACCTCGGCCCGCATTGCTAGATCAAGCGTATCATACATTTGACATAGGAATAATGCATATTGACTTATAGTTTTATTGATTCCTTCCATGTCTACATTCGTGTGTTATCTAATGTCAAACGCAACCCTGTAGCTAGACAGTAGTGATACTATATAAACCATATCTGGGAGGATAAGGGGGTTCATGCCTTTCTCAGTGGTATTAGTCCAAAAGTGAACGCACTAGCCTGGCTGGAGTTCGAACTCGCTTACTAATATGTCGCACTCCAACAATTTTGCCATTGCACCATGCAGACTACCACCGAGCGTTTGGTTTGGTTTGTTTTGTTTTACGGCATATCAATCTCAGTGGGTCATTTAATGCCGATAAAGTTTTGAAATAAATCAATTCTTAATAGATAATACAATTTTTTTATAAATACATTTTTCTATTTAACTCAGAGATGGGACCCTAACAGGTACTACAACTCCGGGTCAGAGTGGACCAGGGAGCAATGGTGATGAAGGGGTGCTCCACATTCTCCAAACCTCCAAAACTGGAACCTCACCATCAGATAGAGTTTAACGTCATTCCCAGGACATGTAGACCCGCAGCCACCGCCTTCTAGCACCCATATGATAAAAAGGGGTTGGGGCTTGCCATAATGGCAATAGGGTTGGGAAAATCATATAGGTGCTAGGGCTTGACGTGACCAGCCGATTGATCAGAGGGGCCTCTCCGACCCCCGTCTAGCCCAAGATAGGGCCAAAGTGGAGTATTGCAATCGAGCGTTTGGGTATATACTTACAAAAAAAAAAAAAAAAAAGAAAAGAAAAAAGACAAACTATAGAATAGAAACATAATAATTTCATTCAGTTTTGCTCAACTGAAACTCAGTCCCGATCCTTTTTTGATCCCACCACTGATTTTGCTGAGATTAAAAATTCCATGTCTGCTTTTACTTAAAAAATCTGCAATCGGATTTTTTTTCCATTTGTGTTAATTTCTTTCTTCATTTTTTCCCTTGACCCTTTAATCGATCATCATCCCTTTCGAACCAGTAGTAATATATTAATCAATAATCAATCAATTCATTAATCACTGATTCGTTCATTAATCCTTTCATCGATCCGTGTGATCTATTCGGTATTCTGTCTGTTTACATCCACTTATTTATCACTTCGTTGTGGGGGGAGAACTATCCATTGATCTCAGTCAATATCAACTAAAATCTTTCATGTCAGTTGTTCCCTTTCGCAATCATTTACTATGTTTTGCTTTGTTTGGAACAAGGCCAGGAGTATGGGGTACCTAGAATTAATTGGTCGGTGAGGCTAGCTTTTTGACCATTACACACCATAATGAGTTGCACTTATAAAACTAAGCATAGCTTAGTTTTGACACAAGCCAACGAATATGATACATCTAGTGAGCATCGAAATCTCTACTCAGTAGGAATTGATCTGTGACTGTAGCTTACTGACCATTACACACCATAACGAGTGGTCCCTTAAAAACTAAACATAGCTTAACGTTGACATAAGGAAGCTGTTGGATTATTTTTGTAAATAAGGTGTGCTGCAATACACCACTTGAAGTTATAGATTAAGCAAGGTCACGTTGTTTACATTTCAGCCAATCAACAGCCTGAATACGTGGTTGGTTTAACTACTTAATCGGCTGATATTGACAGATGTCCATTTGACAAAGACTGAGGAACTCCAAGGTACAACCAAAGGATTCTTCACCAAGGATCGCGGTCTGCTTAACACAAAGGATCTCCACTGGACAACGCTCTTGCTTGAAGCCTAAAGGATGGCCATAAAAATCGTAACAGAAGCAAATATGGGCACCTAGTAAGGATCGAAATCTTAACTTCGTAGTAATGGTCTGTGAGAGTAGCCTAGTGGCAATTACAAACCACGATGCGGTTCTAAAAACGCCTTCTTCTGAGCAGAAAAAAAATGTGTGCACTTAAAATTTCCATTAATTCACAATTTGTTTCTTCCACAGTATTTTGATAGTATCAACTAAGGGCCCCGACTAGAAATGCACCCCATCCCTTCACGAAAAATTCAAACCCCACCCCATTCTATTAATAGGTGGGTTATCTGCATACTCGTGTCAGTTGAAAGACCACTATAAAAGTCGGAATAATATTATGATCTGATTTTGAATGTTTGAACCAGACACCAGTATACTAAGAAAAAGTGTCCTGCCGCAGTCTTCTCCATTTTAATTGTTGTCAACAAACTTGTGTTCTGTTGATATTAACACTGCCAAAAACTTACTAAAATGTCTATTTTTATTCCTAATAGCAGATCCCGTGGAAATTCAAATATTTAAATATTCCCTTCTTTGTATTTACACAATCCCTCCACTACGGACAGGATATGGTACGAGGTCAATTTTGTTATGGTGAGTAAAGTTAGTTTGAATTCAGAGTTGTTATTCGCCTAGACGGTTGGACAACCAGTCTAGGAGAAGGACATTATGTAAAAACTTCGCTTTAGAAAATTGATATTGTGTCTTGTGTCTGCTCCTGTGGAGAAGTTGGTAAATCTGTATGTTTGGTTTCTTGCTCTCCGTTTTTGTATCAGTTGGGATAGCAAGGTCCCAAACAATAATTGCTCCCGCGGTTTCAGTTGTTCATTCTGCTTGGTGTTTATGCCATTTTACAGATTTCAGTATTCCATATTATTATTATTATTATTATTATTTATTATTATTATTATTATTTAAAAAAATTTAAATAATTTTTCACACCAGCATTAGCTGATGGTATTTCCCTGGAGTCTGAATTATTATTATTATTATTATTATTATTATTATTATTATTATTATTATTATTATTATTATTATCATCATCATCATAAATCAGAATGAGTATTTTTTCTGATTTTTTTCTCTAATTTATTTAATAAGGTGACTCTGTTGACAGAGAAAAGAATTCTAAAATATTCATACCTAACATTTTTTCTATTTAAGCCCTTTATTGAGTGAGTTTCTCAAAAGTATTCTGTGGTTACAAATTTTGCCTCAGCTTCTCCATCTATTTCTCACCCTTAAACATTTCCCTTGAATGGTTTTCAGAACATCATAAAAATCTAATTGATTGATAGCCTTGGGCACAGTACGATGTAGACCTATTGACTCTCAGGGCAACGTTGAGAGTGAATGAGATAAATTCAGATAGAAAGTAAAACAGCGAGAGAGAGAGAGAGAGAGAGAGAGAGAGAGAGAGAGAGAGAGAGAGAGAGAGGGAGATGTGACGGTGTTTGGGTGTATGCTAGAGAGTAAGATAGGAAGAAGAGAGAGAGAAAGAGAGAGAGTTTTCATGAGTGTGTTTGTGTGTGTGTATGTGGGGGGAGGGAATTACATGAACACGAAATGAAAAATCGTTATATTTGTAAAACCGGACCTCCTGAATGTTTTAAAACGCTGAGTCCTTTTCCAAAGGATTTGATGATTATGCATTTGTGGAATAGGAAAAAAGATTTATATCACTTCAATTTTTAATCGAACTTTTTTTTTATTCATAATGTCCTGGCGAGCAATATGTTTGTCACCAGACCTTACAGTGCAACTTACAACTTAAAAAAAAAAAAGAATCAATACTTCGTTTATCAAATTTATAAATTGCCCGTCCTATTTAACTCTACAGATTCTTCTGTCCTGATAGGTGCATTTTTGTTGGGTTAATATTTTAACCGGAGGATACCAGTGTGCCTTGAAAATCATCATCTAAAAACATCAACCATCGGATTGTGGTGTTTTCCATTAAACAGTGACACATAGATGGTATTTATTCAATTCCCCCGAGCAAAATATTCTACTTATTTACCAACCCTTTCCCACGAGCAGGATGTGACACGAGTTTTAGCCGAGTTTAACATGTTTTAATTCAGATTTTCTCTTTTCGTCCAGTTGTCATATCAAGTATGGAGGACACAGTCTGTCCTACTATTTACCATAGCTGAAGGAAAACCAATTGTATAACCGGAGATGCTATTCCTGACAAAGGCACGCTACATGAGAGTCCATGTGTAGGATTCTATACGAAAATGTCGCTTATGACCCCGTCCTTATTTCCCAGCAGTACCCAGCAGATCTTACTTGGATGGTTGGTGAGATGGTAGGTAAGTGGCGTACAGTTATTGTTTTGCCTCATGAATTTTATCAAAGTAGCACTATTGTATAGACCCCTGAATATATATATCTTTTTCTTTTAGAATTTCGTTGAAGTTCACATGGCGCAAAAATACAGTACTACTGAAACTGCTACAGCTTGAAATAATTCCCGTTGAAACTACAGGATCAAATGATATATTTCCTCCGAAATTTCTACATGTTTTTGATAGTTATTATTTGTTGGTGTTAAAAATGCTTTCTATATTTGACAAAGGGGGGCATTCTATTCAATTCTTGAATATGGACCTTAGGGGATCATTCAGAATCAAATGGTTCTGTTAGTGTGAACGCATTTTTATATTCAATTCATATCGGAATATAAAACATCGACGGTAAGTAATAGAGAAAGAGTTCAACCACATCCTTCGGGAATTGTATGCAATGATAATTATCTACCGATTTGAGAGAGCAGCGTTTCAAGTCTATGAATGTTTTGAAAAGAATATAGAGGTCAATATGAAGATCAAGAAATTCAAAAGGTTTGTCGATCAGAGATGAAAACGGACCTTTCGTCTGTATGAGATATTCCAAGTCGGACAAAAACTTATCTTCAATCTAGTTTCTTCTATTTAGTAAATTCAACATTAAAAGCACTTGCTAAGAGTAAATTCTAATGTCTACTAGACCTTATTGGTAATATTACTAGCTTAAAAATACCGTTGAAATTATTTATGTATTGATTGATACTTCTGCTTCTCTTCGAGCGGGTGGCATCAGACATGAAAACGTATTGAGAACGCAAAAGCATTTGTCAACTGGAATCCTTTCAAAAATAATTTTAAAAAACAGGGAAAGAAGTAAAGAGAAACCGAAAGAGAGAAATGACCTGAGAAAGGAACGAACTGAAATATTTTCATCATCAAGCCGGGCAATTTCTCAATCATTTTGACCCCGACATAGTAGACTATTACACGCGGGCTTGAACGTACGCAACTGAAGATTACCAAGAAAAAAATATACCGTGGTATTCAACCAAACCTGTTTAAATAACTACTTGCTGCCAAAATATACACAATATATACTTATCAACCCTTCTGCACGAGCAGGAAGTGGCACGTCAATTTCTTAGTAGAGTTAAACAGCTTGGAATTAAGAGTTTTTCTTCTCCTATACTAACTGCCATACCAATGTAAACGAGCACAGTCTTCCATACTATTTACCCACATAGTGAGGGAGAAAAGTTGGATTTGTACCCGTACCAAGTGCTATGTGAAATGCTGTCTCGTACAAGATTGCACTCGTCTCGCAATGTCAAGGTAGCCGGGGTTTGACAGATCTGAATTCAGAGTTTTCATTCTCCTGGACTTGTTGTCAAATCAAGATTAAACAGGCCACTTTGCCCTACTATTTATCAACAGCTGGAAGGATTAATAACTTTCCCAATGTTATTATATGAAATATGTGAAATGCAAACAGCCTCGTTGAAAATTTGAAAGTGGATCGCCGTCTCCATTTCCAACGGTAATAACCATTACATGACGAGCAACAACTTATTGTCACTCATGTGAGCACTTACTTGGATCCTCGTTGCTTAACGTTGATATAACCGGATCAGTGCTTTCAGTGTGACCACTAGTACAATGAGCATGGTTGTTGTTCGGTTTTCATCACTCATCTTGAAATGGAAGCTAAGTAATCTCACCAACCCAGCACATATTACCTGACCAACAGAATAACTCATTACCAATGATCATTTGTTCATTGCCTGTGTTTGTCTCTATAAATTGATGCTTGGCTGTTATTTCACTATGTGTAAAAAAAGGTTGCATTTTCAGATGTTTACGTGTACATCCGCGAACGTACATGTGTCCATGCTAGTGAGTTGGATGGTGGCGTGGTAGGTGGTTAGTGAGAGCGGGGCGGTTAAACGTGAGCTAAGAGAGCGCGTGCGTGCGTACGTGCGTGCCTGCCTACGTGCGAGTTACGAAAAGAGCAGTGCCTTAAATTAGACACTTCTGCCGCAGACAAATCTGAAAGAAAAGACGGAGGTCGAGTAGAAAGGTCAAACATCGACTTCCGCCGCCCCAGATCTTACCGTTCTGCTCCGAGGTTAGACAACATGAACAGAAAAAAAACAAAAACATAGAAATAAAAATAAATAAAAAACATTTTTGAAAAATAGAAAAATAGAAAAGAAAAAAAAACAACAATATTCAAACAAATAAAAATGACTTTGAAATAAAGAACGAACACTTTTGCAGGGAAGGCGAAAGGTTAACCTAAAGAAAGGAACGGCAAAGAGAGAAGAATTTTATGAAATAAATGAATAAAAGAAAGAATGGAAAGAAACGATCGAAAAGGTTATTTATGTGTGCGGAGTAAGGCGCCGAGCAGAAAGATATTTCAGAGCTCACAGCTATGTGTGTACAAATATGTAAATAGACGAACGATATGAAACTCATAAAATATCCCATCGATAGTTGATAATAGACATGTTTAATGAAAATGATGACAAGAGTACAACAAGAAAAAATATTTCGAACAATCTTAAATTAGAGTTAATTGTCAGAGCACGATTATGCGAGGGGAAATGCAGTTTGTTAAAATAAAAGATACATGTATACACACACATACATATATATATATATATATATATATATATATATATATATATATAAGAGAGAGAGAGAGAGAGAGAGAGAGAGAGAGAGAGAGAGAGAGAGAGAGAGAGAGAGAGAGAGAGAGAGAGTGCGTGTTGTAATTTTTATCGTCGTAGGAAATGGACATGAAGAGACGAGTTCAAATCCTGGACGAAGCTGTTTGCATTTCACATAGCGCTAATATCAGTGGGAAAGGTATGAATACAACTATTCTCCCTCAAGATATGATTAAATAGTAGGGTGGACTGTGTTCCTTAACCTTGGTTAGGTAACTAGTCTAGAAGTAAGTACATTCAAACCTGTTAATCTCCGCTTAAAGAAATTGACTGCTCGAGAGGAGAGGTTGATATATATATATATATATATATATATATATATATATATATATATGCCTCTGTGGTAAGGGTACATAGCTGATGAGTATTTTTAATTAGCTTTGCGAGTAGTTCATTTCAAGTCAGATATGTTCTATATACATAGGTAAAACAAATATTCGGACATATACAAATTTTTAATTCATTGTATTTCCAACTAATTAATAAAAATGATTTGCATAAAGTTAACTATACACAGATGCATAATAACTAAATATGTATAGAAAACAGGAAAGTTCATTTATTGAAAATAAATCCCATTTATCCATTTTAATAAGTGTTTTGATGTTAATTCAACAGTAAAAAAAGATGTCAAGTCGAGGTAGGGTAAAATGAGACAAGTGTATTTAAAATAAGGTACAAGAACGGCTAGCTTGCCGCTAAACGGTAACAGTACAACCTTTTCACTCGGTGTCTCACTATTTATAGTGAGAACCGGTGTATATTCTCCACTGTAGGAACGGCCGGTACAACAATAAACCAAAAAATATTCCTACAATTCAAATTTCAGATTTTATAATTTACGTTGCTTTAATACTCTAAATTATTCAAGCGAAATATTCTAGAATGTTCCAATATTGTTATCATCAGTAGGTATTTTTAGACAAAAATACAAATAGAACATTCTGTAATTGATATTAGTGCAAGACGGTTATCATCATGGCAAGAGGTAAAGTATTGACAAATTTGCAAAAAGAATTGATTGTTAAACTCTGTAAGGAAGATAAATGTTACAGGAAAATCTCAGGCAACCTAAATATTCCATTTACGACTATTAGTTCATTAATTGCAAAGTATAAAAAACCTCAACACTATAGAAAACCAAAGAAAATCAGGTTCTGCACGGAAGCTTTCCTGAAGACCTTCGAGGAAATTAAGGTGTCAAATTAAACAAAATCTAATGATTACTCGTCAAGAGTTGTAGGATGATTAACTTTCATCAGGAATCTGTGTCAATAAACGGACAATAAGCAAATATTCATAGAAACAATTTAAGGTCATGCTCCCCTCCGAAAATTCCGCTGCTATTGAAAAGACACAGAAATTCCAGGTTGAAATTTCTTTGTGATCATAAGGGTATGGAAAAATCGTATTTGGAAAGAGTATTATGGACAGACAGAGATAAAATTGAGTTGTTTTGACGTAATTCTAGAAATCATGTATGAAGAAAAGAGGGCAATTTCGGAGGTGACAGCATTATAAATTGGTGGTGTTTTTCTGCAAAAGGTACAGTCAACGTATTACTTATAGATGGTAGAATGAATGCCGCAGCATATAGAAATATTTTGGAAGCAAATTTAAGGATCTTGAACTTCCTTCTGGTAGGATCAGTATCTTGTTGGATGATCCAAAGTCCACAGCAAAATCTACGAGGAAAGGGTTTGCTGAAAATCATTTAAACCTAATCAAGAATATGTGGCGTTATTTGAAAATTCAAATCAAATGAGAGCTCCAAAAAACATCCCGAATCTTAAGACCATATACGAAGAAGAATGGAACAAAATACTAACTAAAATTTGCAATCATTAATTGAAAACTACAAGAAGAGGATGATTGCGGTAGAAGTGAACAATGGCTATTCTACAAAGTATTAAATGAAGATTGTACATTATTTTTTTTTACATTGTACGTATACTTTTTAGCCTATTAAAATGAACAAACGGGATTCATTTCTATTAAATCAATTGTTTCTGTTTTCTATATATATTTAGTTATTATGCGTCAGTATATAGTTAATATATGAAATGTGTGTTTACTAATCAGTTGGAAATACAATAAATTAAGCATTGTATGTGTACGAATATTTGTTAGCGCCCATTATATATATATATATATATATATATATATATATATATATATATACCAAACTTGTTGGTAAACTCTTGCGGTAAAAAAAGCCCGGAAATAGTTTGATTGTAAATATACTACCAAAAATTACCTGGGGAGAAAAAACAAATTGAAAAAAAGAAAAGACCAAGATAGCCGTACCAACCGAAAATAATCGGTTGATACTATAATACTTGGCCAAAAGAAAAAACAATTGATATATATATATATAATATATATATATATATATATGAAAAATATATATTCATATAAAAACCGCTAGAATATACTAAAGTTAATAAGTAAAGAGTGCTCAATACTAAATAGAGCAAATAATAAAGATAAACCTAATGAGTCAGATATACCTACTAAAAGTTTCGCTTAGTGCTCTTCCGGGCTAAGATCTGACTAATTTAATCACATGAAAAGGCTCATCACAACTTCAAAGATCTTTTATGGATTGGTATTTTCGGTACAACTAGTGCTACATCTGATTTTCTTCTTTTCTAATTGAAACAACATATAATTCCTCGACAAACACTGGATATGATATAAACAACCTTTACATTATTCTAAATAGGCACCAACGATATTCAAATTTATTCTAAAGTCACGTGTCAGAACAATATTCTGAGACGAAGATATAATCACCATTAGTCCCCATTGTAGCGTCACTGACAACCACATCACTTCTTTCTGACCTCTGATCAGAGATAAATCTTTCTCACGTAAATACTACAGAGTATTTCGTTTGAGCTTCTCAAAATAAAAAGAAAATTTGATTATGGTAATTTGGCAGACCAGACTTTTCTTCGTATATATCTTGTATATATGTTTATATGTCGATACTTATTGTGAACTTCCCTGTATCAGACGGGACATGTACGTCTGTGTTACATTTGTTCGTAATGTCGGATGACCACACGGGACCTGTCAACAGGGAAGTGTCAGTACAATCTGCCATCTCCTGCACATCCCCACGTCGTTTCGTCTTTCCTCTTGTTTTCGCCAAATATCCTCTCTCCGGCAGACAGCTAGCTGCCCTTGCCGGCCATCATCGTCTTTATTGCGAGCGTCTAAGCGTCTGTCAGGAATCTTTCTTCACATTAGTTGTTTTGGTATTTTCATGTTTTTCTTTGCTGATTTATTTTCGTCTTCAGCAATAGAATTCTCACATTTTTTGATCTGCCAAATAGTTCAGAACATAATATGTTTTCCGTATTTAATTCTTACAATCTACTGCATAGTATAACTACGGTCACTTTTATATTTATATAATCACACACACACACACACACACACACACACACACACACACACAGTGCGCGCACTTTATATTCATGTAAGAACACACACACACACACACACATATATATAATTAAAGTTGGCGGAGTGAACTGTTGTTGGTAACAGCCGGAGAGCGAGGGAGTCTATTCCATTTCTGGTAGCACTAGACCAGGGATATTGTTTTTGCTCGAGTGGAGCTGCACACCTACCATCACCTCCCCTCTTTACCGCACATATCAGATTACCCAAACTGTGGGACCGGTATCGAACTTTGAACCTTGTGATTCCTAGGCGGGTGCTCTAACCACTGAGCTAAACTGCCCCCTCTCTCTCTCTCTTTCTATATATATATATATATATATATATATATATATATATATATATATATATATTATCGTGTACTATAAGATTAAAAGGCGACTGTTACCATTAATTTAAAAGCAGGGAATTAGCCACTCATTCTCAGGACAACGCCCCCGTGAACAACATTAAAACGAATTTTAATTCAGTTATATATAATGTTATATATTTTGCATTGAGATGTTCTTGTTGTATTCATCTACGTGGAAACTTAAACGTTCATAGTGAATTTAGTAACATAAGTGTATCTGGATCTCACACGTATCTCAAATTATAGCTCTCAATGTAAAGTAAAAAATCGACTGGGTGACAGCTCGTAACTCGAAACATACGTAAACTGGATGACTCGTCAAGGTACCACTGCATTTGAAACAAAAACATGCACACAGTTTAAGCTCGCTGACACAGACCTGCGCGTTTGTAAAAATAACGAACATAGAAAGCAAGAAAGTTGACAGATTATACAGACGTGTAAATTCGTAAGACGTGCTGAATGCGCAGGCGCAAATCGAAATAAATCGCATTGACACTTCTACAAAAACAAAGAGACTCGTAAGACACGCGTAATATGACATATTCTCACCTACGATGAATAGAATTAACAAAGACAGCAAATACTACAATGCGTGACATATTCAATCTTTCTATGAATATCGATTCTAATGTTCAACTATTTGAAACTAGTTGTTGCGTAGGGATATCGTTAAATGATCATTAACTACTCATCTCGAATGGTATTGTTCAAATGAAGATGCTCTACAAGTAAAATTAGCAAAGAATACTATAATATAAAAATGAAAACAAAGACATTGACGATTGGTTATTTATTCTAACGGCATGTAATAAGGTTATTTTATGCCTAGAGGTTAGGTAATCGCCTTCATTGTACATTTATAGTTTCATTTTTTATGTAAATGTTTCTTAAGAATTTATTTTTGGTTTGGTTTAATTTCTCCGTTTTAATGGGATAGCAACCTTCGTGGTTTATATAATACCAAAGCCATCCTTGTAGAAGAACACTAGTGGTACTATTTAACCCATAGTTTGGAAGATTCAGTTTTTTTTTTTTGTGTGTGATTGTTTCTTTAGAGGTTTTCTTTTGTTTGGTTTCTTCCTTTTAATGGGATATCAATCTTCGTGGGTTATTTAATGCCAACACCAGTCTTGTAGAAGAACAAATGTGGTATTATTTAACCCATAGCTGGGAGATTAAGAGTTTATTCCTTTCCCCAGTGTATTAGTCCGGAAGTGAATATAATAGAACGTCTTGAGTTCGAACTCGCTTACTACGATATCGATATGCACCAGACAAGCCATTACGTCACAGACACTCTCTCCGTTTTATTTTTTTGTACACGGTATAAGTAAATACGAATAATTTTTAAATAGAACTATTTGAACCTTAGATGGGACCCTAATAGGTACTACCTTTCCAATTCAGCGTTGACATTGAATTAATGTCAGTGACTGGGTACTCCACTCTCTCCAGATTGTTATAAACATGACTATTTACTCAGATCAGACTATTTTTAAGTGTGATGACAGATTAACTTTAAGCAACCTGAATTTGTAAATGTTGCAGTGGTTTGATTTGCTAACTTTTAAATGCATCTGATTGATTTCCAAATCAAAAAAGAAAAAAAAATGGAGGCAGAAATTAATAGACTGCTAAAACCTTCCTCACGGCAATATTTTCCGAAAAATATTGTTACCTATGTGGAGCACACGGCCATAAAAACTTCGCTACGCATGATTTATTGAATTCATTAGAATTAAATGTTATTCAAGATCACTGTGGAGTTTTACAATTTTAATTTTAGCAAGCTCTCAATTTTCGACGTTTTTCGTTGAACGTGTTGTCAGGCAAACTAGATTCAGGCAGTTTTGTATTTTTTAATATTTTTCATTAAATGCCGAAATAAAAATGTCATTAAAATATTTTCAATGAATTAATTATAAAAAATGGATGCCATTAAATATTCAAAACTCCTAAAGGATCATGGGATAATATGAATATTGAAGATAGATAAATAGAGAGAGAGAGAGAGAGAGAGAGAGAGAGAGAGAGAGAGAGAGAGAGAGAGAGAGAGAGAGAGAGAGAGAGAGAGAGAGATAATGGGAGCTATGCAATAAGGAAATTATTCACCATAAGAAAGCATAATTTTATTTCATATAATTTCTTATAGAAATAATGATTGCAACTGTATATTTTGCTATTGTTGAACTCGTAAAATATTTTCCTGTACAGACGTTTGATCAGCTCAAGTTCTTTGTTAATCATAAGTGAGTCTTGTGTATAAGATCAGAATAGAATCTATGATTAGCATTTATTACTCATCTATAAAAAGAAGGGGTTGGGTCTCCTGGGTATGACACTAAACTGCCAACTGATTGATTACAAAGCAACTCAGTTTGGAGGCAGAAATTGATAAACTGCTAAAACCCGCTTAACGGTACGTGAGGTACTTTTTTCCAGAAAACATTGTTGCCAGTGTGAAGGGGAAAGTGGAATATCTCTTCATTACTCCCAGGTCCACTCTGAGTTGGATTGGTAGTACCTGTTAGGGTCACTTCTACGATTTTAATAGATCTGTTAAAAACGTTTTCGTATTTGATTGGACAGTTTTGGAAAAAAAAAAGTTTTGCAAAAAAATATATAAATAGATAAATAAAATAAATGAAATAAGATAAAAATAAAAATAAATATCTCTTAAAAAACAACTAGCTCCAAAATATGAATATGAAGGTACATCTTAGTTTGGAGGAAGATTTATAAAGCTACTAAATTTGGTGGCAGAAATTATAGACTGCTAAAATTACGTTGGGTATTTGCTTTTGGCAGCAAGTAACACTATTTTAGAAACTATGGGGAGTAGAGTAGGTCGATTTTTCACTTTTTAAAAATATCAAATTGTCCATCTATGTACTAAAAATCCTCGTTTTCTAAAGGAAAAATTTTGCGAAATGACGATTTTTAGTGCATTTTAGTAGACGAACTTTGATGCTATTTCCTCAAACAATGGTGCAAGTAAAAGATCTAATTTTTGGTATCAGTATTCAGTATTCTAACACACAACTTTCGCATAGATGAACAATTTGATATTTTAAAAAAGAGAAAAATTGACCGACCCTAATGGGAGTGTGGTGTGCCACTTAATAACCATTAGTGCCATGTCCATCTGGGCCGATGTGGTAGTACCTGTTCCATCTATGAGTGAAATAGATCCATTTTAAAATTATCTGTAACCGATAAAACCGTGAGAAAAAAAAACTTTATCTATGATTTAACTTCCCTAGCCGGTAGGCTTAAAATGAATCAAGACGAGTTGATATGCCGTTAAAATCAATTAATCGATCAATCAATTAGAATCCGCTCGGTTCTGTAGTAAAATGAACTCTGAGAAAACGAAATTCTTAAGATAAAGATTTAAAAAAGAAAGAAAATATTCTAATAAAAAATGAATAAATAAATAAATTTGAATTCCCGCCACATCGGCCTTCTTCCGTTAAAAATGCTTTCTTTCGATTGGCGGGTTGTCGGCGATCTTTAAAAAGAATAAAAAAGAATAACTAAATAAAGGTCGATCAGCGTGCAGCGTCTCGTGTCAACACGGTATAAATCAGATGAAATGGCCGACATTTGTCATCTTTGATCTGAACGTTGCATTCTGGCGGCTTGAGATAAATGGCCCCGCTTTCTGCTAACAAATCAGCGCCTCTATTTTGCGATTGACGAGTTGCGAATTGCATTTTTCTTGTCAACGTATTTGGACTCGCTCGCACATCACCGCGTGTGTGAATCTGCTGAGGTGGAAGGAGAGAGAGAGAGAGAGAGAGAGAGAGAGAGAGAGAGAGAGAGAGAGAGAGAGAGAGAGAGAGAGAGAGATATTCTCTGCTTCTCCTGCCTTCTTTCTTATCTTCTCCTGAGATACGCAAATAATCGATATATGTTTTGGAATGGAATAAAGTGTGCGAGTTTGACTTCTATTTTTTTTTTAATACTAGACTTGTACGCTGTTTTAAGTCTGTCGCTCATATATTGTCAAAGTCTTGGCCTTTTTTCTTCTTTTTCTTTCAGTCTTCATGAATTTCAATTCTAAATATATGTACAAGTGACTGGCACGCGTTCGTGTATGAATACGGATTCATATGTTCTTTTGTCAGTAAAATATTAATCTTTTGTGAAGTGCAGGAGTTCTTGAACATTTTCTTTCAACGTACCCATGCGTATATGTTGGTGTACTGCTTTTGAAGTTTACTGTGTAAAATCTATACATAAAGTAGAAAAATGTGTTAGTAATTTATTCTGAGATTATCTATTAATAATGGAGATACGGTTTCAATTTATCTGTAACCAAAACTAAGTCACAGTCTACGTCACATTACCCAAAATTGACAATACATAGAATAAAGAACAACCTTGTATTTTATTCACTCAAAGTTTCTGTATGCTAAATGAGACAGTCTTTATTGTTTTTTAAAAAACAGGTTTTAATAAAAACATGCCCGGTATTATATATTTATATATAGTTTGTTTTACTTTAACATATAGTTAAATTTATCTAACGCATAGTGTTTTACTAGAAAATAATTTACAAACAAGTAGTCATTTTCAGTATCACGGCGTTAACTAAAAAGTTTACAAATAAATGAATACCTACGATTTTGTGTAAAATTTATGAGTAAAATATTCAAAATAATTATTTAATTAATAATTAATAGATGCATGCAATAGTTTATTTGAGGGAGGACAGAACTAAGTTCCCATTTTAGATTGTTATATTTTTCTTATTTGTTTATTCTTCTGTAGTGAATTTGATAATTTTACTTATGATAGAATACCTCTGACATTGGATTTTGACTATAATTGACAATATATTTCAAAAATTAATTTTTACACCAACCTTCCGTGTTTATTTTTTTTTGCTAGTATTCTTAACGATGAGTAGGATTGGCTCTTACTGCAAGTAACTATTTTTGGAAACTATGAAGAGTGTGGAATACCACTTCATAACTATTACTGTTATATCCACTCTGACCCGGAGTGGTAGTACCTGTCTATTTGAACGCTGAAAGCACAGTTTCCTGTCCGATCACCGAAGTCAAGCAGAGATGAGCCTGTTCAATACTTAATTGTATTCAATATTAATTATTCACTTCTTAACCTGTGAACAAGGCTGTCGAACTGGTAAAGGGATCCGTTGCGTCTTTTTTCTTCATTTTATACAGACGGTCACGCAATGACAACTACCGTAAGGCGTTGAAATGCCGTGAAACAAAGAAACTAAACCAAACGTTTGAAATATTTTTATTGTTTAAATACATTTCAAATCATTTTCTTTGGAAATAAAATACGATACTATAAACCAAATAAGACTATAGATTCCTTTTTTTGCCCGTGCAGTCAAAATGAGTTGGAGGAACCTTGTGCTTTTTACCAAGGCGTTCTGATCCAACCAAAAAGTCAATTTTGGCGCATGTTTAAAATTTTACGTTTCAAGGCCCCGGTACCTCAGTATGTTATGATACCAGTACTTTACTATTCACATTTATTCAGTTAGTATTCAACTTAAGTCAGTATGAGTGTCTATGTCACTTATTTGTGTATGTATGTATTTATGTATGTATGTGTGTTGGTACACGTCTTTACGTTAAACGAAATACTCCTAGTACTGTCTGCTATTTCGTACGAGAGCACAGCTTTTGACGGTGATTAATGGTTTTCTTTCAGTTTATAATAATGTCTTTGGCGACGCCAGGGACTTCTGGGAAGGGAACCACATCAGCCACCCGCCGCTACCACTAATTCTAGCACCACCACCATCACTTGTCCCCGTCGTAGATTACACATGCAGCGATGGTGGCGTCCATGGTCGCGGAGGTGGAGGTGACTTTGCGACTTCATCAAGTATTTAGTAACGAGTCCCCATTAGCGGAACTTGCCACTGGGAGATTGCATATAAATCACTGGAGTACCTTGGAAAATCTTCCGCGCCCATCTCCATTATTGTCGTTAATATAGACGGCATCTGCATTACTGCTACGACCACTACTACCGCCCGATGTAGCATCATCATCTAGACTCTCCTCCCCCCTACCAAAGATGACCACCCATCGTCAATATCATTCTACTGGCATCGTCATTATGACTATCATCATCATAATCCTCATCATTGTTACTAAAATCGACGCGCTCAGAACTTCTTTTTTTTCTCTCTCTTGGGGAAGACGATTTGTACCTTCCTCTCTATTTATTATTCTCGACCATTGTTGTTTTCTTGCTTTTTCTCTCTCTCTTTTCTTTTTCCTCTTTTCTCTCTTTTCTTCCCTCTTCTGCCACTGCTCTTTCTTGCAAAGCCAGATTCAATTTAGAAAGCTGAAATTAAACCATCTTTACCATTGCAATAAATGCAACTCTCAATGGTTTAACACCGTGAGTTTAACACGCTTAAATGACACCTTCCGCATCTATTAAGCTAGATGTTGAGCTTAGTGCATTTATGGGATATATATTTATAGATAACTAAAAATAACTAAGTAATTAGAAGTATTCTGCATTTAGCATTTAATAATTATCGCTCATGATAAATTATACTGATCGTGGTTATAGCGAACAAAGATCCATACGTTCACTGTTGGATTGAAATTTATTTTATCAGTAGAATGGTAACATCGTTGCTCTAGCACTTATCTCTCTACTATGAGACCTTTTTGATATTCTATGATAATAGAAATGCATACATATATTTAACCATCCACAGATATATAAACATATATATATATATATATATATATATATATATATATATATAAAAGGTGTGTCATAAAAGTATCGAGATTGAAGTTGTATTTACCAAGATAGAAATGAACAATGAATGGAAAAATGCTTTTTAGAATAATAGGTGTATTATAAAAATGCTGTGTTTGAAGCTGTATTTACCAAGATAGAAATGAACAATGAAAGGGACTTTTTTTTTCAGAATACAAGGTGAGTCAAAAAGTACGAAAAATCTCTATATTTTTTAGACACACTTCGTATATATATATGTGTGTGTGTGTGCGCGTGTGTGTTTGTTTGTGTGTGTGCGTGTGTGTTATGCATAACTATGATAACGTCATAATATTATAATGTTTCTCAATATTCTATGTTGTTGATTTTTTTCAAAATAATTCCTAATTTTAAGAGGCCGGTTTAGCACAGTCAATAGAGCATCTCGCCAGCTTAGCACACGAGTAGCACATTTTGAATCTGTGGGGTAAAGTGGAGAGTTAATGGTAGGTGTGGCCTCCACCTCAGACGCAAAACAATTTCCCTAGTCTAGCGCTAGTGAAAAGGGGATAAACTCCCTCGCTGTCCGAGAGATACCAACAATAGGCCTCTCCGCCTACTTTACTTATTTACTCATATTAAAATAAATCATTTCTTTAAATTTGAAGTAAACGTAAATATTAGAAAGATTTTCAAGTGTCAAACAACTTATTCAGATACAATCTTCCAGTATTCATCGATTGCTTTTAACGGCATGTCAACCCGTCTAGAGTTATTTTATGCCCTGAGGTTATGGCTTTGCGTTCAATGTACATTCATATTTAGATTTTTTGTGTAGTTATTTTTAAGTATATGAATAATTGTGAAATAGAAATAGAATCTAAATTAAAAAGAAATGTGTGTTCTTTTAGCAAGCTTAGCTTAGTTAGGCATAAGGCCTGAAATATAGGGTACTCAGAGAGAAGCGAACTAACAAGGAATGTTCTGCTAATCTAGCTCGCAACTCTTACATCACGTGATGTGTCTTTCTCCCATAGTATCATAACGTACATACCTTTCCCAATGGTATTAATGCCATGCGAAATTCCAACAGCCTCGTCCAGCTTTTGAACACAGTTCACCGTCTCCATTTTCAAGGATGATAACCTTTTCAAAACGAGCGCCCCCATAAAAAAAACTTAAGAAAAACTCTACACAAAAAATATAAATATAAACCTACAATAAACGCGATTTCCTAAACTCTTTGCTCAAAATAACCTCAGACGGGTTAACCTGCCGTTAAAATCAATCAGAGAAACATATCTTCTCCCATCCTTTAATCTGTCCTTGCTCCAAACAACCCTACTCTCACTTATTCCTTCCAATTTACTTAATCATTTACTTTTTTTTTCTTTATTATCTCCTCCTTCCCCGCTTTTCAACTCCTTCTACGTCGACTCATCTTCCACGTCTTCATTTCTTTTACGTTTTCTCTTCCCAATTTGTCTGGCCCTTACTCCTATTGCTAATTTTCGACATCAACACCAACATCTCCGACGCCATATTTTCCTTTTGTACACTACTTTTTCTTCGTCACTCGGTGATTGCCTCTCCTCATGCCGCTTCCTCCCTGTCGGATCTCGAAGTTACCTTGTCCCCCTTTTTTCCGATTGCATTGCTAATGATCACAGCGTTCTACATTGGTGACCTGCGCTCAATATCGGACGCATACTGGTTCGCACTTTTTCATCTTCCGTGGCCA
Organism: Doryteuthis pealeii; assembly: GCA_023376005.1. Taxonomy (NCBI): domain Eukaryota; kingdom Metazoa; phylum Mollusca; class Cephalopoda; order Myopsida; family Loliginidae; genus Doryteuthis; species Doryteuthis pealeii. The sequence goes on from CM042137.1 coordinate 77,618,539, forward strand.
ACTCATTAATATTTGTGACAAAGTTTCAATGTCGGGAGAATGCGTAATTATTCGCCAACCATGGAATCTCACAAAGACACGAAACCTCGATTGTTTTAACAAAATTGGATAAATATTTTTTTTCAGATTGTACATACATACTGATATTTCTGCGTTTGTATAAGTCAATTTGCGGATGAGTCCACGTGACGTAGTGGATAGCGTATTGAACTGTGTTATTTTAGTAAGCAAGTTCGAACCCCATTTCGAATCCAGTCGCGCTATTACGTTCAAATTGGAACAAATACTCTTGGGAAAAATATAATCCACCTTATCCTCTCAGATATGGGTTAACTATTATCACGAATGTTTTATAAGAGTAACGTTGGCATCAAATAACTCACGAAGGTTGATATGTCATTAAACAAAGAAATAAGAAAAAACCAAAGTCAATCTGCGTTATTCCTACTAGCAAATATATGCACCCCCGGTGCAAGTATTTTAGTTAAATTTTATAATAAAATATGATATTAAATTAGAATGGCTAATGAAACTGAATAAGAATGTAGATAAAAAGATTTGGAACAGAGGGGGTATGATTGAAAAATAGAACAACTTTGAAACTAACTCTTCCAACATTTTCCGTTACTCCCGTCTTTCATTGGTAAATTTTCCTAATTAAACTGTTTAGTTAAAATAGGAAGTAAAGAATAATATTACAGTTATTTCTTCTTGTTAAGGGATTTCTTTTAAGATTTATTGAAGAGATTTTTGCTCATATTCAATAAGATAAAACCAAACAATTAGAAATCAATAATACTAAGCATATATTTATCAAAATCAATTTTTAAAGATAAATATGCAAATTAGCCTTCCCATTCACACTGTAAACCTCTATTTTGTTGTATATAAAAATACAATTTCATGTTATTAGTATGTAGATATGCTTAACAGTGTAAGTAATGTAAAACAATTTTATTAATAATTGAGGTTTAAATATAAATAAAATCATGGAGAATATGATGTAAATAACGAAAGGAATTGTGACTTGTATAGTAATATAGTTTCGGTTACAGACTGACAAACTAACAATCTCCATTATAATAAGATGTCAAATTGATGAATTTTTAATCGTGTAATATTTGTTTTATAATGTCCAACAAGCAATTGGACCATTATTAATAAGTTTGATTCACACTGGGTGTTTTATGCCTTAGCATATTCAATTGATTTAGACAACAATTTATGCGTTCCTTTTTCAAAATAATTTCTATTTTCATATTAAAATGCACCATCTTGTAAATTTGAATTAAATGTAAGCATCTAAAAGATTTTACCAGTGTCTAACTTGATAGATTTCACTACACTTACATTTAGTTATTTAGTAAGCTTAGTTTATTAAATTACTTTTCGTAATCATAAAACTCGTGTAGATAGATTCATATTTATTTTGAGAGAAAAAGATAGACAGACAGACAGAAGGGGTGGAGGATAGATAGGCAAACAGACCGAGAGATATAGCAATCAAAACATTGACTAAGATTCATATGTGTCTTTGAAAGATCGATCGATAGATAAATAGATAAGAAATTAGAAATAAGATTTGAAAACCTGAAGCTGTTGTCAAAATGATTTTATTTCCTGTATAACGTTTTACTTTTCATCATACGATCATACAAAAGTGAAAATATATATGTGCGTGTGTGTGTATGTATGAGAGAGAGAGAGAGAGAGAGAGAGAGAGAGAGAGAGAGAGAGAGAGAGAGAGAGAGAGAGTATGTGTGTGAGAGAGAGAGAGAGAGAGAGGGAGAGAGAGAGAGACAGACAGACAGACAGACAGACAGACAGACAGACAGACAGACAGACCGAGAGATATTTCGAATGTTGGATTTTATGACAAATACAACTATTTACGGAAGAACTGGCAAAATACAATGTACTGTAAATTCTGAGACAAAACCATATATATATATATATATATATATATATAGAGAGAGAGAGAGAGAGAGAGAGATTTCGAAGACAAACCCAACTGTATTTAAAGCCAGATAAAAAAATTGATACACGGAAACAGAGATTTACGTATGAATTAATGTGGATGTTTGTGCAGAATGAAAGATATATCTCTATTTCTAACTGAGGGGAAAGTGATAAACGAATATATATAATATATATATATATATATATATATATATATATATATAGAGAGAGAGAGAGAGAGAGAGAGAGAGAGACAGACAGACAGACAGACAGACAGAGAGACAGACATACAGAGACAGAGAGAGAGAGAGCGAAAGAGAGAAAAAGAGATGCATGTAGTTGATCATTAAAAAAAAAACAAATTCATAAATATAAACTTCTGTATACTAATAACTGAGAACTTACAGAAAATATAAAAAATAGGACGTGCTTTTAATTTAGGCTTTCTGCATTATAGTTGGAGGCCAGACGTTTTCACAATGCAATTTTCCTCGCTTATTATGTCGTCATCATAAACTAAACACCTTTTTCTTCGCCGAAGACAGTTATCTTTAAGCGGGCATTTCGATAAACGACAGTGTCATTTATCTGCGACTATGTGGCTATATCCTCGGTAACACCATGGCCGTGGGCCTCTCCGACCGCCTGACGCCTATTTGGTCAGAACGCATATTGTCTAGAACAAAGCTTACATTGTTTCCATTGTCTTTTCAACAAAAAACGAGCCCATGAGGACAAACAAGAAAATAAGTTACCGCGTTGTTGTTTCAATTCCACGATGGTTGCCTCATTTTTTTCTTCCCTAAACCATAAATACCTAGAAAGACCTGGAGGAAGTTTTACGTTATTGATGTAGATTCGTTTTTTGTCTTTATTATTAGGCTCTGATATTGATTCGTACTAAGCTATTGTTTCTTGAAACAAAGCCGTGTTTAACAAGGCAGCTTTGTTTTGTTTTCAATCTGTTTATGTGAAAATTTCAAGTCAATTCAAATAACTTCAATGGGAAAGACAATTGAATACTTTAAATTCTCTTGTTCGTGACACGAAACCCAGTCAAGATGACCGAAAATTTTTCTTGGACAACTGAGGCGAATTAAAACCAGTTGTCGAACCTTACTAGAGAAAACGGACATATCATAAAATCTCACGCAAGTAGTACCTACCCAACCTCTCCATACGAGTAGAATGTGACTCAAAGTCATTTTTAAGCGGAGCTTTAAGGATTTGAATTCATAGTTTTCATTCTCCTAGACCGGTTGATATACCAGTTTTAAAGAGTTTAATGTGCTCTACTATTTACCCATAGATGGAGGGAGAATAGTTAGTATTAAAGGGTATTAGCGCTATGTGAAATGCAAGTAGGTTGTTCCTTTTTTAAATTCGGTTTGCCTTCTCCATTTCCAACGACAACAACCATTACACGACACATTCTAGTTGGCGTCCTAACTTTTCCTGGAGTAAGGGCGTTTCATCGTAGTGTAATGGTTAGCAAGCTAGTTTCGCAAATCTATTAATAGTGAATAACGAGTTCGATCCTCGCCGGATGCCCCATAATAGCGAATTTCGAGTCACACCCGATCCCTGACAAAAGGTTGGGTAAATACCTACCTTTTCCAAAGGTATTAGCGCTATGTGAAATGCAAACAGCATCTTACAGTATTTGAACTAGAGTCACTGTGTCCATTTCCTACGACATTAATCATTAAACTTCAAGCTTCTCTATGCACGTCGTAGTGAAATCATTCAGCAATGCTAGACAGAATTCAAACAAATATATTTTTTTAGATACAGATTTTCATAATAGATAATGTACAATTCTGATGTTGTAAGTATCTTTATAGGTGAGAAGTTAGTTAAACTGGACCATATTACCTTAAGGCACCCCTTTTGATCTCGATTAAAAAAGGACATGTTTTTCATTTACACTGTCAATATCCGGTTGTTTGTTAGGGGTTAGAGTTAGGGGTTACTTTTATAATTTAAAAAATCTAAGAATCGTCTGTAAAAACAACCGGATATTGAAGGTGTAAATGAAAAACATGTCCTTTCTTAATCGAGATCAAAAAGGGGTGCCTTAAGGTCGTATGGTCCATTAAATTTGCCTTCTATCATTAGAATTCAATCCCCTTAAGTTGAAATTATGAGCTGACTTTTTTAAAGTTGTGGCTGTCGCTATTCTTTTCAAATAATTTCAATAGAAAGCTACACTGATTTCTCCACAGATTAAGTAGCAGCTCATAGGTTTAAGGAATTAAGGTTGGTGGGTGAAATAAAAGGAAAAATAAACCAGATAAAACCCACTAAAGTGAAAAGGGAGACATTTATATTATCGAATAAATTAAGGTTTATTTAAGAAAAATGTTAAATCCAAGCGTGGAAACACATTGATTGATGCATTGATTTGATTTATCGTAACGGCATGTCAACCCGTCTAGTGTTATGTTATACCTAGAGGTAAGGAAATTTCGTTCATTTACATTCATATTAATATTTTTTGTGAATTCTTCTCTTAAGAGGGTTCTGATTCACACAATCCAATCGGATATGAATCTTGTTTTGTAATAGATCTATTCAACATTGATATGATCCTAAAAGTTAATACCAGTCCGGGTCAGAGTAACCTTCGGAGTAATGGCAATAAATCGGTACACCATACTCATCAGAGCTCCAGCTCTGAAGTCTCGCCCTCAGATCCAGTTTAGTGTGATACCCAGATCACACTTTTTTTTTCTTTTGGAGTAGGCGATCTTCTGCTGAAGATACAATCAGCGTATTCTAAGTCCCGCCGAAAATGTGGTATCAAATTAGAGGCATTATTTTAAACTGGACATCTAATCCGATGAAGCTGCGTACAAATTTCAAGAAATAGAAATACATTAAATAATTTACTGAAAATGATTATGGACGTTGCCGAAAGTGCTTGTAAAAATATACGATTTGGACCCCGATATAAGAAATAAGTAAGGTTTTGCTCGTAAGCAATTGAAAATCATTAAAAAGGAAATATTTCACAGTATGCAACCAAACCTGTTAAAATGTTTGAATGATAACTGGCAAAATATACACTGTTCAAACTATTACCTACAAAACATGCGCTTAGTAGAAAGTTATATTATATATATATATATATATATATATATATATATATATATGTGTGTGTGTGTGTGTTGTAGGGGTTGCCTTCGATATAAACTCGAAAGAGAACTGCAGGTGAGAAAGGTGGTACTTATTTTCAAACAGTATAAAGAAGGAAAGAGGTGAGGAAGAACGAAGAATGAAATAGGCGATTCGGTGTAAAAAATGAAGACTCAGAGGTAAGATTAGGTATTCGTTTTTAAAATAAATAAATAAATAAAGTCCAAGTGGTAATGGATTTACTGATTTTTAGACTGGTGCGTGTTAGTATTTTTTAGAAATAAACACTGTAGTTAAAAATAGGAATATGAGTTTGGTTACAAATACTACCCAATAATATTCGTTTTCATTGTTCCACAAGAAATCTAAAAGATTTTTGATTCGCTGAAATTAATTTTTTGTAAAAAAATAAATTCGTAGGGTTTGCTTATGGGTGATAGAGTGCGTGCTGTGAGGAATCTATCTTTCCTATTAGAACCAATATATGGAAATTCTGCCATACGCGTATATATGCTGTTAAAGATAAGTTGCAAACAAATACATGCAGGTATAGATGTATGCACCATTACCAAAGCACTTTTCTTCTTCTATGCACGTATGCAACATTGACGAATTTCCCCGCCCAGCTGTTAGGCATCAGAACTCGCTGATTGCAGGCTGGGACCGAATAATGAAAAAATAAACCCAAAAAAACAAACAAAAATCTAAACAAAAAACGCTAATGGCTTTTGTACCAAGCGTCGTATGTTTTGCTGCCGGTGTCGGGGTCCAATTATAACGACGCCAGATGAGAAAAGAAAAGAAAACTCCTCCTGCACCTCCCCACCCCCCTATGCCAACCATGGCTTCCTCACTCTTTTTGAAACTTTTGGTCTTTTTTTTTTGTCTAATGAAGGCGTTTGGTTCGTAAACGAATACGAGGTCTGGCACATATTACCGTGTTGTGTTGTGCCTCATAAAAATCACATGAGTATCGAATAGCCTATTGGTGAATATTACTTATGTTCCGAAGTGACAAGTACGAAACAACTGCGCTAATTTCATTCATTTATTTTTTTATTGGTAGCGTTATTGCGATTAATCATTTTGGTATGTTTCTATCTACATAAAGAAAGATATTCCTTTCATTTGTAACCTGAGAAATCAAAAGTTATAACAATAGTAATTTTTATCAAAGAAAAAAGATATCCGGATCTTTCACAAGATCTTTCACAAGAACAAGTGAAAATGATATCTTAAGAGGGAATGTTGTGATTGCATAACGCAAGAATGAAAATAACATATATCTATATACATAAAAGTACGATTTTGTATGTATGTCCGTCAACGTTCAACGACCGAGCGCACGTCCTTTTATAAACAAAAATTAGTGAAGACCAGAAAAGACCAAAGTTCAATAAAATCCAAACCCTATTCTTTTCCCGAGAGGGGGTTAAAAAGTGGTTAACCTTCATTTTCCATAAGAAAAACCTGAATATAAACATATGGTTTATTGAAAAAAAAAACAAAAAAAAAAAACAAGAAAGGATAAAACCTGATGAAAAGCAAATAAAAGACAAAGAAACTAACAAGAATAATATAGAAAATACTTTTTTTAAAGAGATTTATTTTCAACTTTTAAAATCCTAAACAACGCCGAATAGCTCTGCTTGGACAAAATTAAACTAAAATTAGTGCATATATAGCAAATGTGGGTAATTAGAGCCTATATCACTTGAAATTGAAAGTAGTGTTGTATAGTATGAAAGTGAATATAATACCTATATAACACAAACGTGAAAGTAGTGCATATATGACGTAAAAGTAAAAATAGTGAATATAACAAGAAATCCAATGTTTGTATAACTTGAATGTGAAAGTAGAGTCTATGGACTATAAAGAAAAATTAGTGCTTATAGAATTGAAAGTGAAAGTAGTGTATATATATATATATATATATATATATATATATATATAGCATAAAAGTGGAAGTGGTTCTTTTATAGATATGAGCAGAAAAATAGTGCATATATAACTTAAGCATTAAAGTAATTCGTTATAACACATGAGTGAAAGTAGTTCCTATATAAATATAAACGGAAAAAATAGTGCATGTATAACGTAATATTGAAACTAATGGAGATACATGATATGAAAATGTAAGTAGTACCTATATAACATGAAATTGAACGTAGTGCCTATAACGATTCTGTGTGAAAATAGTACCTATGTAACATGAAAGGGAATATATAACAAAAGTGAAAGTAATACCCATATATTAAGGTAAGGTGGAAAGTAATTTCAAATATAAAAATAATAAAGAATGTGATGCATATATGACGTAAGAATAAAAGGAGTGCATATACAAATAAAAGCGGAAAAGTAGTGCCTTTAAAAATTAATGTAAATAAGCCTAAAGGAAATAAAAATAAAAGTAATATATGCATAATGTAATATGAATGTTTTTTCTGATATAACATGAAATTAAAGTGCATATATAAGTAAGAGGAAAAGTAATGTCTGTATAAGACGAAAGTGAAAATAGAAGCTATATAAGTATTGTGTATATAACGTAATCTGGAAAATATTGTCTATATAATAAAAAATATTTTCGCCCTCTTTCATTTACCCAGCAAAATTCAAAAGATAAAAAGCTTTTTGTTCTTGTTAGTTAACACTAGGTCTTGCCTTCTGGTCGCGATCCGGGGATACATTTGTATTTCAAAATTCCACAGAATTGTATGGGTTTCATTTCCTACGACAGATTCTGGTTTCTGCAAGTACAATTTGTTAATATGGTCAAACTTTAGTCCCATACTCAATTCCCAACGGATTACTTTTCCCACCCAATTTATGCATAATATTATTTCCTTTGAGTTCCAGTTTCCTGCATTCATTATCTATATGAATAACCACCTCATATCCTTATCATTATTATATGAGTTTTTCACAGGACTCAGAGTGAGAACAAGTCTTCTCAGATCTCCAGGACTCTTCGGAGTATTCTAGCCGATCTTAACAATGTTGTTGTATGGATGGTCTCGATTATTCCAAAAAATTCAATACCCTCAAGTATCCTTTCCAACCATTGGGAACTGTTCCAAGGACACAAACTACAATTGGTATCACCTTTCTCCTCATGCTCCAGTTTTTCCACTCCTCTGGCAAGGTCCAATTATTTGTTTATCTTTTCGTTTTACTTTGTAAAAATAAGACTATTTGACAATTACTCTTTAATTTCTCGTTAAGTAATACTTGGTCTGATCGTCTGGCTGGGATAAGGTGATATATCTGTATCTCAAAGTCCCATAGAATATTCATGCGTCTTATCCTCTACAACGGATTCCAGTTTGAGCATATACCATTTGATTGTATGGTCAAAATTTAGTTTCATGCCAAATTCCCTGTGGATCATGTTTCGCACCCAGTCATGCCTAGTCTAGTACTCCCCTTGAGATAGTATGTTGTATTTGCCTATTATTATATTATTATTATTATTATTATTATTATTATTATTGAGTCTTTCAAAATAATTATATCATTATTATTAATATTATTATTTCACTGCTTGTGATACTTTTACAGCAGTCTGAGTGAAAGTTTATTCATGTCTACAGGACTCTTTGGAATATTCTATCCGATCTTAACAATGCTGTTGCCGAGATGGTCTCAATTCTTCCTCTTATTTCCAATTTTTCTGTTCTTTTTTCAAACAATATTGTTGTTGTTGTTGTTAGTGGTGGTGGTGGTGGTGTTATCTTAATATTTGCTCCTCTTCATCACTTTCTGTTTCCGAATAAATTCCCAACTTCCCTTTATCACAATTCCCCTTCTTTTCTTTTTTCTTTCACTACAAATATTTTTTAAGTTTATTTCTCCCACTCATTTTTTGCTCTTTCATTTTTATCTTCTTTCCTTACTGCATTTTCTTCAACTTTTCTTTTTTCGTTTTCTTCAATTTTGTCTTTCTTTTCTCTAGAACCATAGCCCAATTACTCATTGTTCCCGCCAGATGTCGCCACCAGAAGAAGCCGAACGAGAGCAAAAACCGAAATTATCGATAACGACCAATCACAATGCTTGATTACGCTGAACGAGATTTCATATTGCCGGTTATTTAAACGACGCGTTTTCGCCTACGCCCATAAGTGTGATAATAGCTAATTAGTCTTTCCAATTTCTCTTGCTCGCTTCTAAATAACTATTCTATGAGGGCGGGAACCAAAGAAGCCAACAGCAGGCATTTAATAAAATACTCGCTGATATCGAATTTTCTGGTAACAATTCAAATACTCCAGGAATGTTGTCTTGATTCCGTCGGGATACTTCATATAAAATTGACAATTGGAAAGGAGTATCAGGTCCTTTTGGTATTTCCTTTTAGCCATTCAAAAGAAACTTTGGATATTGCAAGCGTATATCCTTTTCTGATTACATAAAACCAACACATACTTGATTCACCGTATTTCCCTATAAATTACTAGCTAGAAAAGATATTGTATTTATGCCCCTGTCGGCGGGGCTTATGTTACCCTGACTATATCCCCTGATTGTATCTAAAAATAAAAGGGTCTCCAGAATATGGCACTAAACTCTATCCGATTGTTAGGATCCACTTCTGGATATTTAAGGTGTGGAGTACTCCTTCATTGTCAGGAGTGTAAATATATGTTAGGGTCCCATATATGGGTCAAATATATCTATTTATAAAAGAAATTCTTATTCGATAAACCGGGTGAAAAAAAACTCTTTAGAAAGTACAATACAAAAATGCTGGTATGGATGCGAATCCTTAACCCTTATGGATAAAATAATCCTAGACAAGTTGATATTTTAAAATGAATCAATCGAACATTATATATATACAAGATTTGTAAAAAAAAAAGTATCGGGATTTTTTGTACTTTTTGACACACCTTGTAATTTGAAAAAAATTAACGTTCCATTCATTGTTCGTTTATATTTTGGTAAATATAAGCTTAAATACAGCTTCAATCTCTATACTTTTATAACACCACACACACACACACACACACACACACACACACAACACACATATATATATATATATATATATATATATATATATATGAGAGAGAGAGAGAGAGAGAGAGAGATTGTGAGCCAAAACTTATTTCATCCAACTTCAAACAGATTTTTAATATATGAATATATGTTATCAGTAGAAATGCAATAAAATATTAAGAATAACTCAACAGATATAGATATTTAGTTCGCATTTCATGAATGAGTACTGAAAACTTTATCAAAATAGAATAATTGGTTTTTCTTTCGGGTGGCGCTGTTTCAGGTGTCCTGACAGCTAACATATAAAGGCCAATTGAGTACATTGGATACCAGAAAAGAATTTACATTCAATGAATATATATTCTAATTCCTAAGTTCATTTTAGTAGCTTCTCTTATACATATAAACTATTTAAGTTTAAAAACTTAAAAATTTCACTAAACTTTTCTCTTGAGGATCAACTTAGGTCGAAACGAGTTAAGAACAATCAAAAAATGAATGTTAACACAAAATAAATATTCATATTCGTCTTATCACGTTTTTCATCTACACCACCCACATTTAAGAAACAGAAATTACTTATATAGAAATACAAGGCCACAAGGAGTGTTACGATACTATTCATAGAACATTTTTGTCTACAATCTTTGATAACGTACCCTCAAAAATTGGTCCGAATGCAAAATGTAATTTTTGGTATCAGTACTTCCAATACATAACTTTCGGTCACTGATGAAATTTGATATTTTAAAAAGGTGAAGAATCGACCTACCCTAATATATATATATATATAATATATATATATATATATATATATATATATATATATATATATAATATAATAAATATATAAAGGTTTTATATATCTATTTATAAGGTGACAAAGGAACATTCACGACCATATTGGTTTCATGCGATGCAATCATCAGGTGAAGATGTTTCAAATGAAGATGTTTCCAATGAAGATGTTTCATATATATATATATATATATATATATATATATATAATATATGAAAAGGTGGAATGAAAACATCACACAATGCTGTTAAAGAGAAAACAATTTATAATATAATCATAGCCGATATTGATCAATATTTCGATTTTATAAAAATCATCATCAGAGCTCATTCACTTCGTAGTTGTTTGGGTCGGAGAAGAATGTCAAATCCATATATATATATATATATATATATATATATATATATATGAAAACTATCAACATAATCGATACCAGACCAAGGTTTATCTGATATAGACATGAGAATGAACCAATCAAAACAAAGATAAACTATTCGAAACTTATATTGTTAAAAAAAACTTAAACATCCACTAAAAAAATGTACGAATGAACTAAATCCCCTAATATCTATGTATAAAAAAAACTATATGGATTGATATGCCGTTAGAATTAATCAACCAATTTAGTGAGAAACTTTATAATCAGCATTCTAAATGCTCTTTATTTTCTGTCTGTGAATCTCGCTGTGATCTCAGTGTTGATTTTTAGTCGACGTAGATGAGTGCACCAACTAGTATCTAAATATTTGAGCACACCTCTCTAGGTGTTCGGACATAAAAATAAAACCAGTAAAGAAATTCCAGCAATCATTAAAAACAAACTAAAAGCATTTTAATTATGAGCGAAAACATTTGCCTAAATGCTCATGTGAGCGTGTGTGTGCCTACGAGTCTTTCCAAGCTCAATCCGACATAAAACAAAATGCAGTGACTGCAGGCGAACAATTCCCGCCAATATCACTCGGAGTGGCGGGAAAAATCGATCATACGTTACATGCCTCTGTCTACAGCCAGATGCATGTGTCCATACAAGTGTATCTATGCGTGAGGGTGGCGGCTGGTAAAACGTGCAAGTGTTATTGTGTACATGCATAGGGGAATGCAGAGAGAGAGAGAGAGAGAGAGAGAGAGAGAGAGAGAGAGAGAGAGAGAGAGAGAGAGAGAGAGAGAGAGAGAGACGGAGCTGTTAATGAATTTATACTGTCATTTGATTGTTTCTAAAAGCATTTGTATTTGTTAGATTGAACTGATTAATCCGTAAATTAGTCGATGATTTGCTCTTCCTGTGCGTGTGTTGGTCTCTCAGTCTATATTTTTCTTTAATGATGAAGTTTGTAAGAGTAGGTCAGGGTTAAGACTAGCGTGCAGATAAGCACATGGGCATATTATCTTACACAAACACACATACACACGCGCACGCACGGAGGAAACGCTTGTTGTGTAATGAGAAATGGACATGGCAAACCGAGTTCAAATCCATTGCGAAGCTGTTTGCATTTGACCTAGCGTTCATGCCCCTGTGAAAAGTATGCATCTAACTATTTTCCCTCAAGCTATGAGTAAATAGTCGGGTAGACTGTGCGAAGGAAAACACTGAATACTAACCTGTTAAATTCAACTTAAACTTAAAAATTGACCTTGTTTCACATCCTGTTTGTGTGAGGGGGGGGGTAAATACACAGTGAAATATGTTTTCAAACTAATAAGAATGAGGTTATTTCAATAATGATTAAATAGAAAACAAATCTTACTTAATAAAAATTAAATAAATAATCGATCATTATATATATATATATATATATATATAACCCCCAAACCATTTTTTCATATGTACTAGAAGGTGGGGCTGGGGGTCCTAGTGTCCGGGTATGACGGTAAACTGCATCTCGAAGTGAAGGTCCAGTTTTAGAACTTTGGGGAGTGTGGAGTACCCTTAATTGCCATTACTTCCACGTCCAGTCTGACCCGGAGTTATATTACTTATCAGGGTCCCATCTTCAATATTTTATAAATATACATGACTTCTCTCCCCCCTCTCTCTCTCTCTCTCTCTCATATATATATATATATAAGTGCTTAATTGGAGTCGTACCTGTTGATTGATTGATTTTTCTCGATTTGTTTAGCCATACATTTAATAGGTATTCCCGCCTAATTCATTATTAATTAATTAATTTTCAAAATTAGGTACGACTCCAATTAAGCACTTATTCTCAAAAATTATCGGCAAAAAGCCATTCTAAACAAACCGTGTTTATATATATATATATATATATATATATATATATATATATGTATATATATAAAGAGGTGATGTGTCCATTTGTACAGGTGCCTGTTCTAAATATGTTCTGACGCCAAGACAATCAATTGTTCCCGTTCTAGTATAAATCCAGACCCTGCGTTAGGATGCTATACAAGGTCAAATATGTAGGCAGATGCCATAACGCAAATGCTTATATATTTAAACTTGATTGTCATGGAGCCAGTTTATAAAAAGTATTTTATAAAATAAAATCATAGTTTTGAGGGTGTATCAAAATCCTCAACCTAAGTATACATTATGTGATACCATTTTAAATGATCTTCTGCTTGAGGTTAAGGAATCGTGTTCTTTTTACTTTCATATATATTTTCTATATAGTTGTTTCCTAAGAGTCTTTTTTTGCACACGGTCCTATCGAATAGGGATAGGTTTTAAAGAGATATAGATGGGATTTTAAACTATACAACTACTCCAAGTGGCAATGAAGGGGTACTCCACATCCGCCAGAACTCCAAAATTGGAGTATCAGCCTCAGATGCAGGTAAGTGATACAACTAGGACACCCCGTTTTTTTGGCGGTGTTCTTACCACTCTGGAGGGGATACAGTCGGTGTATTCTAACCCACGAAGGTTGATATGCCATTAAACAAAAGTACAAACAAAATAAACCACTCCCACCAACAGCTTGCGACACAATGTACATTTTTGAGTGGGGTACAACTGGTTTGAATACAGAGTTCTTTTTTTCTAGATCGGTTTCCTTACCAAAGATAAAGCGCTCAGTCTGCTCGACTATTTGCTCATAACTAGGTATAGCCAAGATTTTACGTGTACTTTTTTTTACCCCCAACCGACAGTGTTCACTATTGTTAAGTAAAACGTATAAATGGGTTACTTACTGCGGATGACTGAAACCGTGACCATAAAACCGCGGATAGTAATAGACATTAAATATCATGTATGGTGTTTGCTCTTGAAAAAAACTCAGTTTTATCACTGGTAATGTCCACTGTCGTGTAAAAAGCATAGACATGTCTCAGCATATTTGTTTGTTGGGCTTGCACTTATTTGCGTCGGTTTGCGTGAGTGTGCGCAAAAATCCGCACTCACTATTAACGATTAAAATCCATCTTAATTAGAATTTTTGTCAAAAACACATGCGTGTTCAATTTTTCTGTATTCATTTACCTCCCCTCCAAACGCCACCACCACCACCGCCACCGCCTTCACTTTCTTTTAATTCACTCTCTGTCCTCTTCGTAGGTTCGTTCATTGAAGACGGTTTGAAACAATTACTATATTTTCGTGAAAAAGGACACATCGGGGAATTTTTAAGGAAAAACCCGGACAACTGCGCATGCGCTGAAATCTAATTAAATTCAAACTCAATCTTAAGACTAAACGCTAAAACAACAATAATAATAACAAAAGACAATAAAGCGAGACAAACATAATATAACCAAACAAGTAGAAAGCGGGTCGAGGATGGGGATAGAAAAGAAGCTAAAAGCTACAATAAGATTGAAATAAAAGCAAACACGTTACCAATAAATACAAAATATTCAGATAAATAACTAAAAAAAGAAAATGAACAAGAAAGGTTATTCATTTTTTGTGAGAAAGCTTAAAGCAAGCAAATATTATTAAAATAAAATCATAATCAGGAAAGAAGAAAAAAAATTTAATTCCTTTTTTTTCTTTCCGATTTTTTTTTTGTTCCAGTTAGTGATTCTAAAAACAATAAAAAAAGAAGAAATACCCCGCTCCATCCCTAAAATCAAGAACTCTTATCGAGGAAAATCTCGGAACAAAATACTATTGTTGAATGAAAATAAGAAACGTTGGTTTACAAACACTATTTACCCAATGCCATCGGTGGGGAGCCCTCATAGTGTAATGGCTAACGTGCTGGACTACGACATCGTAGTTCGAACTTTAGTCACGTTTACTTTCCGTTTAATACCCTTGAAATCCCCTCATCCATCCAGCTATGCGTTAAACAATCGCACTACTGTTCTGGAATAATAGTTTGGCATTAGATAACCCATGAAGGTTGATATGCCATTAAACAAGAAACCAAACCATATAAACCACTCCCACCGACAGAATTCAATTTTTGAGCGGAGAACAACTGGTTTGAATACAGAGTCCTTTTTTTCTAGACCGGTTTCCATACTAAAGATAAAGCGCACACGTCTGAGCTCGACTAGGTATGGCCAAGATTTTACGTGTATTTTTAACCCCAACCCAACTAAGAAATTAAAATTCAACACAAATTCGGAAAAAGAAATTAAATTTAACGAAATTGTGTTGTATTATGAAGATGAAACATTTTTTAAAAATCCCATGTAAGAATTCTTTGTCTTTAAAATGGGAGAATTTAGTAAATCAAACTCTGTATCTGTAAAAATGGGACATTTTTGCCGTTTTTCACTCCTGAAGATATGTTTTTAAGGAGATTTCATTGCTATTGTTGGGAAATTCAGAGAATTTGTTTGATATAAGTTTAGGCTCTGTTTGAAGAGGAAAAATTTACAATTTACATTCAAATTATTTCATAAAAGTTTAAACAAAGATCGAGGTGCTGTCATACCGAAATTTTGGTCATACCTAACCAGAGATAGGCACAAGGAGAATGATTCATAGGTGCATAAGAATGAAGTGAAGGGGGAAAAGCCTTGTCAGGAATTTGACCTCGATTTTTCGAGTCCTTTTTTCGACGATAACCATTAATGCACACGGTTTCATCAAAACTACCCGAAGTATTTTTGACAATCAAAGTATTAACTGAGTGACAAACTAGAAGTAAAAAAAGATTCAGTCAGTCCTTTTCAACGTCTGGATCAATCTTTTCGGCATCTTACTTACCGTTGAGTAAATCTCATTTTACTTTTAGATTATAAAGCTTCTTATTTTACTTATTAGACGAACATGTCTAAAAAAAAGTGTTGTCTGCATACACACACAAACAGCCACACACACACACACACACACACACACACACACACACATACATATATATATATATATATATATATATATATATATATATAGGGTATATCAAATGGTGCGTATTCTTTCACGTAGTTACTATGTAAATGTTGATATGAAATTATCCGAGTCATAAAATATTATATATACACACACACACACACACACAAACACATATATATATATATATATATATATATATATATATATATATATATGCGTGTGTGGGTGATGTCTTGTAATACATACATGTACTAATCACACACGTGCATATATATATATATATATATATATATATATATATATACACACACACACATATATATATATATATATATATATATATATGTACATATATATAAACAAGTTTTTGGTACAGCTAAATTTATATATAATTTTGAAAAGTATCATACTTTATTTATGATCAGCAGTATATATATATATATATATATATATATATATATATATATATATATATAGATATTAATACTAATACATTGATGTAAATTATTTAGTTTTTTAACAAAAAATCTAACTACGTTTAATCTAATATAGATGAAGGATATGATTGTCTATGACACATGACATTTACTATGATTACCTACTAAGTAAATCTTGTCATGTTCACTATGTCGATACTGAATAAGATCAGGTGTGTCTGGTACAGGGACGCAATTGTAGTATCACAATGATAAAGCACTTAGCTGGGTGAGTCTGAGATAAAAACAAGCTGGTCCCTGTTCTTCTATAGCAAGCACCACACTAGCATTCACATAAACTAGGTTGGTCACGATAGGTCACGCTCTTTTCTCACACACGTGTGCATTGTTTTATATCAACGACTTCACAAAAGGATAAAAAAGAATTTCGAGAGAGCGTGTGACGTCACTAGGATAGAATCACGGAATATAACAAGAATGATTAGTGTCGCGGGTTTTCTAATCATTTTTCCCGCGGTTTTCGTCACGAATTTGCGCTTGCAGTTGAATCACGTTTTTTTTCATTTACCTCTCTGTCACTGGCGCTTTCATTTATTTAATGTTACATAGTCCTCACGGCTGGATATTTCTAATGCTTCAAAACAGCATCAAATATACGCAGTCCGTGAATATATATGCCTATTTGAAAGAGCCTATTGATGATAGCAAGCATTTATTTTCTTCCACCTGTAGCCATGCCAGTACAACTGTATGGTTGCACCACTTGGTTCATAACGAAATGCTTAGAAAAAAAGCTACTTGGGAACTAAACAAGGTTGCTGCGAGTTGTCTTGAAAACAAACAAACTTGGAGGTAGTACCCCCAAAACAAGCAGCTATACAGCCACTTGCTCCCATTCATACAGACCATCCATGTAAGACGAAGAAAACATGCTGAATAGAAGCAAGGAACATAAGAAGGCGTTCTTAGTAGTTACTTGCACATGGACAGTCCAGTGTAGGACGACTTGAAAAAAAAACCTACATCAGTCTGCGCGGATTCTAGTTGCCTTGCAAAATATGTCTATAAGATTTAGCTGGATACACAGATCAGTACTCAGCTGTACTGCAAGTTGAGTATGTTCTGAGAATATCAGAGTGAGTTTGTAGATGCAGGTTAGGAAGTTCCATTATGCAACTTGGGCAAGCTTATTATCGGAATTCTAATTGGCTGCTGTTTTGATGTCTATACTTTAGTATATATTATATGACTATTTTATGGGAGTCAGTACAGGCTTTGTATTTGGTTATCGCCTGCCTGCCTTTGTCTACCAACAGGATACTAGCTGGGAATCTTTTTGCGAAGGTGAGTATTATTTCTTTATCTATACTGCTAGGGGTGATGACCAATAGAGACGGTTGACGAGAGAGAGAGAGAGAGAGAGAGAGAGAGAGAGAGAGAGAGAGAGAGAGAGAGAGAGAGAGAGAGAGAGTGTGCTGTCAGCGCGACCTGATGCTGCTGTGCTGCTGCTGATGATGATGATGATGAGGAGGGAGGAAGAAAGATGATGATGATTACGACAGATATGTTTACT
Source organism: Doryteuthis pealeii (assembly GCA_023376005.1). Lineage (NCBI taxonomy): Eukaryota > Metazoa > Mollusca > Cephalopoda > Myopsida > Loliginidae > Doryteuthis > Doryteuthis pealeii. The sequence goes on from CM042137.1 coordinate 77,636,712, forward strand.
CGTTTTACTTTTCTTATATAAGGAATCAAGAGAGGAAGGGCGAAGGTGAGTATTATTTATTTATTCTACACACTGCTAGGGGTGATGACCAATGGAGACGTTGGCGAGTGTGTGTGTGTGTGGTGGGGGTGACCAGAGAGAGAGAGAGAGAGAGAGAGAGAGAGAGAGAGAGAGAGAGAGAGAGAGAGTCATGGGTATTCGTGCTGTCAGTGCGACCTGATGATGTTGATGATGATAATGATGATGAATGAGGAGGATGAAGATGATGATTACGACAGATATGTCTACTTTACTCGTTTCACTTTTCATACATAAGGAATCAAGAGAGCAAGGCAGATGTTAATAGAAAACAGTAGAGTAACGATCAAATCAAACATGATGGAAAAAGATAACGCTTATAAGAAAGATAATGTCATCTTCTGATATCCTGATGACAGTGCTGTTATCATTTTATTTAACCACCGTGGAATTTCTACACGTATTACTTCCAATAAGAGTGACTTGTGGATTATCATCAATCAGAATTGACAAATGTGCTCATTAAGTTTTGCATGCAACACTGATCGTTTGATAATCCCCTGACATGCTGTCATATTAGCTTTCCGGATGTCCGGTTATCTTGTCCGGTGATCTGTTCCGGTTGATCTACCACAACATCCGGTTACCAGTCAGTGTCCTATCAACAACTTGTCCACAAGACTGGACAATTTATTATATAATAATAATAATAATAATAATAATAATAATGTACTTTGTGAGCTTGGAACAGTCTCCAAAGGCCTAGAAAAAAGAGTGGGGGAATTAGTAATGATAGGAAGAATAGAAACTATCCGACGACAGCATGGTTAAGTTAAGCTAAAAGACTTAGAAGACACCTGGAGACTGGAGGAAACTTGTCGTCTCTCAGACTTCAGTGAAAATCCACCAGTTAAAACTGGTGTGACAAATACACAAAAGATAACAATGATAATAATAGGAACAGTAGATTCTGACTATGGAACTGGCGCCTATACGAAGCACACATAGACACACACATTATATATATATATATATGAGAGAGAGAGAGAGAGAGACAGAGAGAAGAGAGAGAGAGAGAGAGAGACAGAGACAGAGACAGAGACAGAGAGAGAGAGAGAGGGGGGAATTCACAATAATTAAATAACCACGAAAATCAAATTCGGCGAATAAAACGTGGAACCCTGGACAGCTCTTTCGACCCATATTAGATCAGATCATCCGTGTATACAATACTATTCAGTTTGCTTCACGTTGCACGAATTTGCTTGACCAAGGAGTTTGTTTTGGCATCTGAGGTGGAGCGCCACACGTACCATGACTTTACCGCGCAGATCCCTGTGCAACTCATACGCTGAGTTGGTGAGAGGCCGGTATCGAACCTAGTTCCTAGTCGAACTCTCTACCGACAGACCCAGTGCGATTAGTTTAAAGACGTTAAAATGAATAAAAAGTAATCTGGGAAATTTGACAATATAAATCCGTGGAATTATGAATAAGCTCTGAAAAATTAAAGTTAAAAATTGGGGGCAAATAAATGCGAAATTTTATTTAAGAAAGTATTCACTGAAAAATATGAAAATGTAAAGGAGAAAGACATTTAAAACAAAATCAGGAAAAGGCTAAGTTAATTCGAAGTAGAATGACAGAACGAATGCCTCCTGAAAAAAACCCATAAAAAGACAAAATAATAAAGGGAATTAAAAGACAAGAGTGTTAAAAAAGAAGGAAAAAAGGAAAAAGAAAAAAGGGAAGCAAAATTAATAGAGACAATTAATTGTGTGTCTTCGGCTATTTGTTCGCCCAATAAAAATTAATTTAGGACTAATTCACGAATTGGAAATTCTATTTGTAGGCATTTCTAGTTCATGTTCGAACTGGAGACAGCAACAAACCTAATCAGTCTCTGACTTTTGTATCGGTTTGTCATATACTTCATAGTATTAATTTAACCATTCATTTGCATTGTATTTAAAATCAAATAATGTAACAATATTAGAGGCGCATGGTTTAATGGCTATCTTCGTAGGAAATGGTCTTGGCGATCCGAGTTCGAATCCTGAACGAGGCAATTTGCATTTAACATGTCTGAATCTAACTTTTTTTCATTCAAGCAATGGGTAAATAGTAGGGCAGATTGTGCTCTTTAACGTTGGTTAGACAACTAGTCTATGGGAAAAACAACTCTGAATTTAAACATATTAAACTCCGCTCGAGAAATTAACCTTGTGTCGTATTCTACCCACGAGAGGAGTTGAAAATATATGTATAAATTTAACAGTTGATTTCTAATGGACTGTGGGTAGGTATTTACCCAACCCTTTTGCCACGGGTAGGATGTGACACAGAGTCATCCAGTGAGGATCGGACTCGCCTTTCATTGATCTGCTAGCGGTGTTTGCTAACCATTACACCACGATGATACGCCAAATCTAATGTAACTATAAGGGATATTTTTCGATGTAATGATATAAATCCGTGTAACTAGACACATACAACTTTCATTTTTTTAAAAATGCACGAAAAGATATATTACAATTTACACGGGTGCTACCACTCCAGATCCGAGAGGATATGGGATTAATCGTAATGCAGGCATTTTAAAAACTCCCCACATCTTCAAAACTACAGCTTCACTATCAGATGCAATTTAGTATCATACCCTGGAGATTTTTTATTCTAGTAAATAACTGTATAGGTACGCATATACTTCAGACTTACGTACACACACACATACACATAGACACACGTATATTATATATTTAAGATGAACAAAAATGATAAGACAAACAGGAATATTTCTTTGACACTATATAATTTGAATTGATCTCAACTAGTTTCGACCTTGATTGTCAAGAAAAGTTTCTCATGTGAAAAAATCGTTTTTGAAAGTTTCGAAAAAAAGGTTTCAAAGTGTTTAACAAGCCACAAATATAGGATGGAAAAATATACTGATAAAGTGACAAAGTTCATTTGTTCAGTGAAAACCATCTACAGGTTAAATTCATTTGATTGTCTTATATACATGATTATATATATATATATATATAATATATATATATATATATATGTTGTGTGTGTGTGTGTGTGTGTGTGTGTGTGTGTGTGTGTGGTGATGGACCTGGGTAGGGTATTTTTAATTAGTTTTGGAGTTATATAATCGGTTATATCGATGTTAGCGACACATACCAACACTGAGACACAGATACCTGACATATATATATATGTATATATATATATATATATATATATATATATATATATATATATATATATATATAGTAAAATGATTAAATTGTCTTTAAATTACGCAAAAAAGAAAATAACACGACATCTAACTTAATCATTTATATTTACCAAAATTATCTGAAAATATCTTGAAATACTATGGATTGAATTTATTCAACAAAATCGTCATTGGCTTCAACTACAGGATCCAAACGAATATCCCGCTGCCCTTATTCATATTTGGTATTACATGTGTTTCTAATCCCTCTCCCTCTCTCTCTCACACACACACACACACACACACACATATATATATATATATATATTCAACTATGCGGAAATTAATGTTTAGTAATGTTTTGAAGAATACGGCAGAGCAGTATACAAAAATATAAAAATTGACGATATTTAATTTTCAGTTTGAGGTGTTTGAATATCCAATCGAATTGACAGCGTTTTTCAATATTTCTCAGTATTAACGAAGGGCTAAAGCGTACAAATTTAAAGATCAAAGAAATCCGACAGACCCAAAGGGAAAAAAAGCAATAAGCAAACAATAAACATATAGAAATTATTAAGCCTATGAAACGAAAATGACGAAAAATAAACTTGATGAGAAAAAAAATAAAAGAAAGTAAACAAATAAAGAGAAAAACAAGCAAAAATACTATCAAAAAACAAAAAACGAACAAAACAGCAAAAACAGAAAAAAAGCAACGTTAAGGAGTGCCTAAATTTGAAGGACAGCAACGCAGACCGCGACATGGACAGGCTGATACATTCAGTAGATAGCGAATAACATACAGTAAGAGTATCGACAGAGAGCAACCAACGTCGAAGAATGGCAATGAAACACTGCAACAAATCTGGAGGAATGATAATGACATATAGCGACCAATGTAGAGAAATGGCAATGACACATAATGAAGTGGAGGAACGGCTAATGTGAAAGAATGATAATTATATATAGTGATCAATGTGGGGGGAATAGCAATGACAGAGAACGAACAATGTGGGGGAATGATAATGACATATAGAGACCAAAAGGAAGGAATAGTAGTGCCAGCAAATAATGGGCGGTAATAACAGATAGCAGCCAAACTGGAGCGAAGGCTATGAAAAATAAGGACCAACGTAAAGAAATGTCAATGACATATAATGACTACCTGGAGGGAAGACAATGAAAGATAGTGACTAACGTACAGAAATGACAATGCCAGTAGCGAATTATGTGGAGTACATGCAATGACATATAACGACTAATCTGGAGAGACGGCAATAACAAATAGTTACCAGCGTAATGTATCAACACTGTCAGATTGTGATCAAAGTTGAGGAATGTTAATGATAGATAGCAAACAACGTAGATGAACTGCAATGGGAGATAGCGACCAGCGTGGAGGGTAGGCATTGACAGATAGTAACCAACCTAAAGGAACGGTAATGGCAGATTTGCCATTAATGTGGGGGTAATGGAATGACCGATAGTGACCAAACTGGATGGACGATAGTGACAGATAACGACCAACGTAGAGAAATGACAATGCCAAATAACGACCAACGATGAGGATCAGTAATGACAGAGAGGGACCAACGTGGAGGAATGACAATGACAGAAAAAAACCGACGTGGAGGAATGACAATGACAGTTAACGACCAAAGTGAAGGAATGGCAATGACAATGAGTGACTGACGTGGAGGCAATGACAGATAACAACTAACGTAGAGGAATGGAAATGTCAGATAATGACTAACGTGGAGGAATGGCAATGACAACGACTAACGTGGAGGAATGGCAATGGCAGAAAGTGACCTACGTGGGGAAAGACAATGACAGTTAATGACCAAAGTGAAGGAATGGCAATAACAGTGAGTGACTGACGTGGAGACAATGACAGATAACAACTAACGTAGCGGAGTGAGAATGGCAGATAATGACTAACGTGGAGGAATGGCAATGGCAACGACCAATGTGGAGGAATGACAATGGCAACGACTAACGTGGAGGAATGGCAATGACATATCGATAAAGGCAGAGAACGTGGAATGACAGCGGAACAACGTTGAAATATAACAAGAATACAGAGCGCCTAAGATTGAGAGACGACAATGACAGAAAGCGTATAAAACGATGGAGATAAAATATAGAAGAAAAAACACAAAATAATGTGAATGCAGAACGCATTCCACCTCCAAAAATATCAGACAGAAAATTCTATTTAAAACGTTAAGACAACAAAGTTGAGTTTAAAGAAAGGATTGCCAATAATTAGACTCGTGCTGTGTAATGCAGAAACGAAAATGCGAAGACCTGACGTAATTGCAGTTGTAGGTAGATGGAAGGAGGGACAATATGAGGGTGTTAATAGTAGTCGACCGAGAAGGTAAAGCCATTGTTCTATTCTGATGGTGCTAATAGTTGTGTAGGTGGTGGGCGTAGGAAGTCGGAGGGCCAAATGCCACCAATGAAGGCCTTAAGGTTCTAATAAGCCTTGCGGAATTCTTTATTTCCCCGGGGTCAAAGCCAATCATCACCTGGGACCGGGTTAGGCCAATGGGATATTTGGCGGGAAAGAGGCACTTATCAACATACACTAATCGCAAGCAGTGACATACTTGCTTCTCTCCCTTACCCGCGTTCATCCAACTTTTCCCATCTCAGCGTTGTAACAACGAATAACGTAGCCGACACGTGTTATCGGCGGCCAACGCAGATGGACAGATGGAAGTTTTACAGTGGTAGAAGACAGAATCAATAATCACAAGAACACGCTGGTGGATACACAATCACGTGTCCAATATATATATATATATATATATATATATATATATATATATATATATATTCTAACAAATTTGGTTAAAAATAATGGAATCCTTATTGTTTTGGAGGTGTTATTTTTTCTTTCAATTTTTCTAACTATTCGTTTTAACTATGTTAATATTAGTTTAAATTATTGTCTTGTTTTTGTTGCTAAGTAATGCTAGCGGCTTATTTTGTAATATTTAAATTATATCGTTTAAATATATCTAGAAAAATAAATAAAAACGTGATTCAGAATGAAAATTGTTTTACCTATCTAAAGCTTTTTAGAATATTATAGCCGCTTTCAGAATTAATTCTATTAATACGCATGTGCGATTAATAACCAATTATAATCAATGTATATTTTCTATGATAGAATGATATGTGAAAGATAAACATTAGATAAAAAAAAATTAATCATAAAAGTAATACTATTTATCATTTAAAATTGAATAAAATTAGACATAAATAAATAATATTATTTAATATCAATAATAATAATAATAATAATAATAATAATAATAATAATAATAATAATAATAATAATAATAATAATGAAATAATAAATGAAAATTTTAATATCAAATTCGTGAATGATGGTTAGGTAACAATCTTATTTTTGAATAAAAAGTTAATTTTTCTTCTCGATCAAAAATACCAGCATTCTATTATTAAAATCACATATAAGTAAGTAAAGTAAGTAAAGTCGTCGGGATGGCCTAAATTCGGTATCAGCCAATCAGCGAGGGAGTCTATCACCTTTTCAATAGCACTAGACCAAGGAGATTGTTTTTGCATCTGAGGTGGGATGCCACATCTACCATCAGCAACTTATTTTACCGCACATAACCCCTGTGCTACTCATACGCTGAGTTGGCGGGGACCGGTATCGAACTAGGAACCTTGTGGTTTCTAGCCGAATGCTCTACCGACTGAGCTAATATACTAGATTCTATCTAGGAATCTTGTTTCAGCTGAAGCATTGTTAGTATCTACGAGGTGAAAGACTAAAGAACCCAGTTTGCCCTACTATTTACCCATAATTGGGAAGTAGAATATATAGATTCATTTTTTACCAAGGGCATTAGCACGAACTGAACCGCAAATCGTTTCAAGAGACTACTTTCACTAACTTTGTAATAATTTTATTGTAAGGGAAATGTTTTTAATTCGTATAGTACAGATTTCAAGCAATTACATGCTTTTAAGTATCTTATGATTACTTTTAAAGAATCATAACTTCCAGTAAATATTCTTAATACTCACAAATTATGTACAATTACATGCTTTCAAATAACTATATCTATTTAGTAGTAATCATTTGCTTGTAAACATTTCGATGGTTTAAAGTATTCTTATCAAATGCTCATCATTTTCAAACAGAGTCATGCTGACTCGTAGATAGTACAGTACAAGATATTAACACTCCGGGTTATTACTACTGAATAGCGAGTTCGATTCTCACTGGAGGTTTCATACTTGCGATTTTGTTTCACATTCTCATCTGAGTCAGGTTATACTTGGGAGTAATGGAAATCAAAGGATGCTCCACACTCCCCACATGCCTAGAACGCGAGCACTACCACTTTTTATATTATATATATTTACTAACCCCACTGCACGAGAAGGATGTGACACAAGGTCAATTACTTCAGCGGAGTTTACCAGGATTGAAATCAGAGTTTTCCTTCTCCTAGACTGGTTACCTAGACATGGTTAAAGAGTCCAGTCCGCCCTACTATTTACCCATAGCTGGAAGGGAGAAGTTGGATTCATACCTTTCACAAGGGTATTAGTGCTATGTGAAATAAAACGGTATCGTCCAGGATTTTAACTCGGGTCGACGAATCCATTTCCCACGACTCTAACCATTACACCACGCACCTTTTTTGTGAGTACGTTTTCTTACCTCTCAGTAGGAGATAGAATCAGTTTATATAGAATCTAAACCCCTACAAGAAGGTGGCATTAAATTAAGGTGGTTAAGTTTGGTTTCTTTGTTTAATGGCATAGCAAACTTCTTGGGTTATTTAATTCCAAAGCTATCCTTGTAGAAGAACAGTAGTGGTGCTATTTACCCCATAACTGTGAGTGAGGGATATTAAACCCCTCTCAATGGTATTAGTCCGAAAGAGAACGTAATAGCACGGCTGGATTTCGAAATCATTAATTACAATGTCGCAGTCCAGCACAAAGTTAAGATACCACGCGATGAACATAGTAGGTCAGTGAAGATACACTGCAATTCATTTGTTTTTATATGATCTAATCGCTATTGACATGATCTGACCTGATATTATGTTATGCAAGGTGCTGGTGTCAGGGTCATCTTATTTGAAAACCACACGTAGCGGGTCGTGCACCTTTTGCCCAAGCTAAGACCTAGAAAATCCGAATTAGCGATGTAAAGCTTTTATTCGATTCGACGATAAACATTTAAGAGTCTTTTCTTTCTCTAACTCTGCAATCACTATTTTTCCCCACACCTTCCCCAACCGCTCTATTGTCTAAGAACACGGCCTGAGACTTTTGGCCGACAGCCAAGAGCAAGAGATATACCGCCGGAACAAATCGCTCTCCGGCCGGGCCTAGCGGGATGGCAGCCAAAAGCACTGGCCGGTGTGAAATAAGCGTTGATTCCTAATAGGTGTTTGCTAAAACAATTATACGCATCAAAAGATATCTTTTGTCAGTATTGCTCGGCGGTCGTTTTAGTTTTAAAAGCCTATTCGCAAAATACCAGAAATTCACTTGATTTCTCCCTAGTTTTTTTTACATAAATCTGAATTGTTTTTCATCTCTCTCTCTCTCTCTCTCCCCCTCTCTCTCTTACTCTCTCTCACTCTTTCTCTCTCTCTCTTTCTTTATCTCTCTCTTTCTCTCTCTCTATCTATATATATATATACCTGAGTTAAGAGTATGGAAAGGAATCCGACGGTATATGTATAGATAAAAGGATATGAAAACAACACAATATGTGAAAATATTTTATATCATTTTCATAGCTAATATTGAACAATATTTCGATTTACAAAAAATCATCATCAGAGCCTATGTGTGTGTGTGTGTGTGTGTCTGCGTGTGTGTGTGTGTGTGTGTATGTGTGTGTGTGTGTGTGTAATCTATAATTAATTGTTCTGGGCACATCACGTGGTATAATGGTTAGCAAGTTAGATTAGCAGACCATTGATAGTGAGTTCGATTCTGATTGGGTGACCCATACATCTGGTCTTGTGCCACATCTAAGCTTAGTAAATAACTATAACTGAGCTTTCTTTAAGGGCACCTCTCGTGGTGTATTTGTTAGCAAGCTAGACTCACAAACCATTATTACTGAGTTCGATTCTCACTGGGTGCCCCATGCTTCTAGTCTTGTGCCACATCTAAGCTCAGTAAATAACTGTAACTGACCTTTAAGGGCACCTTTCGTTGTGTATTGGTTAGTAAGCTAGACTCGCAAACCATTATTAGTGAGTTCGATTCTCACTGGGCACCCCATATTTCTGGTCTTGTGCCCCATCAAGGTTAAGCTTAGTAAATAACTATAATCAACTGTTGTTCATTCACTCCTTTTTGGCTGCCTCATAACTGTAAGTTTCATGCATTTTCTTTTCTTTTCGAGGGAGGGAAAACAAGTAAGTGCAATCGTCAGATGAGAGTAGGTTGTTATTTCTCCCTCAACATCAGAAATGAACAACAAATGAAACTGACAGTAATGGTGCAGTCAGAGGAGAAACTGTCAGTCACCAAGCACCATTGATTGTATGTCTACACTATCCTAACTTATATATATATATATATATATATATATATATATATATATATATATATATGGCTATTTTACCCTTCGGTTTTTATCAAGTGTTTTTTGTTAAGTCAGTAACCTTCAAGGAATTTTGAACAGAACCGAAATTTTGAATCGCACCTCTTAAGGTCGTAGCTGGTAATCTCTGGAGGTTATCGACTTCCAAAAAAGAAATATCAAGAAGACCGGAGGATACAGCAGCTGAAATATTGTTATACTACCACGTCAATAAGGGCAGTAGTTCCAGAAGTATGATAAAGTAAATATTAACAACTTATCTTCGCAAGTTAGACATGTTTTTTTTTAGATAGGTAATAACCAGGTTATTTAATAATTTTATTTCTCTCTCTCTCTCTCTCTCTCTCTCTCTCTCTCTCTCTCTCTCTCTCTCTCACACTCTCACACACACACACACACACACACACCACCTCTTTCCCTCTATCTCCCTCTCTCTCTGTTTGATTTTCCCTTTTCCTTACATCATAGCTTTCTATAATTCACTTTTTATCTCTAATTCTTTTTTTTTATTTGCTCCCACGTCCACTCAGATTAGGAGTGGGACCTATGCGGCAAATAGATCTGTTTAAAGAATATTTGTATTTGATAGTACTGTGCGCAACAATAACAAAAACAAATTAAAGAAACAACTATACAAAAGTTGCAAAGGGAAACGTACAATGAACGTGATTCCCTAACCTCTAGCCATGGAATAACCCAAGATGGTATGAAATTTCGTTAAAAGGAATGAATCAATCAAGAGATGATACTATCTCATGAATAGAATTACATATCATAGCAAGACGAATTATCTCGTCCATAGCAGATGTCAATGGTTTTTTTTAAATATTTAAAGAACATGCACGTGGTGCAATGGTTAACGTCTAAGGAAATAGACTCAATGACACGAGTTTTACTACTGCCAAGTTGTTTGCATTTCACATAGCGGTAATACATTTGGGAAAAAGTATGCATCCTACCATTCTTCCTCCAGCTATGGGTAAATAGTAGGGTGGACAAGGATCTTAAACCTTGGTTAGACAACCGACCAAGAAAATGAAAATCTCTGAATTCAAACATGTTAAAACCCTAAGAATCTGAGCATGTGTGGCATCCTTGTCTTGTGGAAGGTTTGATAAGTATATATTTCAGTTTCTCTCTAGTATTATTTTTGTATTTACCCCGAGGTCCAATCTGATCAGCTTGTGATAGATTCTATGGGTCAAATGGATCTGTTTATTTGTATCATTCTATATTTTTCAAATGATTATTCTTATTACGTGAGAATAATTACTTGAAACCATAGGATATGCAAACGATTATTATTAAATAAGATTATTAAAGTTAGAAGGGAATACTTGAAACCATTTAACTATCTACATATGATTCTAGATGAAGTGAAATAAATAATATTGGATAAAGGCTGAAAGGTGATCAGTGTCGGTCGGGTCACTTTAGCGAATGGAGATGATGTTGAAAAGACCCGAAACATCCAATGAACTAAAGAATATCACAGATGATACATCAAACAGTATTTTAGAGATGTATTTTGCAAATCATTTAGAAATTAATCAAATTTCGATATTAGGTAACACATGTGAATCAATAACAAAAAATCCCTAAAGAAACAAATACACAAAAATTGTAAATGCGAACGTACAATTAATGTTTTAATACATTTGTAAAACAGTTTGTTCTTATGCCAAAAAAAAAAAAAATCGAAGACTAGAAAAATCAACTGACGAAATAATAAAACAAGAACAGCAAAAAAGAAAAAAAAATTGCAAATCTACCTTTCTAAGTTTAAACTGTGTATAGACGTTTATTTTTGGCACTGAAAGAATGTCTGTGTTTGAAAATGTGTTGAAATAATGGTTATTGTCGAATGAAATGAACTTGGCAACTCGAGTTCAAATCATGGGCGAGGCTGTTTGCATTTTCACATAGCCCTAATACGTTTTGGAAACGTAAATATTTATCCAACTCGTTCGCCATGGGTAGGATATGACACAAAGTCACAAGTATGGGATATCCAGCGAGGATAAAACTTGCTATTCAGTAGCAATGAATCTGCGGGACTAGCATGATAACCATTAAAACACGATGAAACGCCCTAACATTGAGAAAGGTATGTACACCCACCTATTTTTTCCTCCAGCTATGGGTAAATATTAGGGACAACTTGGCACCTTGACCTTGGTAAGACATCCAGTCTAGGAGAAGGGGAACTATGAATTCAAACTTTTTAAGCTCTGGTTAAGAAAGTAGCCATGTGTCGCAACCTGTTCGTGCGGAGGAGTTAAAGAACAAACTTACAGAACATGTTTTCTTTATATACAAATTTGAAGAATGGGGTTTTTAAATGAAAAAAAAAAAGGGGCTAGAAAAAAATCAACTAGCGAAAACAATAAATCGAGAACACTAAAAAACTAAACAAAAACAAAAAAAAAGCGAAAATGCCCAAATTATGCAAATCCACCTTTCTAAGCTAAAACTGTAGAAAGTGGTCTATTTTGTTGCACTGAAAGAACGGCGGCGTATGAAAGTGTGTTGGCGTAATAATTATCATCGAATGAAATGAATTCAGCAACACGAGTTCAAATCCTGGATGTGACTATTTGCATTTTATATAATGCTAATACCTTTGGGAAATTTTTTAAAAAAATTGCAAATCCATCTTTCTAATTTAAACTATGTAGTTGCCTGTTTTGTTGCACTGAAATAATGGCGGCGTACGAAGGTGTGTTGACTTGCTTTTCCAAAGAAGAAACATCCAGGCTGCATCTCTTGGTGAGACACTCTGACACGAAAACCGCAAGATTATTATGCAAACTCACTTTGTGAAATGAGATGGACGATCAAACAGACAGGTGGACTGAAAGCATCGAGACAAACGCTGTTTAGTGAATGATTGTCAGTGGAAAATAAACTCATCTATAACCATGTGGAGTTTGCTGCCATTGACCCTTCAATATTCACACCCAGAGGCAAACGCATTCTGTGATATCTGTGAATTACAGTGCACACAGTGGTCCATACATAGCAGACAGCAGATATGCGCACGTCAAGGAAAATAAGTCAAATGCGCATGCGTGGCCAGACATACGCACACAATATCGGTCATCTTTTCTTGCCGCCATTTTCATAGCCCTTAGGCCGTCACCTCCACGCATGACGAGCCCCAATGTAATCTTAGGGCAATGATCATAGATGATCAGGGGATGAAGTGAAGAAGAAAGTAGCTCGGGGAAGGCAAAGGAAGAAAATAAAAAGGAAAATAAAAGAGGGAATTGTCAGGAAGAAGAAGCTTATATACTCAGTTAACACATGGGGAAATAATTACAGTGTAATATGGATGGAGGATGAAAAAGTGATGTAGTGGGGAAAAAAGCTAAAGGCTACAGAGCATGAAATTATTAAAGAAAAGGAGGAGAAAATGAGAGAGAATGTGAATGTCGAAGAAACAGCTTTAGAACAATTTAAGACAATATGGAAAAGAAAGAAAAAAAGAAAGAAAGAAAGAAAGAAAGAAAAAGAGGTGAGAGAAAGAAAAGCGGAGAAAAATAAGAAATAAATCAAGAAGAGAAAATAGAAAGGGATGAAAAAGAAATAGAATAAAGAGAAGACAAGCGGTGTAAGAAAGAGAAGAGAAGAAAAGAAAACGAAGAAGAGAAAGTAAGAAAATGAATGAAGAAAATGTTTGGACAAACAAATAAAAAATGAAATTAAAAAAAAAAGAAGAAAAAAAAGAAGAAAAAAGAGCAGAAATAAAGAGAACAGAAGAAAAAAGAAGAATAGAAGAGGTGGAAGAAAGAGAAAAAAGAAAAAAGAAAATAAAAAGAAGAAAAAAACAACAAATTGACAAAGAAAAGAAAAAAAACAAGGAAAAAGAAAATAAGGAAGAGAAAAGCAGAAATAAAATGAACAGAAAAAAATACAGTAAGAACCAAAGAAAATTTTTAAAAAAGAAAGAAAAGAAAGAAACAAAGAGAAATAAGACGAGAAAGAAAGTAGAGAAGTGTAGAGAAAGGAAGAATGAAAGACAGAAAGAAAGAAAGAAAGAAAGAAAGAAAGAAAGAAAGAAAGAAAATAGGAGAATCGAATGAAATAGAAGAGGAGAAAAAATAAGAAAGAAAGGAAGAGAAGAAAAAGAAAAATTAAAGAAAAAGAAATAAAATGAGAAGAGAAGAGGTGTATAAAAGAGAAGAAAAAGATGAAATGTAGAAAGTAAAAAAAATGAAGCGGAGAAAAGAAAAAAAAAACGAGAAAACTAAAATCAAAGAATGATAAATCTTTCAAAAAGTAAGAAAGAAACCTAAAGAAGCAAAGTAGGATGGAAGGAAGAATAAAAAAAAGGGAGAAGTAGAGAAGAGGTGTAAGAAAGAGAAGAAAAAAATGAAGCGAAAAAACTAAACAAGAAAAACTAAACTCAAAGTATGAGATATCGTTAATAGAATATGCACTAGGCGTAGACAAGAAGAAGAAGAAGAAGAAGAAGAAGAAGAAGAAGAAGAAGAAGAAGAAGAAGAAGAAGAAGAAGAGAAAGAAAGAAAGAATACGATGTCACTGATATCAAAGAAGAATGAGAAAGGAAGAAATCGTGTCAAGAAAGAAGAAAATATGTTGATGTCGAAGAAAATAGGAAGAAGGGAAGAAATTCTGTCGAGAAAAATAAGATGTCGTTGAGGTTGATGCTGAAGAACGAAAAGAAATGAAGATGTCAAAGAAGAAGAAGAAGAAGAAGAAAAAAACGATAAAATACAATCCATAAAGAAGAAGAAGAAGAAAAAGAAGAAGAAAAAGAAGAAGAAGAAGAAGAAAACAATAAAATAATATCCACAAAGAAGAAGTAGAAGAAGAAGAAGATAAAATAATATCCACAAAGAAGAAGAAAGAAGAAGAAAAAAGAAGAAGAAGAAATAATATCCACAAAGACGAAGAAGAAGAAGAAGAAGAAGAAGAAAAAGAAAAAAAAAATAGAAAAGAAGAAGAAGAAGAGATAGAAGAAGAAGAAGAAGATTAATATCCACAAAGAAGAAGAAGAAGAAGAAGAAGAAGAAGAAGAAGAAGAAGAAGAAGAAGAAGAATATCCACAAGAAGAAGAAGAAGAAGAAGATAAAATATATCCACAAAGAAGAAGAAGAAAGAAGAAGAAAAGAAGAAGATAAAATAATATCCACAAAGAAGAAGAAGAGAAGAAGAAGAAGAAGAAGAAGATAAATAATATCCACAAAGAAGAAGAAGAAGAAGAGAGAGAAGAAGAAGAAGATAAAATAATCCACAAAGAAGAAGAAGAAAGAAGAAGAAAAGAAGAAAATAATATCCACAAAGAAGAAGAAGAAGAAGAAGAAAGAAAGAAGAAGAAGAAGAAGAAGAAGAAGAAGAAGAAAGAAGAAGAAGAAGAAGAAGAAAAGATAAATAATATCCACAAAGAAGAAAGAAGAAGAAGAAGATAAAATAATATCCACAAAGAAGAAGAGAAGAAGAAGAAGAAAGAAGAAGAAGAAGAAGAAGAAAAGAAGAAGAAGAAGAAGAAGAAGAAGATAAAATATATCCAAAGAAGAAGAAGAAGAAGAAGAAGAAGATAAAATATATCCACAAAGAAGAGAAGAAGAAGAAGAAGAAGAAGAAGAAGATAATAATATCCACAAAGAAGAAGAAGAAGAAAGAAGAAGATAAATAATATCCACAAGAAGAAGAAGAAGAAGAAGATAAAATAATATCCACAAAGAAGAAGAAGAAGAAGAAGATAAATAATATCGAAGAGAAGAAGAAGAAGAAGAAGAAGAAGATAAAATAATATCCACAAAGAAGAAGAAGAAGAAGATAAAATGAAGAAGAAGAAGAAGAAGAAGATATATCCACAAAGAAGAAGAAGAAGAAGAAGATAAAATAATATCCACAAAGAAGAGAAGAAGAAGAAGAAGAAGAATAATATCCACAAAGAAGAAGAAGAAGAAGAAGAAGAAAAATAATATCCACAAAGAAGAAGAAGAAGAAGAAGAAGAAGAAGAAGAAGAAGAAGAAAACGATAAAATAATATCCATTAAGAAGAAGAAGAATGAAGAGGAAGAAGATGAAGAAGAAGAAGAAGAATGATGAAATAAGAGAGAGAGAGAGAGAGAGAGAGAGAGAGAGAGGTTGTTAATCAACTAAACAATGACCAGACGGTGGTGGCAGGGCTCGTGCTAGTGAGTTCACTAAAGTACATTGGGATGGATTTAGCATTTACAAAGAAGAATGTGATCTGTGAGTGCTGAAGACGGCAGCAGTCGGGTTGGGTGGGGAACGTGCGGCAATGGCCGGAGAGATAGGGTCAGCTTGGCTTGTAAAGGCGACAGTCTGTGCCCGTTTGGCAGCGATTAGTAGTGGCGTGGTCAGCAGCCCAATCACATCATCTTGACCAGAGGGTGCCGGGTAGGCGCCCGGACGCCCGGTCAGTTTGCTGGTTAGTGGGAGGGTGAGTGGTCGGACGGACGTTGCCTTGCCTTGTCTTGTCTTTACGCAGTGGATCCACTCAAGAGATGACAACTTCACATGTCATATTAGAGGTGCCGCGATCACCGCCTAATGGAGTCTAATCTTTCGGAGTCTTCTTTCTCCTCTGTTACATTTGAACCCCTTCCGTGCAAAACAAGGTCCAGGCAGACCAATGAACAAAGATACATAACTGCAGAAGGAAAGTATATTAAATTATAGATCATATTCAAGTGCATATTTTCATTACATGTATAATACTGTCATAAAAATAGATGAACAAATATATACATACACATACGAATAATAATAATAATAATAATAATAATAATAATAATAATAATAATAATAATAATAAAGACTGGAGGATCTAAAAATCAGAGGAAGAATCGAGACCATCCAGACTACTGCACTGCTGCAATCAGCTAGAATACTCAGAAGTGTCCTGGACACCTGAGGAAACTTGTTGTCACTCAGACTCCAGTGAAATACTATCAGCTAACGCTGATGTGAAAGATTCAAAAGGGGTGAAAATAATAATAATAATAATAATAATAATAATAATAATAAGAAGAAGAAGAAGAAGAAGAAGAAGAAGAAGAAGAAAATGCAAGGAGGGCTACACATTTAGAAAGTCACAGGAAAGCATAAACCAAGTCACGGATATGGACGATATTAAGATATTTGCCAAGAATAAAAAAGAACTAGAAAACCTTGTACACACTATTAGAATCTACAGCAAAATTATATGATTTGGGATTGGTTGGTGTGATTGGTTTCTCTGCTAAATGGCATTTAAACCTTTGTGGTTTATTTAATTCCTAAGACACGTTAATGTTTTCGATAATATATTCCGCTGCATTCTGATTCTCATTAGAGAAACATGTCAACCTGATTTTCTAAAACTGTTTGATCTCTTTTTAATGGCATATCAACTTTTGTGGGTTATTTAATGCTAAAACATCCTTGTAGAAAAACAACACTGGTAATATTCAACTCATAGATGGGGGATGAGAGTTTAAACATTTACCAAGTTATTAGTCCAAAAGTAAACACAATTGGGCGCCCGGAGTTTGAACTCGTTCACAACCATGTCGCAGTCAAAGCGCGTTAGCCTCTCTTCAACGGGGACTCCCTCACAATTTGAGATTTAAAAAATGCTTATAATGAAAAAAGGAAAATAGAAAAAACTGAAGGAATTCCCCAAAAAAATTCATCAGAACACTTGCAGAAAGAGAAAACTGCGAATACCTGGACAGCAGACACTATCAAGAAAACAAAGAGATAATATATATTATATATATAATATATTATTAATATAATAAAAGAGAGGTAACCCAGGAGAAAAAAAGTTCTCAAAAAATCTGCAGCAGAAATCTCACCAGAAAATAAATATCTGCAATGTCCATCTCGTAAGATACCGCGAACCATTCTTGAAATGGAATAGACACACCACTATCTCTCTTTATAAACGTTTGTGAATTTTTAAATGATTTTGAAAGATATTGACCAGGTTAGTATTATCTGCGTTATTCGGACTATTGTCCCCATCTTTATTGTTATCTGTACAACGTTTCGGTCGATATGCCCTCCGGCTTCTTCAGGTATTTCTTGTTGGACTCTGGAACCTTCTTGGACACAGGAACCTTCTTTTCGAACTCGGGGAACTTTCAGGTCGTAGTCAGGAACCTTCTTGTCGTAATCGGGAGCCATCGGCATATCGGCCGAAACGTTGTACAGATAACAATGAAGATGAGGACAATAGTCCGAATAACGCAGATAATACTAATCATCAAGCGTCATCTCAAACATTCAGAGAAATATTGACCAGGTTAGTGTATGGACCAAGGATTAAGATATATTTAAATCACCGTCTTTTCATGCTATAAAATACCTTACTTATTATTTTCTAATTTTCTAATTGATCCTTTTGGGCCTTGAGCTCCTTGACCTAAATCGATCTAAATAATTATTTGCAACATATTGATAGTAACTGTCAGTTTCACCTTTTCTAGATCATCAGGTGATTATGAAAACTTTTCTAAACTGATATTTCTGTATTCTTTTCTCCACCATCCTACTGTGTTCAGATCCTATACTTCTTTTGTTCAATTCATGAAATTTATTTCTTATTTATGACACTTGAAACTGACAGTTGAATGTTTGAATTTATTATTTGATATGAAATCAAATATAACGTGCATATCTATTACGGAAATGATCGCCAGACAATCATAGGTTGTCCTTTATGTCTTCTTCCAATATATATATAATATATATATATATATATATATATATATATATATATATATATATATACCTTCGAAAGGAAGGAAAACTCAATAAACCGTCATTCTGTAATAAATTTATTTCGACCAAAACTTAAAAGGCTTTTAGAAATTTAAATAAATCACTAAAAATTATTATACATTGAGCTCTCTTTAGGGACTTATAAACATCCTTCTATTTGCACCTACTAAAACATGCAATAATTATACAGTGAGATTTTGAATATCCTATGTAGAATCATCCCTTACTACTTTACATTTATCTATCTATCTATATATATATATATATATATATATATATATATATATGTGTGTGTGTGTGTGTGTGTGTGTGTGTGTGTGTGTGTGTGTGTGTGTGTATGCGCGTGTGTGGGTGTATAATTGGAAAACATAATTTCTCACGTGTCTTCTGTAGAAATTACTTAGAGTTGAAATGCCTTAAAACAAACAAACCAACTTACACAGACACAGACATATCTATATATCTATATATGTGTGTGTGTATGTATGTGTCTGTGTGTCTGTGTGGGCTTATTTGTTTCGAGGCATTTCAACTAATTTCTACAGAAGACATTCGAAAAATTATGGTCTCCAATTACATACGGTACAAAATGTATATTCACAATCATTTTAAATAGGTATGGACTTCACACTTAATTGCAGTATCAATGTTTTGAGAGCCAATGTATTATTATGGTTCAAAATCAATTTAAGCATTACAACAAACAGTCTTATTCTAACAAATACTACCAATCTGGGTCAGAGTGGGTCTGACGCCAATTCGGAGCCTCAACATCAGATGCAATTCATGGTTATACGCAGAACACTATGTATGTGTTTTTATGTGTGTGCATGCGCATTATATAGAAGAGAAAGGCAGAATTTAGAATTTAGAAAAAGTGCACGCACTCTCACACAGGGACACAAGCAGCAGCATATAATAATAATAATAATAATAATAATAATAATAATAATAATCTTATTATAATGGAGATTGTGGGGTTTTATGTCTGTAACCGAAACTATATTACTATTCAAGTCACAATTCCCTTTGTTATTTACGTCACATTCTCCATGATTTTATTTTTTTTTAAACCTCAATTATTAATAAAATTGTTTTCATCATTAAGGCTGTTGACCATATCTACATACTAATAACATGCAATTGTATATCAACAAAATAGCGGTGTGTGAATGGGAAGGATAATTTGCATATTGAACTTTAAAATTTGATTTTAATAAATATATGCTTAGTATTATTGATTTCTAATTGTTTGGTTTTATCTTATTGAATATGAGCAAAAATCTCGGGGATAAATCTTAAAAGAAATCCATTAATAAGAAAAAATAACTGTAATTTTATTATTGACTTCCTATTTTAACTAAATAGTTAAATTAGGAAAAATTACCAATGAAAGACGGGGGTAAGTGCAAATGATGGAAGAGTTAGTTGTTCTATTTTTCAATCATACCCCCTCTGTTCCAAATATTTTATCTGAATTTTTATTCAGTTTCATTAGCCTTTCTAATTTAACATATTTTATTATATTAAAACTTAAATACTTGCACCCGGAGGGTGCATATATTTGCTAGTAATAATAATAATAATAATCTGTTCTAGAGAATGTGACACATAAGATTCTATGGAACTTTGAGATAAAGTCGATCATTTAACGCCGGCCAGAAGACCAGACCTAGTATTAATTAACAAGAAAAAAAAAAGGAGAGCTTATCAATGGATTTTCCCGTGTCGGTGGACCCTTGAGTGAAAATGAAAGAAAACGAAAACATTAGCAAATACTTTAACTTTGCCAAAGGACTGAAAAGCCCTGTGGAATATGAGGGTGTCGGTGATACCAATTGTTGATTGTGGCCTTGAAACGGTACCCAGGGCTTTGAATCAAGACCATCCAAACAGCAACATTATCATGATCTGCTGCAATACTAAGAAAAGTCATGGAGACTCGAGGGGGCTTGTTGTCACTCAGACTCCAGTGAAAGACAACAAGCTACCACTGTAGTGAAAAACTCACGAATAATAATAATAATAATAATAATAATAATAATAATAATAAGAAGAAGAAGAAGAAGAAGAATCAATATAAGTGCAAACTGTTGTAAGTAAAGTAAAAGAGTGCACTTTGACCAAGAGCAGAGTGATATAAAACATAAAAGCAAACTCAAATATCTCACTTTTTATAGGCTTTTTATTACTTAAGATTGTGAATTTCGCTAACTCGAATTACAGTTAAAAAAGTTAAATAATTCTATGTGATTGGTTTTATATATATATATATATATATATATATATATATATATATATATATATTTGTGTATGTGCGTGTGCGTGTGCGTGAGTATCCATACGCGAATTGTCTGTTTGTATGTCCTTTTGTAATTACTGTCGAGTGACTATTCATTCAATCATAGATTATACCATTGTATCATGCGTGGCATTCCTGAAATAGAATTCAAATACCTGGTGTAAAATCAAATAAATGCCTAATTCCAGTGGTTTCGTCTCCTCGGCACCACCTCTGTAGGTTTGTTTAGTATACACACGCTAGGCGCTTGTGACATAATGCCGATACATTATATTACCAACGAGACACAAATGTGTGCATATGTGTGTGTATGCATAAATGTATATGTGTATATATATGTATATATATATATAAATGTGTGTATATATATATATATGTATATATACATATATACATAAATGTGTGTATATATATATGTATATATGCATAAATGTGCGTATATATATGTATATATGCATAAATGTGCGTATATATATGTATATATGCATAAATGTGCGTATATATATGTACATATATAAAAATGTATATATATATATATATATATATATATATAAAAGTTTAGAAGACACTGCTTTTGATGGTCTAGCTATATAAACTAGTTTGGTTTCTGTCTTTTTCTTTCTTTAATGGCATATCAACTTTCGTGGATTATTTAATACCAAAGCCATCATTATAAAATGTAAAATGTGATGGTACTATCTAACTCATAGATGTTGAATTAGGTTTGTTTATATCTTTCTCTAGGTTATTAGTCTGAAAGTGAACAAAATAACGCGGCTGGATTTCGAACTCGTTTTACTACTATGTCGCAGTCCAGGACGTTAGCCCCTACACCACGGAGATTCCACCAATGAAAATGAGAGATTGGGAAGTAAAGACTAAGGCTAGTAAGCTCTGCGGGGATTAGTGAAGTAAGCAGTCAAAATAGTCTGTTAAAGACGCATTTTATACAATGAATCAATTCTTTTTTTGATAAATACGTTGTGATTTTTATTGAGCTCTCAGGTCTCGGTCAAGGGAATATTTGCAATTCAAAACGCCTACGTGATGGGTCTGTATTGAGGAGTAAGGCTGCTTTCTCTTCATGTCTTACATACCTTGCGAAAGTTTGGGAGGGTGGAGAAAGCCTGATGTTGTCAATAGCCTGAATGATTTAACCATTCTTCAAAATTATTTAAAACTTAAATCCTATTCATAGATTTCGTATCATATTTGCAATTGAATTTTTAAAAAAGAAAAGAAAAGGTAAGAGGCCCATGATACATTTAATAGTTATTTTATTTGTAAAATTATAACAATCGGTGTAAGCGCGAATGTGGACCTGCACACTGTTATCAAGTTGCAAATTCGATTGGAAGATATTTATCTGAATTTTCTTAGATGAATTTTGACAATTTGTATGATTTAGATTTTTCAGCGAGTTGGTCTCGTCTTTATTGTCGTATACACAACGTTTCAGCCTATGTGCTTTCCGGCAAAGAGAAGGACCATGTGTTCGGCAAGAAGATTCGCGAGTTTAACGAGAAGTTTTCCAAGTTCGACAAGAAACACCCGAAGAAGTCCGAAATCGATTGAAAGAGTATTTACTATCAAAGTGTTATTAATATGTGGTATATCCATATGTCATGCTAGTACATGTGACATTATTCTATACGTGTATCATTTTTTTTGTTGTGTTACGGTGTCATTGATAGAAAGGTCGGAACATTCTAATATAGACTGTTTTATTCTGTTTTCCTTTTTCAGGGAATACCACTTCCGTTCATAAACTACTTATGCAATATGAAAGTCTTCGTACATTCATTTTAACTGTGGCGGCATCGTCCAACTTCTCTCCAAGTAACGTGTGATATGCTGTACTAGGTTACGTGGAATCAAGAACAGGGAGAAAAATCCAGCCTAATCTATTGAATGAAGTGAAATGATGATTCCCCCCCAGGACATTGGTGATAAATGAACACATATCACCCCGACCGGAACTTGAACCCCGTTCATTGAATCCAGTTATCGTGCTACCTTAGCATTTGATGTGTATTGATTATCCTAAAATGTTTAGTTGGTGTCATATATATATATATATATATATATATATATGTGTGTTGTGTGTGTGTATTTTATATATATATTTATATATATATATATATTATATATATATTTATATATATATATATATTTATATATATATATATATATATATATATATATTATATATATATATGTGTGTGTGTGTGTGTGTGTGTATGTGCGTGCGTGTTCGTACGTGCATCTGTATATATGAGAAAGAAAGGTAGAGAGATTGAACTAGATATAGATAAAGAGTATATAGATTTAAATAGACAAAAGAGAAAACGAAAAGAATCCAACGAAACAAATATACATTTATTACGCACACTGAGCGGTACAGCCTCGTGCACTCAGTCGCTCTTCTTTCCATTTTCCCCTTTATATTTCATTCACTTTATTCATCTCCCTCCGGCCATTTTCATCACTATTACAACGACCCTTAAGCCTTTCCGACCACCAACACCATCATTCCATTCAGGTCATATTCGCAACTATCACGTGACTTGCAGAAGATCAGATGACCTCAACTGACCTGGAACCATTCCCATATTTTGACACGGACATATATCATACGGCTAGGTCACAGTACCGTGCTGTGAACCAGAGAGTATTAGAAGGAATGGGAAAGGGGGTGAAAAATTGGGACAATTCTATGTGATTGTGGGGGGGGGGAGCACTCCAAGATGGCGGACATTTTTAGTCCATAATGGTGATGACTTTGTAAGAGTAATACAAAGAAGTACAAGAAGAAAAGAAAGGGAAAACTATAATGGATATAGTATACTGAGAGAAAGAACTGACCCTTCCGAAACTCGCTTGCACGTACCCGACACATTCACATGCGAATATGAATCTATGAGAGTATAGATATACTTGCACCTTATGACATGTAAACCGTATATTTATTGGGACATTCGAGTGGAGTAGATTTTGCCTTGGAGAGTAAGTATTGGTCATCATTGATGGTCTTGAGTGAAAGACTGATCGGGGTGGTCTTTTGTGTGTCGTAGTTATGAAGATTGGAATGAGGAGGAAGGGGAGGAAGGAGGAACGGAGGGAGAGGAGAATAGAAAGTGAAATAATGGATTTTAGAGAGTGGCTTTCGGGTGAGATCACGATTGAAAATCCCAGGATTAGGATTTGGAATGGTTAGGTAAAATCGGCTTAGAGTTATTGAGAAAAATATGAAGAAAGAGAAAAACGAATTGTGAGAAGTGAAAGGAAAGAAATGAGACAGAAAGGAAGAACGAGGAGTAGTGAAGATGAGCTAATAGAAATAAAAAGAAAAGGATGAAGATGGTGGATAGAAGTCAAGACAAAAGAGTATGAGGTTGACAGAAAGGATTAACGAAAAAAGAAAAGGGCTGCGACGAGAAAAAGAAAGATGTGGAGGGTGGTAAATAAGAAACAAAACAAAAGGGGAGGGTTGTAGGAAGAGGAGAAGAATAAAGAGGAGGAGGGTGGCGAAGAAGTTTCAAGAGTAAAGAAAAAGAAGTCGATGGCTTAAAAGAGTTAGAATTGAGGGGAGAAACAAGAAGCCAAGCAAAAGTGAAGGAGAAGGGACTTGAAGAAGTACAGAGAAAGAGGGGAACTTAAAGGAGTTATAAGGGGAAGAGGAACCATGCGAAGGAGAAGGAGGCGTAGTGAAGAAGATTCAAGTAAAAAGAAAGAGAAAAGAGGGTTTGTTTGGAGCCAAATAGAGAAGTGAGCCAAGGAGAAAGAGGAGGGTTGTTTGAAGGAGTTAAGGGATAGAAGGAGAAACTGGATCCAGTCAAAATGGGGGGAGAGGATGAAGAAACGTAAATTAAACAGAGAAAAGGGCGTGTTGAAGGAGCCAAGAGAAAGGAGGAGAAAGAAAAGAGAAGGAGAAAAAGAATGGATTGAAAGAGTCAAAAATAAGGAGAAAGAGGAGAGAGGCGGTGAAGATGTATCAAGAGAAATGAAAGAGAGAAAGAGTGCATGTTGAAGGAAAAGAAAGAAAAAGGTGAAGTGTAGTCAAAGAAAAAGTAGAAGAAGAAGGGTGATGAGGAAGCAAAGGGAAGCTTTTGAAAGAGGAGAGCAAAGAGAAGCAAGCAGAAAGACAGAGTAGAAACAAGAAAGAGGAAAGGGCACGAAGTGAAAAATAGAAAATTATCAAGAATTTTAAGCAAGAAAATGATACTTTTAGACATTAGCAGTAAATAAAATTTTCTTTCATTTTAGAGGGAGATTGCCTATCAGCTTTATACTGATACGGTTGTGCCTCCGTATATCAAGCCCTGTCATCATCACGGATAAAAAAAATGAACTATTCCGTTTTGATTGAGTAAAGAAATGGGAGAAAAACAAAATCCTTTCCACCAGAAAAAAAAGCGGGAGAGAGAACGAGACTGAGAGGGGAGGGAGGAGTAAGAGTGTTCGCTAATGTGATAATACTAATTAGACGTGTATTGTCTGTTTCAGTGGAATGGACGGAAGTAAAACAATATATATATATATATATATATATATATAAGAGAGAGAGAGAGAGAGAGAGAGAGAGAGAGAGAGAGAGAGAGAGAGAGAGAGGAGGGAAGAGGTAGTTAAACTAAGATTATTATACTTTTTTCATTTTCAACTATTTTCAAATAGCCCATAATTAATCATATCAAACGTTGAATTATCATACCGTAGTATATCCACGATCCTGCTAGTTATGGTTATTAATTTTAATTAGTATTTTCTTAATATTCTGAATATTGGTTTCTTTTTAATTTGAACCCATTTCGGTCGTTATTTCAACATCAGCGAGGAAACGATGGTATTCGAACTCACATACTTTTTATTTCGATGAAAGATGTACCACATTCTTTACCCCCTCTATGAGCGTGATCGTAGTGCTGGCGTCTACACATAACACCTTTTAGCTTAAAAGAATACTGAAACTCAAGAATGAAGAAAAATACCAGTTAAAAGTAAGAATAATAAGAAAATAATTGACAAAACTTTTAAAGGAAAAAAAATCAACAAAACGGATAGAATGCCAGAAATACACAGACAAAAATACAGTACTAATTAACGGAATTGTTCACCCTTAAGCAATGTCTCGGTGAATTTATTTTTTGAAGAAAGAAAAAATAGCAACTCGTAAAATTGCCACGATGCAAACTTATCTTTTTTGTAAATACTATTTTGGGGTACGTATTGTTTAACTAAGACATCTCTGTGTCACATAAGCTTTTACACGAATCATCTCTTAACACTGTTTTAAAAGGTTATATTGTTGACTAGCTTAAAAGTCGCCCTATCAGGCGGAAATTAAGCTAACCACTGGGAAGTGCTCTCAATTGGGCCTTCTGTCCGAAAATGTTTAAAAAATAAATTGAATATAATAAGGATTTTGTTTTGTTAAATCAAATTTGTTTGAGTATATATATATATATATATATATATATATATATATATATATATATATATATATATATATAAACCGACATGTATTATTTATTATATCTCCGTTTCTAGTTAAATAGTGTTAAATAATTACTAAATACCAGGCTTCATTTAATTATTTATTTAGTTATCATTCCCACTTTGTTTCCCTATGTTCTCTTAAAAATAATCAGTCCATTAATACTTTTTCTCGTCTTTTGCATTTCTTTCGAGTAGCGTCACGCGTCATGACACCTTCGCGTGAGTAGATCGCGACTTGCCTTTCAAAATTAAAACGCTGATCAAATACAGTTACATAACTAAAAAGATTTTCATCTCCTGTCACATATAAAAACATCCATCATTTTCTTCACCCCAAGAGACATCCTGATGAAGGTTCAATGTAACCGAAATGTTTTAAACATCGATTATTAAATTCATCCCAATTTCGGAATACTTGTTTTTTCAAATTTTCTTTATATTGTCGGATTTAATTTCCATATTTACTCCCATATATATATATATATATATATATATATATATATATATATATATATATATATATATATATATATATATATAGTTGAGTTAAGTGACAAATAAAAGTTTTAGCTTTTAGTCATTTATTTGGAAACGATATTACTACCAATGGGTTCCTGCTAAAGCATTCATCAGGTAAACGAAATATTTTATTTTATTTTATTATATATATGAAATTAAAACCATTATTATTCTTGGTTCTGTGTATAACGCTAAAATGCATCCGGTGGCAATGAGGATAATGTTCTGGATCTGTGGGGAGTGTGAAGTCACCACTTCTGTGAAATTACCAACAGGTCCACTCTTAACCAGAGTGGGTAGTACCTGTTAGGGTCACATTTATTGTTTAAATAGATCTGTTGGAATAATGCTTACAATTTTGAAATACATTTTCTCTTGATATTCCATATTCATTAATAATACATTCGCTCTTAAAACACAAGTAATGCACCAAAGTATTTATCTGTTTAAAATTGTTGAGATTTGGTTTGGTTTATTTGTTTCACGGTATGTCTCTACACCTCATGGTGTATTTATTTAATGGGGAAATATGATTCATTTGTAAATGTTTGATAGTAACCATAACTACATTATCAATGTTTCCTGTGACAATGTGAAAATAAATAAATGAATAAATGTTTACACTTTTACGAAGCAACTACATAAAATAGTAGATATGAACGATTCCCTCTAGGCATACAATAAACCTAGAAGGGTTGAAATGCCGTTAAAATCAATCAATCATATAATACTTTGATTTCTCAGACCTCCTGGTCATCAGTCTGATACTTTTCGTACGTATCAATCTTTTAAGATCAGTATGATTTATTATCCTGATTAGCAAAGAAGAAAAAAAAAAAGAAATAAGAAAACAAAACAAAACAAAAGCGACAATCAAGCCAAGGTGAGCCAGAGATATCATCTCTAGTCCAATGCTCTATCCCTCGAGCTATGTATCCTGGTGTGTCGAACGTGATGAATATAATCGCAGATGTGATTGGATTTGTGATAGCGTCGGAAGAAAATACGTCGTTGATGTGTGACAAAGAATTCGTTAGTATATTCACCTCGTTCAATAACAGAAGAATAACAAAGCGACATGACAATAGAAAGAAGAAGAAAAAAAAGATTTCGTACGGAATACACAAAACCATTCGATAAGGGAAAAGGCTAAATGGCGTCAGTCGATGATAATATTAGTGTGATCGCATTATGTGATTAAAAATGATTACGGTGATAAGATTTCTGTCGAGACAAGAGAAAAGAAGTTGAAGAGAGCGGACGTCAAGAATGAAAGAACTCAGAAGTACGGATGCTGAAATTTAGGGAGAAAAGTTTGATTTTTATTTATTAATGTGTAAACTGATCAAAATGTGTCGTCGATAGCAAGATCTTCAAACAGATAGTTAAGACTGCGGTGAGTTTGGTTCTTACTAGGTGTTCGATTTTTGTACTCTTAAGTCTGACCTGGTGTAATGGTTAATGTCGCCGGAAATGGAAACGACGAGACGGGTTTAAATCATGGACGAGACTGGTTGCATTTCCCAATGACGCTAACACCCTTTGGAAAGGTATGAATCCAACTATTCTCCCTCCAGTTATTGCTAAATAGTAGAGCAGATTGGGCTCTTTAATCTTGATTATGCAACCATTCTAAGAGAAGGAAAAATCTTAATTCAAACGTATTAAACTCAATCAAGAAATCGACCTTGTAGCAGATCATTCTCGTGCCGAAGGGCTGGTATATATATATATATATATATATATATATAATATATATATATATATATATATATCATAAAACCAGGATAAAATCAAAATGGAAACCAGGGAAAAAAAGAAACAGACAAAGAAAGGAGTAAGCAAAATAGACAAAAAGAAAGGAAAAGTGAAGACAACTAAAAAATGAGACAAAAACAAAACAGGCAAATAAAAAAAAAAGAAGTGAGCAAAGGAAAGTAGAAAAAAAGGAAACTGTTTAAAGATAAAAGAAAAATGGAAACCGGCAAAATAGATAAAAGAAAGAAAGAAAGAAAATCGAAGCAGCTAAAGTAAAGAAATAAA
This sequence comes from Doryteuthis pealeii, assembly GCA_023376005.1. Lineage (NCBI taxonomy): Eukaryota > Metazoa > Mollusca > Cephalopoda > Myopsida > Loliginidae > Doryteuthis > Doryteuthis pealeii. The sequence goes on from CM042137.1 coordinate 77,665,710, forward strand.
AATGAAACTGGGATATAAAAAAAGAAGGTGGGCAAAATAGACAAAAGAAAGTAAGAAAGCCGAAATAGCTAAAGTAAATAAATAGAAATGAAAGAAAGGTTAAGAAAATAGACAACAGAAAAGAAGGAAAAAGTAAACATTGAAAATAAATAAGAAAGAAACAAAATAAAGAATAGGAAACCAAAATCACAAAATGAGCGAAGAGAAAAGGAAACAGACAAAAAGAAGGAGAGAAAAAAAACAGAGAAACGAATGAAGTAAAAATGAAACAGAGAAAAGAAAGTTGGAAATCTAGAATTGACAAAAGGAAAAGGGAAAGTGAAACTAACAAAAGAAAGGAAAAAATCGGAAGAGACAAAGAGAGTATGTAGAAGAAAGAAGAGGGAAAAAAACAAAGAAAAAAAAAGACTATCAGAATGAATGAAATGTGGAAGAAGAAAGTTCAAAATAAAGAGATTGAAAGAGAAAAAAAGAAAAAGAAAAGAGAAAGAAAGAAAGAAGTAACCTAAATATTGGTTACTTTATTCTAACTACTCTGATAGTCCCGCATTACAACTCAGATCTTCAACTTCAAGAATGCATATCACACATTCCTTTATCTGTGACGAAGGGTGGGTAAGGAGTCTGGAGAATTCGTATTTTTAGTGTTACATAAAGAAAAAGACGAAACCAAAAATCACCAAAATTGGAAATTTCTTTGAATTTAAGAGAATGGAATATTTTCAATCTATCAAATTCTCCTTTTCGATCTTACCTTGTCAAAAATAAATTATAAAATAAAAGGAAGAAAGTTACAGAAAAACTCAAAAGAAAAACTTAAGCTTCCTTCGGAGATGTACTTTCCGACGCGAAAATGGGACTTAAATTATTTTGATGAAAGGAAATCCCACCCCTCCCATATACACACGCATGCGCAGTCATCGTTTTATCCTAGCCCTCCTACCCGTGCCTCCATTTTACTTTTGTAGTCTGGAGACCGACATAAAACAAACTTGAATGATAAAGAAACATATGCACACATTCACCAGCCAGAGTCGTATATGTCAATTGCTAAAATACCTTAGGCTATCAATTTTTCTTCTTTTTCATTTAATTAATTTATTCATTTTTTTTTTGTTGTTGTTGTAAAATTCCTTCATGATATTTTCTGCTCATTTTTTAACATCTTCTTTGTCTCTCTTGTCGATATTTTTTTCCTCCCTGTCAAAATCAGTATTTTACCTTCAGTCTTTGTCTTTAGGATTTTCTGCCATCTTAATTCTCTCTTTCTTTCACAGGGTCGTTTTTCCTCTTCTTTATTTGATAAGTCTTATTCTCCCCTCCCCTATTTATTTATTTATCTATTTTTTTATCTCACCTACCATCTTCTTTTTCCTGATCGTCTTTTTCTAATCTGCTTTCAACTATGTCATCCAAGTCTTTTTCTTTAATGCTACCTTTACTTCTCTCTTTTCCCGCTTTTTCTGATCGATATATCATTTTTTTTTCATCTTCCGCTATTTCTTATTCTCTTCTATAAATTATTTTCTTTCTTTTTCCTTGATACCATTGTCTCCAGATTCCCTCTTTAACTACTTTCTCTTTTCTTTCATTTTGCATCTCTTTTCCTGCATAAGCCGATTTTTGTACGAGGTTTTAATCAATTCTATCATTCGAACACGTTATGAACTTGCGTTATTCTTTCATTTTATTTCTATCTCCCAATCTTTTTCTTCTTCTTCTTCTCTTATTCTTCTCCCTTCTTTCCCCCATTGCCTTTTCTTCTTCTTCTTCTCCTTATTCTTCTCCCTTCTTTCCCCATTGCCTTTTCTTCTCTTCTTCTCCTTATTCTTCTCCTTTTCTTCTTCTCTTATTCTTCTCCCCATTGCTTTTCTTCTTCTTCTTCTCCTTATTCTTCTCCCCTTCTTTCCCATTGCTTTTCTTCTTCTTCTTCTCTTATTGCCTTTTCTTCTTCTTCTTCTCCTTCTTTCTTGCCTTTTCTTCTCTTCTTCTCCTTATTGCCTTTTCTTCTTCTTCATTCTTCTTCTTGCTCCATTCTTTTTCTTCACTTTCTCCTCACCCATTTCCCTTTCTCATTCTTCTCGCTACAGTATTTTGTCCACCAAAAGATCTACAACAATTTGTCTGAATTTTTGAGATGAGGCTTGATAATTTGTATTATTTTGATTTTTAGGACTGTTGTTCCCATCTTTATTGTTATATACACAATCTTTTGGCCGGTATAAAGGGAATTATTCTAGGTTAAAAGAACATTAGGTTTATAAGTTCCAAAAAATCACTTTGGATTGTCCAGTTGAACACAGGGATTGAGTAGATACAGACAATCATCTGGAGGCTGCAGGTTCAATCCTGATAACGGGCGATAATAACATAGATACTAAACATATCTAAACACATGTACCCGGTCATGGTTGACGGAATAAGAACAATCTACCCGGTGGATTAATCGAAGGGTTCGATTCAAAGTTTTGGGAAAGCTTCGAGTTACAAGAAGGTTCATCATTTCATCAAGAAATACATGAAGAAGGCCGGGGCGCAAGTCGACCGAAACGTTATGTATAACAATAAAGATAAGGACAAGTGTCCGAAAAATCCAAATATTACAAAGGATCTAAAACAATGTTTACACTACGAAAGAAGCAATAGGATTGAGTCTTTTTGTCATGACTCAAGATTTGCTTCTATGACCAAGACGGCAGTTAATTGGAAAAAAAACAACATTTCCATGGTGTCTTTTGATTCGCTATGGTATTTGGGACCTTTTTAGGTGGTACAATCAAAATCGATCTGAAGCATTCCACAAACTTCAGATTAGCCTCCGAGTTAATGGAGAATCGATGAAGTTGATTATGACCAGTTATTGGAAATTCGATCGTTAATACACTTCAAAGGCTTCATTACTCACCAAGCTTACGTATCCATGAAACATTCGAATAAAAATTCATAAACACGTAGGAATATATATATATATATATATATATATATATATATATATATATATATATATATATATAATGGAAAACCAATATTGCTCAACTCTGAAAAACCAGCATTGCTCAACTATATAATCACATACATTTTATATATATGTATGTATAACAATTTGTATACAAACTCATATAGACTCCTATATATATCATCCCTATATACGCAATAATATATGTATGTATATTGAAGTATAATAATAATAATAATAATAACAGATTTTTCTCTATGGTAGCAGTTTTGAATAACCGTATTTAGCAGGAATTGCTCATTTGTATAATTATATCAAGCCTCGCACAGCTGTCAAAGTCTATTAAAAACACATGTATTATAATTGGGTAATAATTATAAATACTTTTCTTAATATACTTATTTTTTTAAATTTTAATATTGAGTAATATGGTTAAAATAAAACAAAGTAAATCAGGAAAAGAAATATAGTACTCTCTCTTTCTCTCTCCCCCTCTCTCTCTCCCTATATATATATATATATATATATATATATATATTGAATTCAACGGTGCTTGGTCACTGAGAGGTTCTCACCAATGAGATTTCGAAAATCGCATTGGCGAGAAACTATCACTAACCAGACACTATTTCCTTCATGTCAACGCTACTCCTAAATATACATGCTCGATCCACTATTATAGATATAGCACTATGTTATATATATATATATATATATATATATATATATATATATATATATAGAGAGAGAGAGAGAGAGAGAGAGACAGAGACAGACAGACAGACAGACAGACAGACAGACAGAGAGACAGAGAGAGAGAGAGAGAGAGAGAGAGGAGTGAGAGAATTTGTAGCTTTCGGAAACTGAACCCCTCGCAATATGGCAAAATGACATTTTTTATCTAGACAAAATACCAATTTTGAAAATTGATACTATTCTTTAATAAAAATAAAATACAAAAAACAAAACCCCATCCCATTTGAATATCAATTATTGTTTTTAGCATAAATATTGTTATTACACTTATCTTTTCTGGTTAAGAATTATTTTTAGTGCTGTTTCTTGAATATCCTTGGAGCATAAATGTGGGCGCCACAATACTTCGCGCCAAATATGGTGCAGCAAAATGTCCAAGAATATATTTCTATCCAAGTGTAGTGATAATTGGAATATCTTTATTTCCTCTCTTTATTAGTGTAATCAGTTGAACTTTAATATATGGCTATGTTATTTCCTCAAGAATCTTCAAATGAATAATTATAGATACCGAATTAGTGCTATCGTCTTGAATACTCTGAGTTTAAATAATTTGAAAAGAAAGGTTTATGTTATACGATTTTTTTTAGAGATTTACAGAACTTTGTAGAAAGCTTATTGCAAACATATCAATGTGCAGTTTGAATGACACTAAAAGAATCTACATATCTTGGAATAGAAGATTAATTTTCAGCCACAAACAGTCTAATGTAAGGCAGGTTCTTAGATCTCTCTCTCTCTCTCTCTCTCTCTCTCTCTCTCTCTCTCTCTATCTATCTATCTCTTTATATATATATATATATATATATATATATATATATATATATATATAATCCAAAAGTCCAGAGAAGAAATCTTCCATACGACACAAGAGTTTTATTTAAAAAACATGTCGCAGTTTGAGAGCTCAATGTGTGCTCTTAATGTTAGAGTCACAGAGCAAATATATAAGTAAAGAAATAACAAAAGACTTAGAGATTTAGCATTACAGATTTCGCATCTGATGAGTCGGGAGAGTTAGACAATTTGTCTAAGCTCCCTGAAATAGTCTATAATGCTAAATCTCTAAGTCTTTTGTTATTTCTTTACTTATATATATATATATATATATATATATATATATATATACGTGTATGTATATATTTTCCTGGTAGTTAGGGTATTTCCATGTGTGGTTTAACCGAAATGATGCAGGTAAACAGTAGTGAGATCAATGTGCCTAGTGCCACTGAGTGGACGGACAGAGCAAAATATTCAATAAATGAATGAAAAAACATTAAATTTGCTTCATTAAAATACTTTATTTCAACCGCATTATTGGGGCATCTTCAGGTATGATCAAATGCATGGATATTACGTAATATCCATGCATTTGCGCATACCTGAAATTCCACAGTAATGCGGTTGAAATAAATTATTGTAATGAAGCAACTTTTTTCCTTCATTTATTGCATCTCTCTCTCTCTCTCTCTCTCTCTCTCTCTCTCTCTCTCTCTCTCTCTCTCTCTCTCTCTCTCTCTCTCTCTCTCTCTCTCATATATATATATATATATATATATATATATAATGTTTGTATGAGGGTCGTTAAAAAGTTATGAAACTCATCCGAAAGAAGAGACATTTCTTATAAAACTAAAAAAAATTCAGATTTTTATCGAACTGTATGTCGCTACGAACCTGATTCGAAAAGACAGTCCATCTAGTGGAAACACACTGTGTGGCAAGAAAGACATTAAGTATTCAGTAAAGAAGAGCATGCTCTCAGTCTCATCATTGAGATCCTTGTAAAGGGTGTAACTAAAAACATCGCTTCCTATTACTCATTTGGCAAATTTCACCTTATTTATTGAATAACACTCATAGACTGTAGCTGGAATAATAGTGAAGGTATTGAAGCAGTGATAATAGTGTAGGTATTGAGGCTGGTTTAATAGTGTAGGTATTGAGCTTTATAAATGTCTAGATTTACACTCATTCCCTGGTTCAATCATATTCCTGTGAATCTACCGATGTAAGTGTAAAATCCAGCATTCATTTCCTGGTTCTTGTCTACATGATAAAAAAACGCAAATAATAACAGAAGCAAAAGACAGCCAACACTTCGAACCATCGACGGATGGAAGCCCAAGGAAATCAAAAGAACACCAGAAAATACATAAGACAAACACATACACCCGCGCATGCGCGCGCACACATGCGCACGACGTAGAGTTGGTTGGTTGGTGCGTTGGTTGGGGTGCTGGAGGAGGAGACAACAAAAATCACGCGGATACCTAAAACATTTCTATTAAAGAAAGAAAGAGGTAGGGACATAATGAAATAATCTTAGTTTTTAGCAAACTCCATGGGGGGTGTGGTGGAAGCAGTGTGTCGCGACAGAAGCGCTGACGATAGCGCACGCACTTCGTACGGCACACGTGACCACGTTTTCAATAGTTCATTAAGTCCTGAAGTAAGACAAGGCGAAACAAAACATAATGCTAGACAACGAGTAAAAAAGACTACGAACGTAATTATTATTATCATTATTATTAGTCGTCGTCGTCGTCGTCGTCGTCGTCGTCGTAGTAGTAGTAGTAGTAGTATTAAGCCAGTACCTTCTGCTCGTATTGATAATAATAATATGTATTGACAGAGATGTGGCGGTTAATCGCAAAATAAGCAAACGCAGCAAACTGTCACGAAAATAATACGAGACTAGGAACGACTGGGTGTGAAAGGTTGTTAACTGGTATTTGTACAAGAAACTAAAATGTCCTCATACTATCAAATGATATAGGCACAAACCAGAATCTTTCCTTGAACATGAAACGCATTAAATTATCTGTACTTTGAAAATACAAACGCAATCTTGATCAGAAGACTAGACATAGTGTTGATTAATGAGATGGAAAGAACTTGTCATCTCGTGAAGTTTGTTGTTCTAGCAAACCAAAGAGTAAGAATAAAAGAAAGCGAGAAGATTGACCTGTGCTGGGATCTTGTCAAAGAGCACAAAGAGTTCTTGAACCTGGAGGTGACGGTGATGCTAATCGTAGTTGGTGTACTCGGACCGATCACCAAATGACCTGTAAAAGAGACTGGTTGAACTGTAAATTAGAAGACCATTTTGGTCACAGCACTGTTAAAGTCAGCCAGAATACTTAATAGAGTCATTGGGACCTGAAGGGTCTTGCACTAGCTATATATACCAAGAAGTGATCCGATTTCTCTATTCGAAAGGAGTATCAGGGGCTGAAATTCATGGGAGGGTTTTAGCACAATACGGCAACAGTTGTCTACCGTGTAAAAGTGTGTATGAGTGGATAGAGAAGTTTAAAAGTGGCTGGACAAGTGTGATGTACGAAGAAGGTGCAGGACGCCCGTCAACATCCGCGATTGTTGAGAAGATTCAGCAAGCTCGAGAGATGGTAATGGTGACACAGTGAGTTATCTTTAATGAGGTTGCTGATTCTCTGCAGATTAGTCATAATTCTACCTATGAAATCATGCACGATGAGATTGGCTTCCATAATACAAGAGTGCGGATAAGTTTTGAATCTCCCTCGTATATTCTAAAAAAAAATGTTGGATGCGCGTGGTGGTGTAATGTTTAACGTCGTAGGAAATGGACACACCGGGATGAGTTAAAATCCTGGACGACGTTGGTTGCATTTCACATAGTGCAAATACTCTTGTGAAAGGTATGAATCCAACTGTTCTTCCTCCAGCTATGGATAAATAGTGGGGCAGACAGGACTCTTGGTTAGTCAACCATTCTATGATAAGGAAAACTCTGAATTCAAACCTGTTAAACTCTGCTTAAGAAATTGACATTGTATCACATCCTGCTCGAGCGGAGGGGTTAGTGATTATCTATATTCTAAAATAGTCATGATTATGCATTTAATAGCCTACAAGAGTTGATATGCCGTAAAACATCAAACAAACATCTTTGATCCAGATTAGGCTCCTGTCTCAGTTGCCATTATCATCTTTGATGCTAATCACTTAGTGTCTAGTTAGCATAACAGACACTAATCGATGCAGAGTTAACGCCAATCCTAAACCTAGCCCCAGCATTGACGATAAAAACCAACTCTCCTTGGAGTGGCAACACGATCGTACATATTTTTTACTAGCGAGTTATCATTTAAAAAAATGCACAGCCATTGGTAAGAAGATGTTTTGTAACTGAAAACTCCGCTTATTTAATGGTGCGATCGTGCACCCCGTATATGTTATAATTTCTCTGAATAAGGCATAGGAAGCATTACCTTTGAAGAGTTCCCTCATAAATAACCAAGATAATGTGCCCGGTCATGGAAGAATTGTTAGCGGGCTGGACTGGCGGGTCATTGCTACTCTAATGAGTTGATTGAAAACTATGACGCCGACACATAAGGCTTTCGGACTCGGCTTAAACTACGTAAATATCAATAATCGATTGCAATGAATGCCAGAAATCACTATCAAAGGAGAAGACAGAGAAAAGAAACCGTTGTTGAGGCAAAGAAAGTTTGGAAATAAATAAGACTTTAATTACGGATCAAATGAAGAGCGAAGCAAGAAAAAAGGAGAAGGGGAAGGCAACGGGAAATAACCGCAATTAGGAGCAACTCTCTCTCTCTCTCTCTCTCTCTCTCTCTCTCTCTCTCTCACTCACTATATATATATATATATATATATATATATATATATATATATATATATAGTGGTACCTTGACTTACGAGTTTCATTCGTTCCGTTCATAACTCAATGTCCTCGTATATTAAATTAATTTTTCCCATTGAAATACTCTGAAATGCCATAATTCCGTTCCACCCTGACTACCTCACAAAATGAATTTGGAAACCAACATGCTTTTAGTAAACTTATTAACATAAGCGTCTCTGAAGCTCGCTAATACTTCAAATTTTAGATATATATACTTATATATAAGAATGCACAATGCAAAGGTTGGTTAATATTGTAATAACCTTTGCTGCTATTTATTAACCAGATTAGGTCGTCCCGAGAGAATAGTTTGTCCAAACGTTGGCCCATTTATATTCTTCGACCAGAGACAAAACTTGTTAAGATATGTTGCTGTCGATAGGACAAAACTCATGTATTAAATGAATAACTACGTTTCCAGCGATGAAAGAGCATTTCTCTGGTAGATAATCCTAATACTATTCAGAATATATATATATATATATATATATATAATGATGACCCAAAGTGACCCATCTGGCGGCTAGGGCAGTAGAATCAGCCGATTGCAATTCTGCAGAGAGATAAGCCCCACCCCTAATGGGACCAACTGTTAGCGATAGCTGGCGACCCGTAACACCCGAGAACAGGTTTGTGATGTTTGAACCGGATACTAATTAGTGCCATAACATAAAACTCTCCACTAGGGATAGACGCCGGTTGGAGAGACCCGATCCAATCAATTTAGTCTGGTCAAGCCCTAGCATCCATATGATTATCCCGACCGTATAATAGAATTACAAAATAAAAACTAAAAAGGTGCTTGAAACTCGATAAGTAAAGCAATGTATCACATCAAATATTAAATATCAAATCTCAACAAAAAATCTATTTCTAAAGTTTCAAGAATGTCTCAGCAAAATCGAATTTGGGGAGACTTGCGGAATAGGACAAACATTATTTCGCAATTTACGCTAAATATTAATTATCCTTTTTTTTTCAACATAATATCTTTTCTCGTCAATGAATGTAATTTTTAGTTGATATTTGTCACATAGATAAAACATACATTGATTTTTTCATTAACTACATTAATTTAAAAACTTTTCAGATTAATGTCAGTTTTGAGTAAGCTTGATGAACATGAAACCTTTAGTTATGCAGCTGAAATAAAAAGAGATGAGGCATCCATTGAGGATCGAACTCACGATTACTCTTCAACAAGAGACCAAAAGAAGACTGAAGTAAATCAAAGAAAAAGGAAGAGTGAAAAGAGAAACAAACAAGCACATGAGGGAAGGTGGGGAGGAAGAGTGAACGAACATTAAAAGCAAAGGAGATGAAGAAATAAGAAAGGGTGGTAACGAAGAAAGGGTGGGAACGAAGAAGGAACGAAGAAGGGGAGGGAAATAATTAAAGTAGTAGATAGAGGATAGAAGAAGAGGCAGTGGTAGGTGGAGAAGAGAAAGGAGTGGGACTTTTCACACAGGAACCGATACTCACTTAAAAAACACTATAAATAAAAACCCATATAATAATAATAATAATAATAATAATAATAATAGCAACAACAACAATAACAACAACAACAACAACAACAATGAAGATGAGCAAAACCATACGAGACAGAAACGAAACAAGGGAGAATGGCTTCCCGAAACACGTAATTAGTTGTCGGACGAAGGAAAGCTTCAAAGAATTGTGATCTTTTGGGGAAGGTAAATTACATAGCTTCGTTCGATGGCAGAAATTCCTATATGCGTGACTCTGGGATTGATTGAGCCGTCGTAATTGTTCGAATCTATCATGGAATGGGCGGTGCCTTTTAGTCGGGATGGACGAGTAAAAGAGGAGATGATGAAGGTAAAAAGACGGCCAACGTGAACAAAGGAATTCTCAGATGAAGGTGACTAGCTAAGTGATAAAAAGAAGAATATGTACGCGCGTGCACACGCGCGCGCACCATTTATGATACTTACCACGCCCAGTTTAATCTATCGCCGAGCTACACAGTGAGAGTCAAACTCACTAGACCAATAAATCGTCTGTTAGAATGACTATGTTAAGCATCATACTACACGATGGTCATTAAGCATGGTTTAATTTTGCTTAAAGACGACGGAAGTAAGACTGTCTAGAGTACCGAGCACAATGCACTAGTAATTGTTCTGTTTGTGGAAATTACTGATGATGACGTCACATCTATTCACACACATTATTATATATATATATATATATATATATATATATATATGCGTGTGTGTGTTCAAATGCTGGACGTGGCTGTCTGCATTTCATATACCACTAATACTCTTGGGAAAGGTATGCATCCAACTATTCTCCCTCCAGCTAAACATTAGTTAGGTGACCAGGCTAAGGGAAGGAAAACTCTGAAAGTGCCCTTGTCTCGTACGGAGGGGTTTATATATATATATATATATATATATATATCTTATATCTTATTATAATGGAGATTCTGGGTTTGTCTGTCTGTAACCGAAACTATATTACTATACAGTCACAATTCCTTTAGTTATTTACATCATATTCTCCATGATTTTATTTTTATTTAAACCTCAATTATTAATAAAATTGTTTTACATTACTTACACTGTTGACCATATCTACATACTAATAACATGCAATTGTATTTATATATACAACAAAATAGAGGTTTACAGTATGAATGGGAAGGCTAATTTGCATATTGATCTTAAAAAATTGATTTTAATAAATATATGCTTAGTATTATCGATTTCTAATTGTTTGGTTTTATCTTATTGAATATGAGCAAAAATCTCTTCAATAAATCTTAAGAGAAATCCCTTAACAAGAAGAAATAACTGTAATATTATTCTTTACTTCCTATTTTAACTAAACAGTTTAATTAGGAAAATTTACCAATGAAAGGCGGGAGTAAGGGAAAATGATGGAAGAGTTAGTTTCAAAGTTGTTCTATTTTTCAATCATACCCCTCTGTTCAAAATCTTTTTATCTACATTCTTATTCAGTTTTATTAGCCTTTCTAATTTAATATGATATTTTATTATAAAATTTAACTAAAATACTTGCACCCGGAGGGTGCATATATTTGCTAGTATATATAAAGTGTGTAATTAGACGAGAATACATTTACGCAACCCTTACGACACGTGGTCATTTTTTAGCGGAGTGCAGTTGTTTTTTTTTTTAAATTCAAGTCGTTTCCTATTCACAGACCATTCGCCATATCAAGGCAAACATCTGTTCAATTTACACATAGCTGGTTAGTGCAGAAATGGGTTGATGCCGTATGTGACACAAGCTCAATTTCTTAAGAGTTTTAACAAGTTTGAATTCAATTTTTTTCTTCTTTTAGACCAGTTGCTATACTAAGGTTAAACAGTCGAGTCTGTCCAATTATTTACCCATAGCAAGAGGAGAATATCTGTATTCCTATCTCTCCCAAGGGGTTTAGCGATATGTGAGATGCAAACAGCTTCGTTCCAGATTTCAACTCGGATCACCGTCTCACTTTTCTACGACGATGACTATTACACAACGCGCCTCCACGTCATTCAAGGAAAGAACACGCGCAGGAATCGGAATAAAGGCTGAGCAACATGAATAATTTCATTTTCCCAATTGAACAAGATTATAATGAACTGTTGTCAACTTGTACTAGAAACAACTTGTCTGCCACGAACGTTTCTGACATCTCATTCGTATTTAACAAACAACCTCTGATTTCTACACTCTTATCCTTGGGAGAAAATGCCGGAAAATAACACTGATATTTAGCAGAAGGATAGACCTATAGATATTTACCAACCCCTCCGCACGAGCAGGATGCGACACAAGGTCAATTTCTTAAGCGGAGTTTAACAGGTTTGAATTCAGAGTTTTCCTTCTCCTAGACCGGTTGCCTAACCAAGGTTAAAGAGTCCTGTCTGCCCTACTATTTACCCATAGCTGGAGGGAGAGTAGGATTCATACCTTTCCCAAGGGTATTAGCGCTAAGTGAAATGCAATTACCCCGTCCAGGATTTGAACTTGGGGCGACAAGTCCATTTCCGATGAATTTAACCATTACACCACGCTTCCTAGGATAGACCTATAAGTGATTAATCTAAGCGACAAGTTGAAATAAATAATAGTAGCATACATACAATGCTAGACATTTCTCAACAAATCTAATTTCGTAACCATGATTTAATTTTCTTCGTTTTTTTTTACACAATTTCCAAAAGCTGTTGAAAGTAAAATCTTTCCAAGTTTTCCCACTGAGAAGCGACTTTTCAAATCTGATTTGTCTTGAATCAGAGATTACAGATGAAACAAATAATATAAAGCGTATATTATGAATTGTTTATTTTATCTGATAATGCAAAGTTTTCCCGCCTGAAAAAACTAACAATGCTCCAAGTCGTACTTTTGAACCAATTATCACAAACGGAAGGTAAGTAAACTATCAAATCATGTCGTCACTCATAAGTCTCATGATATCTGTCCATCACAATTGAATAATAAAGTCTTATCCTATCTCGCAGAGACTAGTCAGCCATTTTCCATGAATATACAGTATATAATCGTGCACATGTCGATCTTGTCTACAGGTTAATCACTGATTTGAAATAATGAACTCATTAACATATGGAATTCATTTTTCCCATTATATTTGAATTTCAGCTTCACAAATTGTTATTTGTTTATAGGTCGACCCAGCGGTGGCAATTGTGCAATGGTTATCGTCGTAGGAAATACTGGACTATTCTGTTTGCATTTTATATAGCGCTAATACCCTTGGGGAAGGCATGCATCAAACTATTCTCACTCTAGCTATTGGTAAATAGTAGGAAAAAATGGGCTTCTCAACCTTGGTATGGAAATCAGTTTAGGTGAAGGAAGGTGGATGGTTGGTAAATACATATACTATAATTCTAGATCTTCTTCGTACAGTGATTAGATCGTGAATTTGATGATTAAAAATCTTCTCGTTTTTAGGTGGGCATCGAACAATGTAGCAGTTGTAAAGAGACAGTAAATAATGTTACATAATTATTAGATTCCTAATATTTATGTACAGTAGTGTAGAAATCAAAATGGTTGTTATAAGTTGTAGCCCACGGCCTTGAAGGATGAGCGACAAGGCTTGACCTCAGTCCTGAACCTTCCGGTGGATACCGTGAAAATCGGTGGAGAAGACCCTCTTCCGGTTTAGCTTAGAAATAGATTTTTAGTCAGATCGGCCAAGACCATGACTGTAGTAAGTCGTTTTGCACGGCTCCGACTCAATCTGCGCAGGTAGGGGATTTCGAAATAAAATATGATCTAAGTAAATCGAAGTCTTCTGTTATTATCTAAAAACTACCAATGACACAGGGCTTCTGATAAAGAGAAATCCCCAATGGAAGACCAGACACGAAGTCCCAAGAGAAGCCAGACGCTAGAAGAGACACTAGAAGAAGAATAGAAGTAAGAAAGAAGGAAAGAGGTATATAACAATAATTGTCTCGCTTGGCTTTTTGGGGTTGGCGTATCTTTCGTCTACCTTGTGGTCATGGGAGAATCCCATAATCCTTTCTCGCCTTCTTTTGTTGGGAAAGGCATGCATCAAACAATTCTCAGTCTAAGTATGGGTAATTAGTAGGGCAGACTGGGCTCTCCAAACTTGTTAAGACAACCGGTCTAGAAGATAGAAAACCCTGAATTCAAACCAGTTGTTGATCTGGAGATATGCAGGTGTAGCCTAGTGGATCCTGTCTAAGACACACTGTTTCAGAAAAAAATGCAGCACTATAAATGACATTTATTTCATTATGGTGAGAGATCGATCAAAACTCAGAATTTGAATTGTTATTAGATAAAGGGTTAGGTAATTATAGGATCTTATTTAAACTTGAATAAATTTTAAACTTTAATTTTAACTTTAAACTTAACCCACAAATTACGAATACTATTAGAAATTCATAGGTACATTTATAGCAAATACACAACCGTTACGTGTACGTATAATTTGCATATCCCACGGGAAAACAGAAATAAACGCCACAGAAAACGATGATAGCTAAGGCAATAGCCCGAAGACATTGGGAAAGAAATATGTACACCTCATTGCCTGCAGCTATCAAACACCGTATGCGTAGCGACCTTGAGCGACCAATATATATCTGAAAGCTATTGTTTCATCTGTTTGCATGCTGGTAGTGCTTGGCGATATCCTAATTTTTGAAAAGAGAGAAAAATGGCTGTACACATTGATAGCACTATATATTACTGATTACATAAATTGATTACACGGATGCACGTGGTATAATGGATACAGTCGTAGGAAATGGTAACGAGGAGAGGAGTTCAAATTCTGGACGAGGCTGTTTGCATTTCACATGGCACTAATTAACGTGGAAAAGGTACGTATCAATATATTCTCTCTCCAGTTATGAATTATGGATCGTAGGGCGAACTGGGCTCTTTAACCTAGAGAGTCTAGGAGATGAAAATACTGCATTCAAATCTGTTAAGCCCCGGTTAAGTAATTGACTTGTTTGTATGTATATTTCTAATTACAAAAGGTGAAAGTGAACTTTTGTTTTAAATTTCATTGACCTCTAGTAAACTATATAGCACACACACATACACACACATTATATTATATATATATATATATATATATATATATATATATATATATATATATATATATGTGTGTGTGTGTGTGTGTGTGTGTGTGTGTGTGTGAAATTTGTAAAACATATTCTTTGATCCTACTGAAGATTCTTTCAAAAAAGTCTTAACAATAAAAAAACAGGTTTATATATAACATTTATATATTGTACAGTCCTTTCCAAATATTTCTGAGATATTAAAAACTAATCTGGCATGGACCTTAACATTAAGTTATAGATTATTAAAATAAACCGGTTGTATAAGCCAATGAAAAATTGTGCCTTATCTGTATAGAAGAAAAGCTAGCTCTTGGATACTTTCCTAATTTTTAAGAATTATTGAATCAAAATTATTGAAGAATTATTGAATTAAGATTTCGAATGGATATAGGCACCAAAGTAAATAGCGTCTTGGTTGTTTAGAAATTAACTGCGTGTTGCGTTCTGACGATACTTCTCGTTGAAACCTAATTAGATAGCTTCTGCTATTAACTGTTTTCTAAACTATCTCTACGTATGCATTGAGTACTTTTGTATATTCGTTATTATTCGGTTTATTTCATTTTTTTCCGAGAGTCAAATCATTTGCATTTGTTTATATATATATATATATATATATATATATATATATATTGAGTACTGGTTTTTAAGACCTCAACCATTTGACTCATCTGAGGATTGCATAACCATGAAACTTTAAGTTATGTGTCCAAATCCATAATACAATTACTATTGACTACATATATATATATATATATATATATATATATATATATACTAAGTCACACACACGCACACACATCGCACACACACACACACACATATATATATATATATATATATATATATATATATATATATATATATATATATATATATATATATATATATAACAATAGCATACTCTTTATAGATTACTGCCGTCCCTCAAAGTCCTATAACCCCACCACCAGAACCTTTCCTCTCATGAGACATATATACATATATTTATATACTAATACACATACGCATACATGTAATAAGACACACACACACACACACACACACACACACACACACACACACACATATATATATATATATATATATATATATATATATTATAAAAATACACACAACATATATATCTACTACAAACAAACACACACATATATATATAAACATACACATATAGATACGAACACACACACACATGCATATATATATATATATACTAACACACACATATATGTACTAACACACACACACACACACACACTAACACACACATATATATGTACACTAACGCACACACATATATATGTACACTAACGCACACACACACACACACACACACACATATATAATATATATATATATATATATATATATATATACATATATATATATATAGTAACACACACACATATATAAATTAGCACACACACACATATATATATATAAACTAGCATACACACATACACACACACACACATATATATATATATATATATATGTATGTATATATACTAAGCAACACACTCACACGTATATATACAGATAGATGACAAAGAAAGAAAGTGAAGGAAGTTGTAATTATTCCCGAGCAACACACGCCTTCCTCGTATTGAGCCTAATGATAGAAAGTACAGCAGTAGATATGAAAGTACAGAAAATTAAAGAAAACTAATTTCTTTAAAAAAGAAAGTAAAAAAAATAAAAAAATATCCGCAAAGCAAATTTAAAAAGAAAACTTGAGAATTTTAAGGAAAAAAATGAACTGTGCATGTGGACAGGAAAAAAGCTATCATATTATACAATGGAAAGTAAGGTAGCAAATGATGAGGAAAAGACAAAAAAAAAGAAGATAATCCTAAGACGTATAAAGAAATGTATAGGTGACAAAATGTGAGATTCCTAAGATATGGAGACGTAGATCCGATGCCAGAATGAGATGTTTACAGAGATAACACGCAATCCTTTTTTTTTCCAGCTCTTAATCTTCTACCCACCAAAAATGTCGCAGAAAATTCATAGAATAAGTCGGGAAAAACTAAAAACAAAAATAAAACAACAACAAAACAGAAATAAAAACAAAACAAATATAACATTGCTCAAACCTAAATTTAAAAAAAATAAAATAAAATAAAAGCATTGTAAGAATATCAAATAACTGAATAAAACAATAAAAAAATATTTAAAAAAATTAAATAGATGAAGAAACATCATTAATGGAGAAAACCCAGACAATAAGATATAAAATGGCGACAGCGAAAATGTCGCAAAAAATAACAAAAAAAAAGTTGCTAAATTATCTCCCTTTCCCTCTTCTCGCAATCACCCGTGTCAAGCCCGGTTCTTTTCGCATCTTATCAACATTCTTTGCTTTATACCTCCCCTACATACCCTCATCCAAAACGAAATATAATTTGAGAGCAATGGAGTAGAGAGGTGTTGGTTTGGAGACAGGAAATCTTACAAATTTCTGTTGCAGGCGGACCCTCAATATAAGTCCTTGTTTCTTTCCCGAAGACGAGCGTCCAAAATGCATTTTCATCTCTAAGAATTCATCTAATTAACAGAAGACGGTGCTTCAAGGAATCGTTTACTCTAATGATTAGGGCAGATAAAGGGCACTGTAGAAACAAGGCATCACTGTAAATGAGAAACGCCAGGGTGATGTGCAACAATAAAAAGGCGATATTTGCATCTCTATAGTTAGTAAATTTCACAAGTGTAATAAACTGCTCGCTGGAGATTTTGTCCGCTGCCAACTTTCTCAGTGGATATTATCGAAGCAACTAGATTTAAATTAAATCCTCCCAGTATTTTTTAAATTACTTAAGAAATTTCTTGATTTCAACAATCTCGTAGCATCGTAAGCATTATTAGGGTACTCGACAAAGAACCTTCAACATGAATTGTAAGACTCCGTGTTTTCCAGAATAGATTTGTTCAAATCCTCACTCTACGTCAAATAATTTGTCAAGGTATAAAAATAATGAAGAAAGAAAGAAATAGCGATAAAGTGGAGAGAAATAGAAATAAAGGTTGAAAGAAAATAAGGTGAACTTGACGAAGAAAGAAAGAACGCTAAATGGACGAAGAAAGAAATAAAGAAAGATATAAAGAAAAGCGGTGAATTGGATAGTGAAAGAAAGAACAGTAAAGTTGGCAAAGAAAGACAGAATTATAGAAAGAAAAGAAGGTGAAATTGATGAAGAAAAAAAGAACGGTTAAGTAGACGAAGAAAGAAAGAAAAAGAAGAAATGGAAAAAGAACGTGAAAAAAACAAAAAACAAAAGAAACTCAAGCAGAGTTTGCATCATTCTTTCTTTCTCACAGTCCATCTTGTTGCTATCATACCTCATGATAATGACGCTCATGTACATACACATACACCTTATTGAGGAGAAAACAGAGCACCCTCCTCCTTCGAGTGGTTGTTTTACCAGAATCAGTCAATATTTGATGAATCCCAACCCCTTCAAAGGTTTTGATCATTTAAGCAGAGAGCAGAGACTTAAAAGTTTGTATTCGTTATTTTACTTCTTCCCTTCTCTCGGAGTTTATATCCATATATTTATTCATATGTATACGTCTTATATTAAATAACATCTCTGTAACCAAAAGTAAAATGCCATAAGTGTATATAAAGGGTGTATGTATTGTTGAGTTGCCACATTTTCCTATTTCTTGTTACATAGTTTTAATTCTGTAGAGTCTATTGATAAATAACACCTAATGATATCCGTTTTGATTATATAAAGTCCAAATCAAACTAATAGAATCCTAGTAATCGATTTTGATGTAATTATCTATTCTTTAAAATTTTCCTAATGTCAGATTTCGACCCATAAACTGCAGTTTTCGACCCTCACCACATTTATCGACCTTTTCCAAATCCCATGAATTTATCAACCGCTTGAATAGTGCAATCGACTCAATAGAGTCGATATCGATCACTTTATCGACGCTTAATTTAGATAAAGCTCTTAGGAATTAAAACAAAAAAAAAATAATTTAGACATTTCTTGTCTGAATTTTTAGATGAGGCTTGACAATTTCATTATTTGATTTTTCAGGCTTTTGTTCTCGTGTTTATTTTATACACAACGTTTCGGTAGATGTGTCCTCCAGCCTTCTTCATGTGTTTATTGTCGAACCCGAGAGCCTTCTTATCGAACTCGGGGGGGGGGGCTTCACGTTGAACACATTAACTGTATTTATATCCTTATATCCGTGGGACCATGTGACAATCATCTGTAAGTTGCAGGTCCTGACTATGGGCGAAAATAAAACAGTGTCCTTTATATAGCTTAACACTTGTACCCGGTCATGTTTAACGGAATGAGAATAATCTACCCCAAGTGATGAAATAAAGGTTTCGTTTCAAAGTTCCCAGGAGGGTTCCGATTACGTTATAAACATTCCCGAGTTCGACTAGATACGCTTGCCGTAGGACCCATCGCCCGAAACGTTGTGTATATAACAGTAAAAATGCGAACACCAGTCTAAAATATACACTCATTTATTTTATAGGTGCAGCTCAAATAATAGTGTTACTGTTTGTTTAAATTTATATCATAATTCTGCTAGTTCGTTCGTTCGTACAATGTTACGTTCACACGCATGGGATATTCTTCCACAATCCTCATTGAATTAGGATATTCTTAAATTTCAAAGCTTAATTTGTTTCTAGGTTTCTAACCTTGGCGATGAAAACAATTTTTGTGGCTAGAAATTAGATGTTCATTACACGAACTTCTTCACGAAATTCTTAAATAGTCCGTTCTGTTTTTTTTTTTTTTTTTTTTTTTTTTTTTCATTTTTGCATGGTCGGGTGTGTATCAATATATGACACTTATGAAATATGCACTTAGATTGTAAAACAGACAGCTATTGTTATCTGAATTTTTTTAGATGAGGCTTTATAGTTTGTATTATTTAGATTTTTCGAAATCTTGTCCTGATCTTTATTGTTATCTACGCAACGTTTCAACCACTGAGCACTCCGCTCTTCTTCGACGAACTAGGGAACATTGTCGTATTCAGCAGGGATCGGTTCGAAGATCCGTGAAGGCTCCCGATTACGACATGAAGTCTCCCGGTTTCGATAGGGAGGCTCTCGATTACGACATGAAGGCGCCCGGTTTCGATAGGGAGGCTCCCGAGTTCGACAAGAAGATTTCTGATTCGGACAAGAAGATTCCTTAATTCGACAAGAATGTTCTTGATTTCGTCAAGAACCACCCGCAGAAGGCCGGAGGGAACATCGATTGAAATGGTGTAAATATAAAAATACAGATGAGGACAACAGTCTGAAAAATCTAAATAATACAGACAATTCGTATTCATTTGCTTCTTCGTAATTTAATCACGTGAACCACGTTACATTAAATCTGCTAATCATATACGACTGCGTATTCGATTCGATCATGGAAGTTGAAAAATAGACGATGATACTTGGATCTCTAAATTGTAATGATGTAAACAGGTACATATTTGCTTACTAATCGACATATTTTCCTCTCATCAATATAAAGAAATAAGAAATAAAAAAACAGTATTAAAAAACTGGTACAAAAAAGCAATTTTCATGGACACTAAACAATAAAATATAAATAGCAATGAAATATTTCGAACGCAACGACGGCATTTCGCTTTGAAGTCGACCATTGCTTGTCGATATGGACTCCCTCTATATCAACGAGACATTCAAGTGCAATGCTAACGCAACATCATACTAAAGAAAAGAACGAACTCAACTGAAGAAACGTCTTTGATGTCCAAACTCAAATGAATTAAAAAGACAGAAATAGTTATATCAATATTATGTTACGCTCAAAGTAGTTGATCAGTAGTTTGTGCGCATTTTCAGAATGACTTGATGGAAAGAGCTGTTTTAATTTAAAAAAAAAGACCGTACATTTATTCTCATGAAAAAGATTATTTAATCAAATTCAAGTGGTTTAAAAATGAGTTGATGAAAACTTAAAAATGTCTGCAGCAACAAAATATAGTTTTACTAATCTTTGCCGATAAGAAATGTTGTCGAAATTCTCGTGTCAGAAAGATAACATTGTAGGATTCCAAAGGAGAAAACCATAGTCATATGACAAGTGCAGAAAAACAAAACAAGGATAAATACAACAATACGCATATTAACAAAGGCAAGCAATACAATCAACAAATAACCCATTCCTTTACATTCTAAAAATATATCTTAAAATGCTTTAATTTAAATGTCCAAATACCTCATTTCATCATCAGGCATTTGTGGTTTGACCTGATATTCATTTTTTAGAATGTTCAACATTAACTTACAATATTACTATTGAATTAAATAAGCCTTAAAATTAGTAAATAATAACATAGCAAGAATAAACTATAAACTTCTATTTAAGATTGGAAGTCACTCGTTTGAATTAAAAAATACCCTGATAGCTCCATAGTTGAGGCTTAAAAGAATATCCCACTTGGGTGCGGAGAGGGTATAAAAAGTTTCTAACCCCTATTGATCCAGCTGGGCATACTTGTGCATAGGTATTTGAACCAGGGGATCACATTCTTTACACTTTCAACGCCTCTTTCAGTTCCAGGTTTAAATTAGGATTGTAGAGAGCATACACAGCAATTATTGACTTGAATAATCTTTATAGGATTGTAAACCTTGCACAATAGATTGAGAGTTCTCTTCTCTCTATATCTATATATTACTAAACTTCTCATGGTGATTAGTGCTAATAAAGACCCCACATATGTGAAATATACTTCTTTAAGCAATTCTAACTTTCATTTTTATTTTAAAGTATATTTTTCTTTGTAATATTTACATTTCTAGAAGTCATTCATCGATTTTGGTTAAATGCTGAGTTAGACAATATTTGCTGATTGATTGAAAATTCAAGACTCGGTTACTATTGAATACATTTCAGACGAGAGTAATGAAAATGGTATCATAATGAAACAAATTTATTTTCAAAATTAAACGTTTATTTTGCAACAACTATTTAGTGTTATACACTTTCCAATATACAGGTTGGTTAAGAAAAACTATTTACATCCCTATCAGAATTCCTTTATGACATAATTTCAAACAGTCTGCGAATGTTCACCATCCTTTTCTTGGAATTTTCCACAGGTAATTAACAAAATCAATCAGTGTATCATTATTAGAAAAGAGGAACTGATATTACAGAGATCACCAGTGGAAAATTCCAATAATGTAAATACATTATTGGAATAAATATGTATATAGGTATGGGTGCGTGATTAACACGAATGCTTATTATACAAGAACACTTGCACTACTCAACACTGTCACACAGAGAAGCGGCAAAAATGTGAAGAGAAATGTTTCTAACACCGAATACACGTTCAAATGTGCTTCTATCACTATGACTGGTGAACCAGTAAGAGAGCTTACTTATCAATCAACACTCAACTAGCCTTCTTCAGATATGGAAAAATGGTACAAATACTGTCCTTTGAGAAGAAATAGTTTTCAATAAAAATAGATTTTCTGGGAATTTGAGTTGTAGCTTGAATTAATGATTTGCTGTACCTGAAACATGAATGAAATTTTATAGGACCAGAAGAAAGTGTTTGTTTTTTTTGTTTATTTATTTTTTTAAGGGTGGAATTTTTCGGAGAACGGCAATTTACCATACATTACCTCCATCTGCAACAAATGGTTTGGTAAGATTTCCTCTGGATGCAAAGTATCATTAATAATGAAAGGTGGTTGTAACTTACCTAAAAAAAAGAAAAAAATACGAATTAGAATAATAACATATTTAGTGCAATCAGATGAGAATGTATACATTTTATTCAATGGTACGAGCATAAAGAATAACATCATCAAAATTCGACTCATCCACGAGTATTTTGTGCATGACACTAAACTGCATCCAATATTCATACTACAGTTCTGTGAAGTGTAGAATATCTCTTCGAAGTCGTTACTCCAGGTCCACTCTAACATGGAAATATAGAAACTATTAATATTTTGTGTATATATTTACCCCCCACCACCACTCACATAAGCAGAATTTAACAGTTTGGAATTCAGGGTTTAACTTTTGCTAGATCTGTTGCCATGCCAAGGTTAAAGAGTCCAGTATGTCCTACTATGTTACCCAGAGCTGGCGGGTGAATTGCTGAAAACATTCCTTGTACAAGGGTATTAGTACTAATAGATATGAAAACCGCCTCATGCAGAATTTGAACTCAGGGCACCGAGTCCATCTCCAACAACAATAACCATTACAACACGCTTTTGTCCTTAATGCTCTATCTACGTTTAAAATAGATCTGTTTGACCATTATTAGTTTAGGTAGGTATAATTGTAACCACATAACTATAATTAGAAATAATGAATGAAGCTATAATTGTTAACAAATAGTTATTATTAGTTACTTGAAACCGTATAGGTGGTTGGAATAGTTGAACCCATGTCTATGCAAACTATTTGTATTGAACAGGAATACTAGATTAAATAACTATAATTAAATCATAAAAGTTATTTGAAACCATATAATTGCATAAAAATTATTAGAATTAAGAATAGTTACGTGCAACTATTCTTGAAAATGAAACATAAAATTATCTGAGACTTTGGGATACAAACGGATCACCTAATCCAGGTTAAAAGACAATACCTATTTTTAATTAACAAGAAGAAAATAACTTGTGATCTACTGAATTTTTCTCTGTCTGCAAGTCTAACATCTGGAAAAATACATGCATCTTGCCAGAGAGCTGAGAAGGCTTAAAAATATGAAGGTGATAGTCATACTAATTATGGTTAGGGTGCTTGGAACAGTCGGCAAAAACCTGTAAAAGAGGCTAGGTGAACTGGAGATTAGATAAAGGATTGAAACAATCAAGACTACAGCACTATTAAAGCTTGCTGTCACTCAGACTCCAGCGAGAAACCAATGATTAGAGCTGGTGCGAAAAACTAAAAAGAAATAAAACAGTCACGTAAAATTAGAGGAAAACGGAAAATTGGATGAATACCTGAAACTTACGGGAAAACTGAATCCCCCACTTACAAAAGAATAGAACCTGAAAGGGATCAGTGAACCCTCTCAAAGGGCGTGGAAAAGTTACCCTAAAAACTGGAGGTGTGATAAAAAAATTGAGACCATTCAAACCACAACGCTGTTGGAATCAGCTACAATACTGAGAAGAATTCTGGAGATTTGAAGAGATGTTATCATTTCGACTTAATTGAAGGCCATCAGCTAGCACTAGTGTAAAACTTACTACTACTACTACTACTACTACTACTACTAATAATAATAATAATAATGTATTCATGTGTTTATCTAAGAGTGTATACGAAAGAAAAAGTAAAGAGCATCTTGCTGACAATTACTGAAAATTGTTAGCAGTTGAAATGTAAAAGAAATGAATACGAATGGCCTGTGTCTACGTTTCTTCATTTGTTTCTTGAAATCTTTTTCTCTTGTATTGCTTCGTCGTGTTTTTTTTAAGAGCAAATATTCCTTGTGACACACAACAAAATGAAAAAGCAACTGGCATACAACTTACTATGGATCTTTATATTGATAAAATGTAAAATAAAACATTGATTATTCTTTCTGTGTACTTTTTTTTTCATTTTTCTAAAAAAGAAAATCGATCAGAAGAAGAGATGTTTGACAAAGAATGTCAATCAAGGAAAATAACCAGGCTAAGAAGGTGAACTGTTTGAAAGGGGAAAAATAGTGACAATGATGTTTGTCATAGACTATACTGTAAATGTTTCAGTTAAAATGGGCGAGAGAAGGCTACTGGTGTTTTAAAACGTTTCTTTTTTCCTTCTTCCATTGAATGTATAAATGATTTTTTTCTGTTTAGTCTCTTTCCGTTTTTTTGTTTACCATATATATATATATACATACATACATACATATATATATATATATATATATATATATATATATATATGCGTGTGTGTGTGTGTGTGTGTGTGTGTGCGTTGTCCAGTCCTCGTATGCTTCTTTGCTGGTATATCTGGTGAGTTTAGTTCTCAGTGTGAATATTTATAAGAAAATATGTGTGAATATTTGTAAGAAAAAAAGAAAGAAGAAATATATGTATTTTATATGTAAAATACATATATACAAATGATATATTCACACTGAGAACTAGATTCACTATATATATATATATATATATATATATATATATATATATATATACGTAATTTCATTCATATCATGTCCTTTGAGGACAGTTTCGTTGCATTCGGAAGATCAGCTAGAATTATCCGAAGAATCTTGGAGACCTAAAGAGGCTTGCTGTCCCTCAGACTTAAGTAAGAGACCACCAGTTAAAGCTGGTGAGAAAAGCTCGCATGGAGTATAATAATAATAATAATAATAATAATAATAATAATAATAATAATAATAATTTAGCACCTAATAATAATAATAATAATAATAATAATAATGATAATAATAAATTTAGCACCTTCATCCAGAACGTATCGGTATTCTTTAAAAGGCAATTTCTTAACATGATGTTTTTTGTATTTTTAAATCAACCTCTGTCTTCCGCTTCACCGACTGGCCATTCTCAACAATACCTGTACATCAGAAATAATTTCTTCATTCTCCACAATTATGCGAAATCAAAGTCATGCTTTCTAGTAAATTAAGACCAGGAGATGACACGAAAAGTTGCGAATAGTAAAACAACAATTCTAAAACAATGAAGGTAAAGTAAGATGGTATTGAATATACAAAGTGGACAAAAAGAAAGAAGAAAAATCATTTAAATTGGATATAGAGGGAATTATACAAAAGGAAATGGCAAAACAGATAGGATGGATTTAAATAGTTAAATTCAAATGGGAAAATATCTCGGTTCTAAAGTAATACAAACCGCTTTCTCTACATTTCTAGCTTTTTTCTAATTAATTCGTGATTTCCCCCTTTCCCTGCTGAAGGTGAAGACAGACATTGATTAATAGATTAAAACGGCATGTCAGCTCGTATAGGGTCATTTTATGCCTAGAGGTCAGAGAATCGCGTTCATTGTATGTTCATATTTACAGCTTTTGTTTACTTTTTTCTTAAGAGATTTTTATTTTCTTCACATGGTCATATCGAATATAAATAGTTTTATACAGATATGTTCGACCCATAACAAGTATTACAGAGTTGACCCGGGAGTAATGTCCTTGAAGGGCAGCTACACATTTCCTATATCTCCAGAACTTGTACAGATCGCAGGATTCAGTTTTAGAAAGAAGAAAAAGGATAAAGAAAAGAAAGAAAAAAAGAAAAAAGAAAGAAAGAAGGAAAGGAAAAGAAGAAGGAAAGGAAGCAAGAAAGAAGGAAAGGAAAAAGAAAGAAAGAAAGAAAGAAAGATGATGAATAAAAAATGACATCGATGACAACAAAAACAAAGTGAAGATGACGCCAACGGAAAAAAATAACGAAAATGAAGAAAAAGACAAACACGAAAAAGAAGAAGAGTAATTGAATAGAAAACAAAAAAATGAATAAAGAGAATAAGAATTTATTAAAACAAAAGTAATGTTATTAAAAGGAAAATAATTACGATGAGAAGACAGACGAATGAAACCGTACAGAGGCGGATGAAACAATTTTAAATGAAATAATAATAATAATAATAATAATAATAATAAAAGTTAATGTAGTAAAACAAAGTAAAACAAAGCAGAAAGACACAAAATAAAGAAAATACCGAAAACAAAGAAAAATATCCTCTAGAAAACAAAAAACAAAAAAACAAAAACAAAAACAAAAAAACAGGAAGAAAAAAGAAAAAAGAAAAGAATAATTAAATAAATATTAAAATATCCACTCCGTCAATTCAAATCACCTCTTACAAAAGTCATGATGTTCACGATAAATTTAAACAAACGATAATATCTAACATGGAATTAAAGAAAATAGACGCGCATACAGAAAGCATATGTTACTAAGCGTGTTTTTAGATGGAGTCTTGCCCAGGCCGTCGTGAGATTAGGGTGTGGACGTCTGCTATTTCCCTTTGGCGTTCGACGACGACGTTGACAACAATCGGCAGTTGGTAGCGAGAGCAATGTCATGCAATGGCGTCGTCCTTAGCAAAGGCAAGGAAAAGAAGGCAGCGGGGTGAAGGCGTAAATCTATAGCATAAGGTCGGAGTCTGGAACGGTGGCTGGTTTGCGCATTCGCCAAGCAGCTGGCGGGAAAGGGATGCAAAACGCGGGAAAAGAAGAAAATACTGAGAGAGAGAGAGAGAGAAAGAGAGAGAGAGAGAGAGAGAAAGAGAGAGAGAGAGAAAGAGAGAGAGAGTGGGGATGAGAGAAGTGTGTGCGCATGTGTTTTGGGGGAGAAGTGAGGCATTGGTATAGTGTGGGTCGAGTCGCCAAATTAAACTTAGCTGTTCGAACCAGCGAAGAATGTTGACTCGCATCGACCGCGCAGGCCATTCGTGGCTACTAATCATTACAAAAAATGAGTTAGGACGAACTAAAGCAGAAGACGTTAATAGAAGGTTTTCGGAAGATGAGAGGAGTGTGAGGATCGCAGAAATGGAAACGATAAACGCAGAAGTCGAAAAGAGTGAAAGAAAGTGAGAGAGACAAACAGACAGACAGAAGAGGGGGAAAGCTTGTTCTTAGTGATTGGAAGACAAACAGATTTTGGAATAAAACTAGACGACCCATAAATGAATTGGGCTCTTTTTTTTAAGAATGGTCTATGATGCTTCTATTTAAGCCTTAGTGAATGGTTAATATATATATATATATATATATATCTAACGGAGATTCAGTGTCCATCTGACTGTAACCGAAACCAGGTCACTGCTTACGTCACAATAAACCCCAGAATTGCGTAAGCTTATCATTGAATAATCAATGTCAAAAATCATTAATTTATAGAATAAATCTTATTCATTAATTATGTCTATGAAAATCTGACTAGATTTGCCTTAAACAGCCATGTTATTAGAGTATTTAAAATCCTGTAATGTGTCTTTGCATACTGATTTTAAACAAAACCGGGTTTAATAAATCAATTATTTGGTGTTAATTATCTCTAATATTATTGTTTTATTCTCCAACGAAATAAAATCAGTCCTATGAATGATTTTATATAGAAGCCAATTAAAATATAGTTAGAATAACTGTAATCTTTTTCTATGCGTTCTAAATTTAATTTACTTAGTCTTTCTAATTTAATACATTTCATTACATTAAAACTTAAATATTTACGCCCACAGAGTGCACATTCTTTCTAGTAAGTATAATGAAGGCTTTAGAAATGTATAAATAAATCTACAATTTGCAAGTTAATAATCATAGAGTGGTGGTGTTTGTTCTCACCCCTAAAATGTTTTTATGGACCCCTGTTATTCCTAATTAGTAGATACGAGCAAAGTTAGATGGTTGGTTGGTTAGATTTTACGGCATGTCAACCCATCTAGGTTTATTTTATGCCGAAGAAATTTTGTTGTATTCATTCTTTTTGGGTATTCAAACTTTTTATACATTTTTAATACTCATTTTTTACTTAACCCATAGCTGTGGCCCTAACAGGTACTACCACTCTGGGTCAGGGTGGACCTTGAAGTGATGGTGATAAAGAGGTACTTCCACATTCTCCAGAATTCCAACTTCACCACTAGATGCTGTTTAACGTCATGCCCAGGACACTAAGAACCTCAGCCACCGCCTTCTAGCACATATATGGTAAAAAGGGTTGGGGTCTTGTCATAACGGCAATGAGGTTGGGATAGGTGCTAGCCAGCCGATTGATCTAGCCTAAGTAAGACAAAAGAAGAGTGTTGCATGTCTTGGACTGCTAGTCACCAGGATTCCGTCATTGAGCATCACTGGTTGCAACATACGGCCAACATGGTGGCACCATTGGGGAGGATTTACCCTGTGCAGAGGCGCAGTCGGTGTATTCTACATCCCCAGCCAACAGAGAGAGCAGTGGGTATTTTGAGTCGGTTTGGCACAAGGCCAGAAATATGAGGCACTCATTGTGGACCGAACTCGATAAAACTGTCTACTAGCATACCTATCTAATCAATGCATTAAGAGGGCTCCACCAAAAATGTGTTTATATTTACGCTTCATGTTGCGGGCAGTATGTGACACTAGGTCAAGTATTAAGCGGAGTAGAGCTGGTGTGAAATCAGAGTTTTCTTCTCCTTGATTAGTTCCCTTACTAAATCTAAAGAAACTAGCTGGAGCTGGAGAATTAAAATAGGAATTCATGCCTTTCCCAAGTGAAGTGAAATACAAACAGCCTCGTCCAGGATTTAAATACAGGTCACTGATTCTATTCCTTTTGACGATGTCTTGAGAGTTCCTTCTCAACTCACTGCAAAAGTAAATCGGTGTTCAAGACGAGTTTTCTAACCATTCCGTTATTACTTATGTCATGTCATTCTTACTGAAATCGTTTTGTGAATTCCACTCCCTGGCTTCCTAATTATTACGTCATTTCCTACACACATGGGTTAGACATACGCAGCTAACCAGACAGAGCATTGGCATGGTTAGCACGTACTTGGATTAAAGAAAGATCTTTGTTTTATATTATCTCTCAAAGACACGCCGAGCCCCCAGCCCCCCACACACATATGCATATACACAAACTCATACGCATATTCACTAATA
>CM042137.1:77697882-77707882 GCA_023376005.1 Doryteuthis pealeii
CACTGGCTGATTATTCATAATCATGTATGCAAAGACATCCGGGTTAATTTCAACGTACTACACTACACGAATAGAATCTATTAATAATGGAGATTCGCTTCCGGTTTTTGTCTGTTACAAAAACTACGTCACTGCTTACGTCACATTACCCCAAATCGTCATAACATAGAATAAATACACTCAAAATTTGAACATGCAACATTAGACAATCCTCATTGTTTTTTAAAACAAGTTTTAATAAATACATGACTGGTATTATATATCTATATATAGTTTGTTTTATTTTAATACATATTTAAAGTTTACATTTGAAATTGTTTTATTTTTTAATCCTTTAATTAATTTGATGATTTTACTTACTTAGGGTACAAACTCGTTGACATTGAATTCTTTACTCCCACCCCTAAGGCAATATGTTTCAAAAATCTACCTTTACATCGCCCGGAGGGTGTTTTTCATTTTATACTAGTGAATATAATATTTTGAACTCTGATCTGCGGTAACTAGTGACGTTTATATTTCTTTTCTTTTTTTTTCTTTTCAGATGAAGCTTTCTCAATCGTTAATAATTTTGACCAGTACAGTGCTGCCTTGATTTACGAGTTTAATTCGTTCCGATCTTAACTCAATCTCCTCGTATATTGAATCAATTTCCCCATTGAAATAAACTGCAATGACATTAATCCGTTCTAGCCACCCCCTCCTTAAAAAACTCACTAATTTTTTGTTAGGGATTTTATATAAGGAAAAAAGCTCTGCATTGTATAAAAACATTTTCAACCCGTCTGCGTTTATTTTAAACCCGGAAGCGAGGGAATTGCGTACATTGTAGTTTAGATTTTTTTTATGTAGTTTTTAAAGAGCTATTTGCATACAGTTAAATGGTATCAAGTATTCCTAAATAATACAAAAAAATTGTAAACAGAAATTGCCAGCCTATAGATGACAGGTACTACCACACAGAGTCAGAGTGGACCTGGGAATAATAGTTGTGAAGGAATACCCCATACTCATCAGATCTCCAGAGCCTCGCCTCGTAATCAGATGCAGTTGAGTGGGTTAACGAAGACACGCTCATTTTGGGGGGAGTGGTGTCTTTAGCCGATCTAAATGGTTTATATTCAGGGTATTATGAGTTCCAAAGGGCCGGTTTAGCTCAGTCGGTAGAGAACTTGACAAGGTATTGCAAGGTTCCTGGTTCGATACCGGCCCTCACCAACTCAGCGTATGAGTAACACAGGGACCTGTGCGGTAAAGTGAGGAACTAATGGTAGGTGTGGAACTCTACCTCAGATACAAAAATAATCTCCTTGGTCTAGCGCAAGTGAAAAGGGGATAGACTCCCAGGCTGATAGGCTGATACCGACTTTAGGCACCCCGACGAATTTATAAGTTCCATCGACATAAAGTTAATGAGTCCATCGTCATATATATATATATATATATATATATATATATATATATATGCGTTACTATAAAGGAAATTCATTTGAATGTTTGATTGTGTATCATCCCTTGTCTGTGAACATTTAAATTGCTTGTGACGCCAGATTTCTCCATTTTTTTTTACAAGTGATTAGAACAATATGCACCTCTTAAAATAAACGTCACCAGTCAATTTTTAATCTATCAACTGACGATACAGTACACAAATTGGCATCAAACAAATATAAAAGCCAGAGAACGGCAAATAAACCATAAAACTTGAACAAAATATGCAAGAATAGAGAGGGGAAATCAAAGCTACAAATTTATATATATATAATATATATATATATATATATATATATATATATATATTAACGAAGATAATAACAATGAAACCTATAAAATATATTAAAAAATAATACAAACAAAAAAAGAATAAAAAGAAACAATGAGAAACAGTAATTTCTAACCATGAGTGTCAAAGAGATTTAATGAGAGAGAGAGAGAGAGAGAGAGAGAGAAGAGAGAGAGAGAGAGAGAGAGAGAGAGAGACATACAGGGAGACAGTAGCAGAGACGCGAGAGAGAAGTTGTTCCCAGCAGAGCATTAATGAATAATTACTATTTGAACGCCAC
The DNA here is from genome assembly GCA_023376005.1 of Doryteuthis pealeii. Lineage (NCBI taxonomy): Eukaryota > Metazoa > Mollusca > Cephalopoda > Myopsida > Loliginidae > Doryteuthis > Doryteuthis pealeii. Next base: position 77,699,946 of record CM042137.1, read on the forward strand.
CCTTACGCCATACTGCGTGCCGTTTGTATATTATTATTAATAAGACTAGGAGTAAGTTTGATCTTCTAATTTGCAGTCAGTTTTGCCTTTGTCGTTAAATTGTTTGAAAGCAAATGTTTTCTAAGAGATGCCACAACCCAGTTTATTGGGCGACACTAGACACCGGCAGAATCAATATCGCCCTCACTTCGATATTCTCTGTTCTATTCTCTCGACCCCCGTGTCCTGTACTGGCCCGTCTCACTCATGTCTTTTCTCCTCTTTTGTACCTGCCTACCCATTTGCCGCGGCCGTGACGTATTTTTCCATTCTGTCCCATTGAAAAGTCTTTATTCGAGTCGCCTTTTACTCATTCTTCGAATCCTCTCATTCATTCCTTCATTCATTAATTCTTTCTTTCATTTATTCATTCATTATTCAACCTTTTTCTATTCATGTCGTATGCAGACGACCTCCGTCTATCTTTTTGGTTTCTTTTTATTTCTTAGCAATCTCTTCGGGTCTATTACTGGCTTTATTCGTCCTGTCCTCGACGCCATTGCTTTTTAGACGTTTCTTAGTTTTATCGGTTTTATTTCAAACATTGCAATTCTATCCTACGTGTTATCCTTCTTTCTTTCTTGGTTTTCTCTTTCAATCATTTCCCTGTTTTCTAAGTAATCGTCACTTCTCTCTCATTGAATCTTTCTCTTGAGCGCACACCCGTTATATCGGCTGGATCAGGAACAGTAGAAGGTTAATACTTAGATAAGATAGAGAGAAAAAGAGAAAAAAAAGACTTTAGGAAAATTAGAGTTGGTTAGTTAGATAGAAAGATAGATGAAGTTACCACTAAGATATGAGCAGGGTGTTACGTTTAAAAATGACAGATAAAAGAAAGAATGAAAAAATTAGCTGGAAAGTTTGGAGATAGAGCGAGCGAGCGAGCGAGCGAGCGAGAGGGTGGGGCTTTGTGTCAAAGATTGAGCGGATGAGAGAGAGAGAGAGGAGGGGTAGAGAGTGAGAGTGGACAAATTAATGAAATAGTAATATAGAAAATTTAAAAAAAGATACAGAAAAAGAAAGATAGATAGATAGATAGATAGATAGATAGATAGATAGTGAATCAATAAAGTTACCTAAAGTTAGAAGGAAGAAAAGAAAGGAAAATTGAACAACTTGTGAGAAGTAAGAAACTTTCTTAAATAAAATCTGAAAGATAGAAAAAAAGAAACAAAAAACAGTGGAAGAAGAAAGTCATGAAGCAGGGGAAAAATACGAATAGAATTATCGGAAAGATGAAAGAAAAGAAAGGAAAGCAAAAGTGACAATACGAGGAGGAAGTAGTATTAATAAACAAAACACGAGAAAAAGAAGATAGAACGAGTAATTGAAGAAAATTAATAGAAAACTATTGGTTGATTTAACGTATGCCAACCCGTCTGGATTATTCTATTATTGTACATTTTTGTAGTTTCTTATAGTTTTTTTTTTCTTTGTACACGGTTATAAGATATGAAGTATTGCTGGTTAATACATATAATTTACGACATATCTATTTGACTCATGGGCACCATAATATATGTTACCACTCCGAGTCAAGGTAAATCTTATAGTAATAGCAATGAAGGGGTACTCCGTACTAACGAAAATTCCACTAGATGCAATTTTGTGTCATACATGGGACAGTCCTTTATTTGGGGGAGGTCTAACCCCTTTGTAGGGGATGCAGTAAGTATATCCAAAGTCCAACCGATATTACGTTTAAAGTGAAAAGGAAAAACAAAGTAAAGAAAAGAAATGATAGAAATAGGGTAATTTTCAGCTTTAGTTAGCTAAATTCCTTGCAAATAAGGCAATTAGAGTAACGTCCCTTGAATTTCAGTTTGAAACAAGCCGGTAGCTATTTTAAAAGTCTCCGTGCGAAATAAACAATTTTTTTCGAAAACAATACATCTACATGCTTTAGCACAAAAATATCATAAAATGTGTTCTTAATAACAATTAAGTTCATTTCAGATAATCTTATGCTAGGAATTTAGCCAACTGACTTTCACTCTGAAACAAACCGGTAGCCATTTTGAAAGTGTCCGTGCGAAATACACAAATCTTAGAAACTTTTCGAAAACAATACAACTGCATGCTTTAAGACAAAAATATCATAAAATGTGTTCTTAATAACAATTAAGTTCATTTCAGATAATGCGCACGCACAATTTTATGCTAGGAATTTAGCCAACTAAAGGTGAAAATTACCAGAAATAGAATGTGAGAAAAAAAAGGAAGAAAAAGAGTTTTAGATTAGAATTTGCAATATATTCTTTTTTCAAATGAAGCCTTTCTTTTGCATTATGTATTTAGAAAATAAATTATGTTCAAACTTTGGAAAATGTTCCTAACGCTGTTCTTTCACTAACAAGATTACAGCAGTTTTGCATCAGATAATAAGATAGCAAGGGTAGCACCTAACTTTGCAAAGTTAATTTCCGTGTGTAAAATAAATGCTCTTTTTCCTCGTCAGGTTATTAATTTAATGATATACCTACATATATTTGGGGGTGTTACATCGTTGTATAATTGTAAGCAAGCTGGTCACGCTGATCCATTACTTCTGAATCACGGACGATCCCCACTGGATGCACTATACTTGCAACCTTGTGTCACATGTTCCCCATTGCGAACGGTTGGGTAAATTTGACGTTCCATCGGGTTGTAATGGTTAGCAAGTTCGTCTCACAGATCCAATTACTACTGAATAGTGTCCCCGCTGGATGCCCCATATTTGCGATATTGTGTCACATCCTACACGTGGTGAATGTGTTGAGTATACTGGCAGTTCCATCGTGGTGTAATGGTTAGCCAAGCTCGTTTCACAGATGCATTACTACTGATTAGCGAGTTCAATTCTAGGTCAATACCCCATACTTGCAACCTTGTCTCACATCCTACCCGTGGTATAACCTACATACATATATTTGTACTCCTGGTTTTTTTTTCTATTAGAGAACACCATCTTCATTTCCTCTCTTTTTGTACAATTACGTCATCTTTTCCCTCATTTTAGCTTTTCATTCTCATCCTTTTCTAATGGTCTTTCCTTTCTTTTTAAAATCACTTTTCAATTCTTTTAAATTATTATTGTGTACTTTATATTTCCTTCCATTTTTCTTTCATTCGACTCACATTTCTTCCCATTATTCAACTTATTTTTTTCTTTTCTGCTTTTAAAACACCTAGTCCCATCTATGGGTTAAATAGAAAAATGTATTTATAAAAAATTGTATTATCCATTAAGAATGAATTATTTCAAAACTCTATCGGCATTAAATGACCCACTGAGGTTGATATGCCGTAAAACAACACCAAACGAAACTAAAACACCTAATATTTCTTTTTCCTTCTTTTCTACACATTTTCCTATGCCGTTTCCTCCCTCTTTTTAAAAATAATATATCCATTTCTCCGATGGGGGAGATTCTCCGTGGTGTACTAAGTAACATGGTGGACTGCGACATTGTATCGTAGCAAGTGATTTCGAACTCTAGTCCGACTATTAAGTTCAGTTTCGGACTAATATTCTTTGAAAGTTATAAACCCCTTTGTTCCCCTAGTTATAGGTTAAATAGTACCACTACTGATCTTTTACAAGGATGGCTTTAAAAAACGAACGAGTGTTGATAGGCCATTAAACAAAGAAACTTAGCTATAACTTCTTTTTTTTACTCCTCTCGCCGACAACATATTTCTACTAATGTTTTTTCTCAACTCCTTCTCTTAATTTCTCTTTATTTTTTCTCTCTCTTTTCTCTCTCTCTCTCTCTCTCTCTTTCCTCCTCTCTCATTTTCCTCTTTCATTCACTCTCTTTTTCTCGCTTGTTTTCTCTTTCGCTTACTTTCGTTTTCTTTCTCTCACTATCTCTCACTCACTCATTTTCTCTTTTTTTTACTCTATTGCTTTCTCTCTATTGCTTTACTCTATTTCTTTCACTCTATTGCTTTCTCTCCTTCCTTTCTTTTCTTTTCTTTCTTTCTTTCTCTCTCTCTTTTCTCTCTCTCTCTCTCTCTCTCTCACTCTCTCTCATTTTCTCTTTCTTTCACTCTCTCTTTTTCTCTATTGCTTTCTCTCCTTCCTGCTTTCTTTTACTTTCTTTTGCTTTCTTTCTCTCGTTCTCTCTCTTTTCTTTTCGTTCACTCTCTTTTTTCTCTTTGCTTTCTCTTCTTACTTTCTTTCTCTCTCTCTTCACTCGCTTTCTCCTTCTTTCGCCCCTCTCTCTCTCTCTGCTTTCTCTTCTCTCTTCTCTCTTCTCTCTCTCATTTCTCTCTCTCTTTCTTTACCTCTGCCTCTTTCTTTTTTTAAAAATACTTCCTTAATTATGCTTTCATTCTTTGCCCATTTATCAATGCTTTTCTTTTTCATTTCTGATGTTGTCGATCTCTCTCCTGTTTTATTTCATCTTTCAACCGCAACATATTTACAACGGTTTTCTCCCCTCTCTCTCTCTCTCTCTCTCTCTCTCTCTCTCTCTCTCTGTTTCAAAATTTCCAAGATTGCTTTTTCCTTCTCAACCCACCCATCTATGCATTATTCTCCCTCCTTATCTGATATCTTCTTTTCTGTTTAGTTTCTTACCGATTCTTTCTTCCCGCAATAATATTTCTTCCCTATTTCCCCAAATCTTGTGCGTTTCTCTTTCCAATCCGGCCTTAAGAGCCGTAACGGTCTGACTTCATCTTTCCACTTCGACAATCATCTTTCCACAATGGCAGCTTCTCTTTCTTTTCTTATTTAATTCTTTCCTTCATTCCGTTTTATGTGCTTTTCACCTCATTTCCCGCATCTTTTCATCTTCGCCAGTTTACAGCGCAAACCCCACAATAAGCTCTTAAGCACGCCTTGCCACTCATTTGCTCTCTCAAAGCGTGCGTACACACAAGTCCCCAAATCGTTTGTAAATTCACGTACACGTTAACACGCATTTTACAAATATGAAAGAGAAAAAAGACTCTACAACAAGTCTCTGTGCACATTTATCAACAGACATATATACATATGATATATTCGAAGAAACATTCTAAACACATGTACAAACGCACGCAAATATAGGCGCTTATATCCCCTCTCTCTGTCTGTCTGTCTGTCTCTCTCTCTCTCTCTCTCTCTCTCTCTATATATATATATATATATATATATATATATATATATATATATATATATATATATACGCACACACACACACACATATATATATATATATATACGCACACACACACACATATATATACGCACACACACACACACATATATATATACGCACACACACACACACACACACGCACACACACATATACACATATATATATATATATATATATATATATTATATATATATATATATATATATATATATATATATATAGATAGATAGATACCCAAGTCGGCGGGGTTAAGAATAGGTTGACTGTATCCTATGCTTAGAGGTAAGACCCGTTCAAAAAGGGTTTTCCTGTGTATAAAACTAGACTGCATTTCGTGGTGAGGCTCCAGTTCAGTGTCCATTTCAGTTGTCCTGGTCGATTTCTCCTCATAAGCACTTCTTATGACACAAAATCAAGATAAGAATGCAATAAATACATTTTAAGGGACATCAATCATCTCATTCTTTGATATGCTGGTAGTATGTTGTTTACTTGACCAATTAAATACTTAGTTCCTGTGACGTAATGGATAACGCACTGAACTATCGTAGTGAGTTTGAAATTCGGTCACGCTATTACGTTCACTTTCAGACTAATATCATTAGGAAAGGTATGAACTCACTCATTACCCTCAGGTATTGATTTGATATTACCATTGCTATTCATCTCCAAACGGGACATTTAATAACCATGTGTGGTTGAGATGCCATAAAACCAAACTTAAAGTGGAACTTAAAGCAATTTTATGCATTTCGCGTAAGTCCTGATACGCCGTATATAAATTTAGAAGCTTTATTTTTTAATATGCCCAGTGTTCCAACAACTACTGAACGTCAGCCCCCCAGCGATTGGTTAAATAGTACCTTGTGGTGCGTCTAAAAGAGTACCTTTGGCTTTACATAACCCACGAATATTGATATGTTATTAAAAACAAAGAAACCAAACAAACTATATAGTTTTCAGTTCTGAGATCCAAGAAAGCTCTGCACAACAACCAGCTCAAATAGATTCAGTTACCTCTGAACTTGATGTCAGATGTCAATTCTCTGATTTAAAGCCCAATGAAAAGGCTGCTCCAGTTTTCTATCAGCCACATTTTATAAACAAAAATTCACTATATGCTATTGATTTTCATGAGATTTTTTTAAAACTGAGTTTGATGAAAAGGATTTTAAGGAAGACTATTCACATACTCTCACATTGTCCCATCTTGATGTAAGGTTAGCAAGCTAGTTTCACAGATCCATTACAACTGAATAGCAAGTTCGATCCTCGCTGGATACCCAATATTTGCGCCATTGTGTCACATTCTACGCGTGGAAAACGGACTGAGTAAATACCTAGTGTACACTGTATGAAATCCTGACATGCTCGAACACTCTGAGCACAGATATAGAAAAAAACATTTTTGATTTTGTCTCAAATACAAGGATTTTCCGAAGCACCAAAATTTGTTGGTTTGTTGGTTGTCTGCTTTGATGGCATGTCACCCCCTGTGGGTTATCTAATGTCAAATATATATATATATATATATATATATATATATATATATATATATATATATGAGGAAAAGGGGGTTGGAATGAATCCGACAGAATGAGGTAAAATATAAGGAATGAAAGAACAAAACTCAGACAAAAATGTGTAGTATATTTCGCTGGGGTTTTGAACCCGGCTTCATCAGCTTTTATTGAATTATTCAGATCCAGCAAGTGTTTTATGGATGGTGGAATTACCCACGTACCTACTTCCCCCATCTATAAAACACTTGCATGATCTGAATAATTCATTAAAAGCTGATGAAGCCGGGTTCAAACCCCGGCGAAATATACTACACATTTTTGTCTGAATTTTGTTCTTTCATTCCTTATATTTTACACACACACACACACACAACACACACATACATATATATATATATATATATATATATATATATAATATATATATAAGTACTTAAAATCAGTTCTCAATAGATACATTGGTTAGATAACTTTGGAAAGGTATAAAACCATCTCCTCTCTTTCCTATTAGCTATGGGTAAACAATAGGACAGGCTGGTTCTTTAGCCTTGTTACTGCAGCCAATCTAGAAGAAGAACTCTTAATTCAAATTAATTGTAATCCATTTAGAAATTGACTTTGCGTAGCATCCTGCCCAGGGAGTTGTGCTTAGCGTAACGGTTATAGTCAGAAGACATGGAATCAGTAAAACGAATTCAAATCCTGGGCAAAATCTATTTGCATTTTACTTCGCGCGAAAGGCAAGAATCAATATATTTCCCTTCCAGCTATGAGTAAATATTTGGGCACACCCCGGTCCAATATAGTATTTACCGATACTGAATCGGATCCTTTAGGCTCGGTTTGTTAACCAGTCTAGAAGGAAAAATATAAATTCAAATTCCGCTCAAGAATTTACATTATATCACATCCTCGACGTGGATGAGGGTTTCAGTAAATACATATAGTAGTTCCAAAAATTCAATTGCTAGAACCGTAACTCTTTTAACTTACTGTGTGTCCCTCACAACATATTCGATTTGTCACTTCAAATTAAGCTCGCCCTGTCGGTGGGGCAGAAGAATACACCGACCTGCACCTCTGCCGAGTACCCCCCATGGAACCAGCTTTTAGTCCTAAGTGGTGAACCGTCATGCTTAAGGACGGAATCTTAGTGGCTGCGCAGTTCAATTGACTGGTCACATCAATCCATAGCACCCTATTGTCTTCATGGCAATCACCCAACCCTTTTTATATGTG
>CM042137.1:77712882-77745382 GCA_023376005.1 Doryteuthis pealeii
AGAGAGAGAGGTTTGAGGGAAGGATATATTTTAATATGCAAGACCATTTTTGGACGGGCTGGTTCTATTGTAACAGCAATGATATCGATGTTTCCTTTTGGAACAGAGTGAAGAATTATGATAATAATTTATAGTTATCTATGTTCTATCGAAAAATTGTACGGTAAAAACTTATGTTATAATGTTATATTGTATGTTTAGTGTAAATTCAAGTAATTTGAGGGGAATTCTAAGAGCCTCCAGATCATACATACACACACACACATACACACACATACACAAATATATATATATATATATATATATATATTGTGTGCGTATGACTACGTTTCCTTTCATATTCAGTAGTGTGTCAAAAATCATGTTTATATTTATTAACAGCCTTGAACATGAAAGAGGTTCCCTTTGTCTTTATTTGAAAAAGAAGTCAACCTCATTTAAAATAAACAGAATATAACTAAATAAATGAAGGAAGAATGGAAAGAACAAGAGATCAATAACAACTGAAAAAGGAAAAACTCCAGACATAAAGACTGCCGAGATAATTATTCCTTGTGCGGAAAACAAAAGCGAGTCACACGGCGTCATTGAAAGCGTTAGGCAAAAAGTAAAAAAATAAAATAAAATAGAAGAAAAATCAAAAAAAGTAAAGATACTTTCGACAAAAGATGATGAACAAAGAAAATGGCGCGTGTAAAAGTAAAAACATGGCGACCAATTAGGCAAGGTTGAATTCGCGGGGACGGAATTGAGGAACGAAATTCTGAGGGACACCAATCGGAGACGTTTCGGTAGAAGCGAACACATACGCATGCGCACTGCCAGAGACTAGGACCTATACACATACAGCGGAAGAACAGGAATACAAGCAAGCCAAAAATAAATAATATACGAGTTCAAATGTAGAATAATGAAAAATATAAAGTGTGCACCACCCAGATATACACACGCGCACCCATTTACACCTCAAACGGAAGTTTGTAAAAAAAGAACACAAAACAAAAATATTATCCACAAAAACAAAGGACTTTGTTTTTCCTCTGGATTGCTTATTGGGAAAGACGGTCTGGTGGTGAATACATAACTAATTAGCTAGTGTTCAATTCAAGGTAAAAACTAAGATTTTATATGCTGATTTTCAAGTCCTCCATATCTTAGGTGATTGATGTAATACAAACTGTCTGTTTTGGTATCTAAATTGGATTTGTGCAAAACTAAGTAGGTATTTTTATATTGTATAAAGTACTATTCTCTGAATGTTTGAGATGAGGCTTGATGTTTAGTATTATCTGCGTTATTCGGACTATTGTCCTCATCTTCATTGTTATCTGTACAACGTTTCGGCCGATATGCCCTCCAGCCTTCTTCGGGTATATCTTGTCGGACTCGGGAACATTTTTTTCGGACTCGGGAACCTTCTCGGACTCGGAAGGTTCTTTTCGAACTCGGGAACTTTCTTGTCATAGTCGGGAACTTCTTGCCGTAATCGGGAGCCATCACGGAAGTTTGAACTTAACTCTTTATTCAGTCCACGGAGGTATTCTGTTTTCATTCCGCTAACTATAGTTGGGGTAAGAGCTGTGGTTATTATTTTTCTATGTAACTGCCGCCTGTCAGGATTCCCGACTACGACAAGAAAGTTCCTGAGCCCGAAAAGAAGGTTCCCGAGTCCGAAAAGAAATACCTGAAGAAGGCCGGAGGGCATATTGTATAAAGTAATTCATTGATAAAGTTTATTGACAAATAAGGTCTCCAATCTAATGAGTTTGAATCCAGATTGAATGAGAAAACTTGATTCAAATTAAAGTAATCTTTCTTGTAAAAATTATGAGGGCTAATTGATATTAAGGTCAACAGTTTTTGAACTGATGAAGTTATTAAGCTAATATCAAAATAAAGTATTTTTCCATTCAAAATTGCACTAACAGAATTCTTATCTTTTCTTCTTCATGTGTATACAGTCTTGTTTACTAATTGCTTATACCAAAAGTAAATGGGAAATATATATTCTTTTACTTTAGACTTTGCTTTTCTGACCTGGATAATGAAATGTTCAAAACATGATGCGAGCCTATATGTGATAGCTAATACGGAAAAAGGATTTTGAATGACAGTTGCAAATCTTGCACAACTACTTATTTATAATAATAAATGTGTCAGTGTGTCACATATTTCAACTTACTTCTCGCGGCCGGAGCCCAACATATGATATCATTTTAAAACAACGCTGACTTCGTGAAGAAATTAAAAACATTCTGGATCCGCAATCCTAAAAGTTTGGATTCACAAATTTTGATTACTGTGATTATTTTCGATAATTATTTGCGAGATTTTTTGCGACGAATTTACGATAAGAATTTTAAAAATATAAATTTGGTATAACTAGCTTAATTTCCGCTCAGTAGGGTGGGTTTTAAGTTATTTTCTAAATACTTTTGTTCATTATTGTATTAACACATGTTAATTTTGATTCACATGTTGTTTTTCTCACCTTTTATTTTGTTTCATATATTGCTTTTCACACCTTATAGAAAATTTGGAAACTTGCCCGTTTTTACATAGAAAACAGACTCATTTTAAAATTTCATTACCCAGGACATAAAGTAACGTTTGAATGGAATAATGGTAATTTTCTGTATTTTTACAACATTAGCAATTAAGAAATAACAGATGCTTTATATTTTGTAATATTTGTTGCATACTTTTATCCCTATTTTTCAATATTAAAAAAAAAAATTCTGGTTAATTTCTGATACAGTTGCCCTCAGAAAATTTAAATGAAAAAATATTGATCTTATAGCGCCTCTTTGAATGAAAAAAAGTATAGATTAGCAAGATTGTACCTGAATATTTCATCGTATAATGCTTGAATAATGATTAATAGAAATGCGTTAAATACATTGAAAAATAAATGATTATGTTGAAGAAGACATTTGAATTAAGTAAAATAACTACTTTGTCATTATTAAACTACAGCTTTAAAGTATAAGTTATGGTAGCGTAGATATAAAGTTAGAGGTGTTTGGCAACAGTCAGTTATCAAGCGCCACTGACTTCGTGTATTCGCTTCCTTAACTTAGATATAATATTTAGAGCTCTTTACTTATGAATATGCTAAACTATATTATCAATACATACACACATACATATATATACATATATAATTCTGATTAGAAATAGTTCGCGGTGTACTTCCTTGCGGGATATAGTGTATACACAGAAAATAAGATATTCACGAATACACTGTCAAACGCACGCGCGCATATACGTGTACATATATAAGAGAGAGAGAGAGAGAGGGGTGAGAGAGAGAGAGAGAGAGAGAGAGAGAGAGAGAGAGAGAAGCACAGTCAATCGTTCACCTTAAGAATGATATCAGCTGAATTCGATAGATAAGTTCTTGCGTATACGAAGATATTTTTCAATAAATGAACTTAATCCGAATGCTGTCTTAATTTCAAATACATCATTTATTGGCAGACGAAAACTTTTATGATGCTTCCTCATCCTCTCCCAAACCCAAATAGATAAATAAATAAATAAATAAATAAAAGAAGAAACAAAACAGCCAAAAAATTGATCAGTTGAGAGATGGGAAACTGGGCATCGAAAGAAAGGGATATTAAACTACGCTTTCTGAAAATGTTTTTAATGTTTTTACCGGAGTTTTTTTTAAAGGTTTTTGCTGGAAATATCAAATTGATTCAGTAGGATGAAATTCTTATCACTAAGACGCAGGTTTCCCCCTTTTTTAATTTTTTTCTATTTGATTTTCATTCGATTCTTTGGGAGTTGACATTGTAGTATTTTATCACATTTTATTTTCCTCCCCCAAAATTCCCCACCTTCCTCTCTATTCGGTTTTGTTTAGACAGCACATCTTTTGTCTGAATTTTTGAGATGAGGCTTGATATTATTTTGATTTTTCAGATTGTAGTCTTCATCTTTATTGTAGTCGAGAATGTGGATGTAATGAAAATAACATACCTCGAAACTCAAAGCGTGCGCGGACGAGTCTGGCTTGCAGGGTCATCGTGGGAAAGAAATATGGCTGCTGTAAGCACTATATTTAACGATGGGCGATCTCGAACCAGCGAGAATGGGATTGCACGTATGTAAATTCTCTCGAGATTGAGCGTGCATATAAGCATACGGCGACGGCCAGTTGGGAGCGTCAAACGATTACGTACGACGACTACGAAAACAGCTGGCATTAGTATTTTGGCTCTTGCGACGGGTGGACGAGCATTTCGAGATAGATTTTGATTGTTGGTTGAGCAGAGTGCAGCCCAGTTGGGAGAACATTATTACTAGAGAGAAAAATACAACAATTTAACTGTTGAGCAAACAAGGCGTTGAAGAACTTATGGAGATATCAGGATTGATGGGCGTGCAAAAACCATGATATGTTTTTTTTTTTTTTTTTTTTTTTTTTAGATTTTTATAAGCTGTTCAACACCTTGTTTGCTCAACAATTAAACTGTTCAAACTGATTTCCCAAGTTGAATCATTGCTAAGATCGGATAAACAAGAAAACCCTGAAGAAAGCCGGAGGGTAAAACAGCCGAAACGTTGTATTTATCTTTACCACTATAAAGATGAGGACATTAGTTACCGACGAAGTACAGCTGATGGCCTTGAAATGCTTGACCTCACTCTCACCGTGAGAATCGGAAGCGATAGTGTATGCAACGCAGTTAGTTGCAGTTAGTGGCAGTAAATCCCTAAAAGCTTGGTCTTTTCTTCTATGCTTTCTTCATCTATGCCAGCAATGGTATGTACGTACCCAACCTCTCCACCACAAGCGGAATGAGACACAAGGTCAATTTTTAAGCTGGTTTAAATTCAGAGTTTTCTTTCTCCTCGACTTTAAATCAAGTCTAAAGAAACCAATTTTCCGTACTATTCTACCATAAGGGCCGGGTTAGCTCAGTCGGTAGAGCAGTCGGCTAGAAACCACAAGGTTCCTAGTTCGATACCGGCCCTCACCAACTCAGTGTATGAGTAGCACAGGGATTTGTGCGATAAAGTAAGGAGCTGATGGTAGGTGTGCGCTCCACCTCAGATGAAAAAACAATCTCTCTGGTCTAGCGCTAGTGAAAAGGGGATAGACTCCCTCGCTGATTGGCTGATACCGACTTTAGGCCATCCCGACGACTTTATTCTACCATAGGTGGAGTGTGGTGAGAAGTGATGAATTTATGTCTTTCCCAAGGAAATGAGCGCGAAGTGAAACACAAACAACCTCGTTAAGGACTTGAACTCAAGTCACCGATTTCCTTTCCTTCAAAGCGTGCCTCCATTTCAGCAACGTTAATTTCATACCCGATATATACCTTCCTCTATTTAATATTTTTCACATTTGAAATCAATCTTTATTTTTATTATATAACTTTTGTATTTATTCTTAACAAATGTCCTTTATTGCTTTTTTTTTCTTAATTGTTCTTTCTTTTTCTTTTTTTCATTCATTCAATCCCGAAATAATAACTTCCATCTCTCTTTCATTCCTTTACTTACTCCTTCTTTTACTTTTTTTTTATTTCTCTAACTCATTCATTATTTTCCTTACTTTTTTTCTGTGGCTCAATTTCCTCCTATTCTTCCCAATTTTCACTCTTCTCTCGATAAATTCTTGTAATTTTTGCATCAGTGTTTTTCTCCATCATGATATACCAGCCGTGCAAACGTCCAAATCAGGACAGTATTATAAAGAAATAACAAATAAAAAGGCTTTTTTTTGTCTTTTTCTGTTATTTTAGTATTGTTTGTGCTTTTTTGTTTTACTTGATGTTTCCATACGTCATCACTTGCTTTCTGTATCGTCTTCGACAACATTCGTTGTCAGAATCAGGGAGATATGTGTGCAGGTAGGAGTGAGTCTGTTCCTTACAAATCCAGGTTCCACGAAGTTGATCAAGGGTTCGATCGATAAGAAACAAATGTATTGATTGGTGCAATTTGTAATGATGGAAAATGAAGAAGAAAAAAAGAAGAAAGAATGCATGATAATTACTGAAGATGAAGAGAAATTCGACACGGAAAAGGAATTAAGAAAAGAATGAATTTGAGAAGAGAAGAGTGAACAGAAGAGAAGAGGGGAGAAGATAGATTAATAAGGATGAGAAGAATAAGCAATAAATAAAAGAAGAATGAGAGAGGAAAGAGATCAAAGAAAGGAGAAAAAAAGAACGGGAAGAGAGAAAAAAGATAGGAAGAAGGATAAATGGAAATAAATACGAACGAGAGAGAAGATAGAAAGTGAAGAAGAAGAAGAAGAAGAAGAAGAAGAAGAAGAAGGAAGAGAAAAGAAAAGAACGAGAAAGAAGAAAGAAAAAGAACATTAAGAATATTAAGGATGACAAAAAAGGAGAGACAAAAATCAACACATTGGAGAAAAGAAAAATAACAAAGAAAATGAATAGTAGGAAGAATAAAGAGTGACGAGAAAAGGAGGAAAACAAGGAATGAAAAGAGGGAAGAAAAATAGGAAGAATTATGAGGGAAAAAGGAAAGATCAGACAAAAGATAAAAGATTATATATATATATATATATATATATATATATATATATATATATATATGATATTCAGTTGTCAGTTAAACTGGAAATTGTGTTATTCTTTTTCTTTTCTTTTGATAAATGACACTAAGATGTACTATTTTTTCTGAGTTTAAGTAATATATATATATATTATATATATATATATATATATATATATGTGTGTGTGTGTGTGTGTGTGTGTGTGTGTTGCGTTTGAAAATAGGGTTAGGGTTAGAGTTAGGGCTGAGAGGAGAGGAGATCGAGATCTTGATAGCTTTATTATATTTATTATCATAAAAATTCTCATTATATATATATATATATATATATATATATATATATATATATATATAATGAAAATTTATGTTATGTGTAAATTAGATCACGGATTTCTTTACAGTTTCCTACGCATTTTCTTGAGTTGATACGTGAAATTTTTATGTTAATAAACTTGTAAAAGATGAAGTGTTGATAAATGAATTTCTTCCTATATATTTGTTTCTGTATCAGAAAGATTTTGTAGTAGCAGAACCGATCGGCAATGCTCGAAAGTTGAAGTCTTGCAAATTGAAGAAAGAACGTGCAAATGATTTGACAGGAAAAACACCAGGAGAGAAGAGCGAACATTGAAGACAAAATGGCTCGCATAAATGGAATCTGGTGGACCGAGCAAGAAAGCAAGATGCAACGCAGATAGATCGTTCTGCGAAAGGAAAGAGGATACGTGTTTACGAA
Organism: Doryteuthis pealeii; assembly: GCA_023376005.1. Lineage (NCBI taxonomy): Eukaryota > Metazoa > Mollusca > Cephalopoda > Myopsida > Loliginidae > Doryteuthis > Doryteuthis pealeii. The sequence goes on from CM042137.1 coordinate 77,720,162, forward strand.
AAGAAAATAATGATAGAGAAATACGATAGAAAGAAACATGGAATTATATACGTATGCATCAAGATTAGTACTGAAGAATCTAGCATGAATACCACCACCCCTCATCCGCCCCCCACCCCGCCACCAAAAAAAAAGAAAAAAAAAGAAGAGAAAATAGAGACAGAGTCAAAGAAAGGTCTCGTAAAGAAACTTTCGTTGGATTAAATAAAGATGATGTTTTTAGGTCTGCCGAGGAGAATCGTCAATCGAGCCGGAAATTTCCAGCCCATTTTCCCATTAATGGGAAATTCTGCTTTGATTAGGCAAAGACTCTAGTTTTGGAAGGTAAAAAAATGAAGGAGATATATAGAAAATGCAGCAACAGGGCCTCGGGCTGAAGATATAGAGTACGGAATAAAAAGTGCGGGAGTTTGGATGTGGAGTGTGTTGGCGAAAGAAGGAACGAACAACAAAAAAAAAATTGTAGAATATATCAATGTGTGAGGAAAAGTAGGAATGCATCTGGATATTTGTGTTTGCGTACGCGTTGAACAAGTTATATACAAGTAATTTTATACATATTCGCTCTTCTTAAATAGGCGTAATTCAGCGCGCGTGAGCACACGGACACGCACGCATACACACAGGTGCATACACACACAAGCGGACCCGCAAAGATACGCACACAAAGATATAACTAAAATATAAAATTATATGAATATATGGATATGGGCACGCTCGCGCGCACACATATATATACACACATTTCCAATCACGATATTTACTACCCCCTCTCTCTTTTATATATATATATATATATATATATATATATATATATATATATATATATGGCTCTGAAGACATGGTGCACACACATTGAATCAATTTATTTGGGGGTGAATGGAAATTAAATTTGGTTGCATCATGTAAAACGTTTGCCCCGTTCTATGTAACCAAAAAAGTAAAAGTAAGTAAAGTCGTCGGGGTTGCCTAAAGTCGGTATCAGCCAGACAGCGAGGGAGTCTATTCCAGTTTTCACTAGCACTAGACCAAGGAAATTGTTTTTTTTTTATCTGAGGTGGAGTGCTACACCTTCCACCAGCTCCTTACTTTACCGCACAGATCCCTGTGTTATTCATACTCATACGCTGAGTTGGCGAGAGCCGGTATCGAACCCGGACCCTTGTGGTTCCTATGCTGATGCTCAACCGACTGAGCTAACCCGGCCCATGTAATCACTAGTGCTGATTAAAATGGACTGAAAAAAGGAATTTATTTTGAAAATAACTTTTTAAATAAGCAAAACAAATGCATTTACATTAGGCTCTACACTTATTGATGAATCAAACTCAAATAAAAGACGTATAAATCGGACAAAAATTGCAAACCGCGAATTCGGATCTAAAAATACCAGTTATGAAGGAAAGGAAGTTACAGCTATGAATCATTTCGCTGCTGATTGCAATGAATGTGAAAATCATTCTGTCCCGGCGAAGGTGAATATGCTGTCTAAAAAAAACCAAAAAAAACCCAAAAAAAACAACCCCCTCCAAAAAAAAAACAAACCCGGATGGCTGGTCATCGCTTTCAAAGCAATCACATTAATGGTAACAAAAGCCGTGGATCGAACGAGAATGTAGAAAATGACACTATACGAGCCGGTCTCGAATGAGATCAGGTCACACTAGGTATCTTGCTGTGATCCCTTCAATGGTTGAATGACCAGACTGTTTGTTTATTATGAATTGGTTGCGCCCAAAAGTTTCCGGTTGTAATCGTTACGGTCGTCTCTGCTTTCGAGACGAATCAGCAATATCACAACATTTTTTAAATACATGACCCTTTGTTGTTTATTAAGTGATTCTTTAAATAGTTTTGTAAATATGGACCCCATAATCGCTTGCTGTTTTTTAGTTAAGATTAGTGGTGTTTATGATATAAGTAAACAATATTTGGTATCATGTGAACTGACTCCGAGGCAACACGTCCTTTACACTAACAGAATTGGGTATGAGAATACCTTAATTCTAGCAGAATTTGTCCAAGAAAATGAGACAAAATTTTCTGAAATTCCAGTGAGAAACTATCAGTTACTAGAATGTCGCAGTCAAGCATGTTAGCTATTACGACAGGAGGGCTCACGTTACCCCCCCTAAAAAAAACAAAAAAAACACAAAAAAAACAAACAATCACCGGTTAGATCTGGATTAAAAAAACTCACAAGAAGTTATAAATAAGAATAACGAAACACAAGGCATAATCCCTGAGATGACATAGACAATATGTCAAGAAAGGGAGGAAGAAGTCTCGCCAACATTGAGGATTGTGTAGAGGCAGATTCAAAATGAAAGAAAACGAAAAGGTAGACATACAAGGACCTTGCAGGGGAACTGAAAAAAACCCTGAAAAATGAGAGTGAACGTGATACCAATTGTAGTGGGAACGGTTCCCAAAGATTTTTTTAAAAAGATTAGAGGACGTAGAAAACATGATAAACCGAGATCATCTAGTCAACAGCATTGTTAAGATCAGTTGGGATATTCAGAATTATTCTGGAAACTGGATTTCACTGAGTGAAAAACTATCAGCAAACGCTGATGTGATGAACTCTGAGGAAGAAGGGAAGAAATTGCCCTTTAATCATGTCGGCCTTTTTATTATTTTATCAATTCTATTTTTTCGTCCTTTTTGCACTATACTTCTATGTTATGCCCTTGTAACTTCTAATCTTCAACCCGAAAATCCCGGGTACTTAACGCCTAGTTAGGTCTCACGAATCTTCTGTGAACAGAGTCTCCCACATACATTCAGGAGTGAATTTGTATGGGGTTAATGGTAGCGAGCTAGCCACACATGCCATCAAACTATTAGTTTGATTCTCATACCTTTTTTTGCCAGGTAAAGCATAAATAAATAAATGAATAAATAAATAAAAATGTGTCCGGTGCAACCGTTAACAAACTAGTTTCGTAGCATAGTCGTAGTCAGTTTGATCTTCATACTCATGTTACCAGTTTAAGCTATTTTAGTAAATATCAATATGACATAGCTAATAGCTAAACGCAGTGTTCTAATACTGCCTATTGTAAATCAAATTGATCATGATTTAGTAGACTGTAGTTACATCGTGTTATATCCTTCCTGGCATCTCTCGAGGCAATTAGGTTTACTTAGCTCTACTCATATTATATTCAACTACTTATTTTACCTATCTTAAGTATCAGTTTTCTTGCTCTGCGCGTTAGTTTATCAAATTAATTTTAATGGAATTCGCTTTTGTCTTTGAACAAATTTAACAAGGCGCGTGTTTAATCGACCATCGACGCGAATTAACAAATATTTCCCCAAAGCATAGACGCAATTGTTTACCTCTTCATTATGAGACACGTTGAAAGTTATTGTTTCTCGGGAGACATTTGAACAATCTACCAAATGTTTTGTTTACCTCTGTTTCTATCTTGGCTACGTCTTCCTCCAACGAGCCCTGGTAGTGTAGCTTAGAATACGCGGTTTGTGTCCTCTGCAGAGGGTTAAGACCCCCCCCCCAAAAAAAAAAGATGTCCTGTGTATAACATAAAAAACTGATGGTGAGATTCCATAAATTGTCTTTAATTATTTGTTGAAATGGGACAAGATTTAATCAGATTGTCAGCTAACGTGTTTTTTGCTTTAAACACACACACACACACACACACACACACACACACATATATATATATAATTTTCCTGGAATTCCTTTCGGTGAAACCTGGGTAGGAATTTCTATTGCTGAATCGGTTCACTTAACCGGTTCTACAAGCACATATTGCGCACTTTTCAGGTTCTATTATCTCGACTCATTCATTTTTCTTTCTTTTTTCAACAGTCAAAATTTTGACTCATTTGTTTTTTCTTTTTTTCACTTGTTCCGTTGAGTTCACCTAAAAAGTATATATATATATATATATATATATATATATATATATATATTGAATAACACGGAGTACTTCTTCATTATTTGGATTTGTATCTTTTCTAGTCGTCTGGCGATCATGCAACCCTTTAAAAATAATAGACACTTCTAATTCAAAAACAACATAGATAAAAGACCTAAAAAACGAACTAAAACCAACTCATATACCCCATGATGACGACTGAAGAAGCGGTCGAAAGTGCTCGGGCTGACAGTATGGGAAATATCCTATTTCAACTGGATCCTAACACCAGAAAGATCGCCAGACGACTGGAAAATATACAGATCCAAATAATGAACAAGAACTCGATGTTGTTCAATAACACATGCTTAAAAAATAACTTGCTGCCAAAATACATAACATTTAATATATATATATATATATATATATAAATGAAAAAATCCAAAACTTAGCAAAAACGACTGATTATAATGAGTCATTTTTCAGAGCAATACACTTAAATGCTTTTACTTAGAGAATATATATCAATTTCCGGCTTAATTGACAATGAATTATAATATTGTGGTATCTGCAGCGCACTGAACTATATTTTAATCCTCAAAATTATCGATAATACAGAGAAAACAAAGAAATTCTAATTAGAATCAATCACCGCTTCCTAAATAGAAGCATGAATATCCTCACGGACGCTGTTACAACGGGAATCCAACGGGTCACTGGATTGTGTTGTTAATATTGTTGTTTTTACTATTATTATTGATCGGCGACAGGCTATTTCATGTAATAATAATGGTAAGAAAGAAAGAAAAGAAGGTAAAGAACTATGGGAAAAAAGAACCTTTTGTCAAGTATATAATAACTATTGCTTATGTCCGACTGAATGAATCCAAGCAGAGTAAAAGAAAATAAATAATCACGGCTTACGTCGAGAAAATAATTTATTGTCAATAGCTTGTAGCTGTGCAAAATGGCGTCTCGTGTATATCATGTTCGACACGTCAATTAATACAACCGTGGCAAGCGATCAAATTGCTATTCTATCTGATAAAAAAAGAAGAATTAAATGATTTGACCTTCATAGTAATAAAAAAAAGAGAAAATATAGAAAGCTACCAGGTATTTATTGATAGAAACATCAGCGATAATAATCACGACAAATAGGATTTCTATGGCTAATAGCAAAGTAAATAATGGAGATTTTAATATTTACAAAACGACCTTCAAATCTGTTCGGTTCCGGTTGTAACAGGATCCATGACGATACTGGTGCTTCGATCCAAGAAGTGGTGATGCATTCTAATTGACATTGTTTTTAGTTACCTCCGTTATATCGAGAACTAAAAGATTTAAACAATTACGTTTACACGACGCAAGCTCTACTAAATTATTATTCAGTTGTTTGTTTATCTGAAATACTACATGCTTTTAAGGGCGTTCAATTGTAGTGTAATGGTTAACAAGCTTGCCTCAAAGATTCATTACTACTGAAGTGTGAGCACTATCCTCGCTGGATGCCCCGTACATGTGACCTTGTGTTGCATCATACCCGTGGAAAAACGGGCTGGGTAAATACCTAGTACAATTGTTAAATGGTCTTACAATTAAAAGTAACCATGATTTGTATTTGATGCGGACGTGCGCATATATATATATATATATATATATATATATATATATATATATATATATATATGAAAAATAGATGGAAATTAATCCGACAGTATGAAATTTAACATTTTGAAAAAACATATGATGTTTGTTATGTGATTGCTGACAGATCTGTTTCGACCAAATCGATGTTGGTCTTCATCAAAGAGCGACATCTTTTGAGATGTTTCCCATCTATGTCGCTCTTTGATGAAGACCAACTTATCGATTTGGTCGAAACAGATCTGTCAGCAATCACATAACAAACATCATATGTTTTTTCAAAATGTTAAATTTCATATATATATATATATATTGCATCGTTCGTTCGAACTACCAATTCCCACAACTCCACCTACCAATTGTTACTACCTCCCACTATCAATTCCTATGCTACTGCTCGTTTTCTTTAAAAACGAGACACCACGAAACATGCTATCAATTTCCAGCCTAAAGATGGCAAATCGACATGCCGAAAGCGCTCATAGAGATCATTTCTACACGACAGGACCGAGTGCAAAAAAGGAGTAAGAAACAACTACACAACAATGTAAATATGAATGCATTTTCCTAAAATCTCGGAATAGAATAACCTGAGGCGGATTGACATGCCTTTAAAATTCACTTACTCAATCAATCAATGTTACTAGATCAATCCCTGAAAAACCCCTAACCGTAGCGAATACCAAATATTAATACAGCAGCAGCAGCACTGCCTGTGATTGGACAATAGGAATCTTTCTCGGGTCACGTTGTAGTCGACGAGTCTATATTTAGGAGTGACCATTTGCCCCATGCCTTATATACCAAAAACTTTCAACACGCCCCCTTTTTATATAATGGGGCTATTCCATTCAACAATATTAAATCCCTCCATTGAGGAAATTTACAATCGATTAGTAAAAAAAATAGTAAATGTAAGGAAAATGAAATTTACCCCCCTCATTTAAAACTAACTGTTGTAATATATGTATCCAGGGAAAAATGGCCGAGACTAAAAATAAATAATACCAGAGATAGTGATGTAAGCCAAATGAAAACCCATCATTGTTTGTCAAGTTTGAGACTAAAAGCCGAAACAGAAGATTTCACAATATTAGTCCAGTACCAATGTTTATTCACAAAAAACACAAAACAAAATAAAACAAACCAAAAACAAGACTAACATACTTAAAAATGGTGTTGGTTGTAAATATATACAAAGTAATGATAAAATTGAAAAAAAAACGATTATACAAGGGCCGGTGGAAATGTTAATAGGCAGACTAAGAACTCTCATGGAATGTGACCAAATGAGGTTTGTCTATCAACATAGTCCTCCTTACAGTCTACACACTTCGTCCATCACTTTTACAGTGCTTGTATTCCGTTGTTTCAATTTTATCACATAATATAGACTATGTAATGAGAAAATTGAAACAATCTATTATACTAGAAGTGCGTACTTTAATGGTTAGAGCCGTAGGAAATTGACTCGTCGACCCGAGTTCAAATCCCGGACGAGGCTGTTTACATTTAACATAGCGTTAATACTCTTGGAAAAGGTATGTATCCAACAATTCTCCTTCCAGCTATGTGTAAATGGTAGGGCACACTGGGCTGTTTAACCTTGGCTATGTTACCAGTCTAGGAGAATAAAAACTTTGAATTCAAACCTGTCAAACTCCGCTTAAGAAATTGACCGTGTTTTACATCCTACTCGTGCGGGGTATTGGTGTATGTGTATATATATATAAAAGCCAGCTGAATTTATTTGTATACCATTTTCAATAAAGAACGTGATCTGACGAAACTTGGAGGGTTTTCAAATACCCATGGGTGGAAATGGACCATAATCACTTAATATCCGATTTTTAAGCTTTTTGTCTTTACTAATTACTTTGCTCTGTTTATAAAAAGTAAACGTTGAGCTCTCAAATCGAACCTGAACTTTTCAACACCGAACCGTTGGAGGAAAGGAACAGTTTAGAATCATCCAAATACCAAATTACTTGGTACCCCACCAAAGAAATATATATATATATATATATATATATAATCCAAAAGTCCAGAGAAGAAATCTTCCTTACGACACAAGAGTTTTATTTAAAAAACCTGTCGCAGTTTGAGAGCTCAATGTGTGCTCTTAATGTTAGAGTCACAGAGCAAATATAAGTAAAGAAATAACAAAAGACTTAGAGATTTGGCTTATATTCTATTTCAGGGAGCTTTATAGCATTATAGTCTATATAATGCTAAATCTCTAAGTCTTTTGTTATTTCTTTAATTATATATATATATATATATATATATATATATATATATATATATATAGGGCCGACTGAAAAGTTCTTAGACTGACTAAGATAATATCATAGAATCTGACCTAATGAGGTCTATTTCAAATCATACTTTTACGATCCAAACACTGCTTCCCTCGTGTAGTAGTTGGTCATCAACAGCAGATATGACGTCACCATACGAACTTTTCAAACTGTGAACTTTTCAAAGTCCTCTTATTCATCGTATAGTAGCAAATGAATACAAATTGAAACTTGGCAACATTGTAAAATTCTTACATTGGACCAACTGCAAAAGAAATAGGGCGCCATATGCTAAGAACTGATATGAACATCGACCTGAACCAGTGATAGAGACACAAGATGTTACGATCTTTTGAGATTTTCCAATACATTCTGACAGAAATATAAATGCCAATACACCAAACATTATAATGAAAGATTTTAAGGATAAAACACGTCTCCTCCAGATCGATATGTCTCTTCCAGCTGATCGAAACATTGCCATGGAAGAATTTGAAAAGCTTTCAAATAGAAAGACTTGAAAGAGGGAATTGACAGAATGTAGCAAAAGTAAACAAAAATAATCCCAGTAGTTGTTGGAGCACTGGGATATTATGAATGTTTATAAGTTTGTCGACATTGTAGCTGAACAGACTGACTCACGCTTTGGGGGTCCTTGGTCTAATGGTTACCGTCGTAGGAAATGGACACGGTGAGACTAGTTGAAATCCTGGATGAGGCATTTCACATAGCGCTAATACTCTTGCGCAAGGTGTGAATTCAACTATTCACCCTTCAGCTATGGGTAAATAGTAGGTCAGAATGGACTTTTTACCCTTTTTTTTCAACCTCTCTAGAGGAAACTGAATTCAAAATAAAGGGGTCTACTTTTCGTAAGTCGAAAACTACTTTGAGAGCCACTCCTCTCCATCTTCCTTAATATTTATTTAATGTTTCTGTGGATTTATTTTAAAAAGGAGTTAATAAAAAACACGAATTGAATAAACTTTCTTTACCTTCCACTGAAGAAAATTCTTGACATAAACAACCAGTTTGGTTTCTTTGGTTTGCGTTTTTTGTTCAAAGGCATATCAACCTTCGTGTTATTTAATTTGAAAGCCATCCAAGTAAAAGAACAGTAGTGTACTATTTAATCCACAGTTGGTGGGGCTGAGGGGTTTATATCTTCCTCAAAGGTATTAGTCCGAAATGGAAAGTAATAGCGGGATTGGAGTTCGAACGCTTCTTACATCGGTGTAGCAGTCATCAAGTTAGCCAGTTCGCCACGGGAACCCCCCCCCCGATAAACATCTCGAACCCAAGTAATTGTATGTATCTGTGTATAAGCGATACACATAATTGCTTTAGTTTTATTGGTATATGAATAAAATAAAAATCCGTACTGTCAGCATGACTTGATGAATAATATAAGTACTGTTTAAGCTGTCATTACTTATATTGCATGGTTAGCCGCCGTATGGCTTTGGGTGAGAACCAGCTGGTCACGTAAAGGAAACTAATCAAAGGATATGGTAAACACAAACCAGAATCTGTTCTAAAAAATGAAACATACAGAAATTTTATGGTAATTTGACATACAAACGAATCACCCTTCTCGACCAGAAGACCAGACCTAGTTTTAATTAAAAAGAGATTGTAAGTAGAATAAGGTGAAAGTTGGACAAATACTTGGACCTTGCTAGAGAGCAGAAAAGCTGAGGAACACGAAGGTGACAGAGAAACCATCTGTAGTTGTATCGCTTGGAACAGTTCCCAAAATTTGGAAAACAGACTCGTTGAATTGGAAATTTGAGGAGGAATTGAAACCATCACTACTAAAATCGATTAGAATGCTTAGAAGAGTTTGGAAGACACGAGAAGTCTTGCTGTCACTCAGACTCCAGCGAAAAATCATCTGATAAGTCTGGTATGAAAAAATCGAAAATGATAATAATAATAATATAATAATATATAATAATAATAATAATAATAATAATAATATATCAAAGAAGAAGAAGAAGAAGAAGAAGAAGAAGAAGAGAAGAAGAAGAAGAAGAATTGTCACATTTTTTTATTGGTATCTGTTTGCCTAGTTGTGTTTTGTTTTTCATTTTTTTTCTTCTCGCTTTTTGTACGGATTTCAATATTCTGTTCTTTTCTCCCCATTCCAAAGCCCGGCTTCTCATCTCCCTGTTCTATCCCACGAATACAACTGTGTTCAGGGGCGAATTTCTATGTACGCCGGTACTCTGTCCATCCATGCGTGACCCCATACAATTTCAGGCCGTCGCAGAATGTGGCTGTGAGTGCCAATGCCGTCCCATGAATGGCACGCACCCGAGGCTGAGTGTGAATGTCTATTGCAGCGGCTACTACTGTAACCTGATAATGCGGGCATAAGGCTGCCTTACTGCTACCGCTGCTTTTCTTTGTTGGGTACCGGACCGATTCCTTTGGGTTTCATGAATATCCACTTATAAAATAGACAACATAGAGTTGCTATATTTACAATAAAGCTTTTTGATAATCAAAGTTTATATTAATAATTGTAAAAGTGTTTGTCTGTCTGTCCTCTATACATATTCAAACGGTTTGATATACAGCTAGCAAATCTGATATGCAAATTTATTGAACCTAAGGGATATTTTCCATATATATCGATGTGGTATATAGCAATAAGCAATAATCAGCTGGATTCAATGATGCTTCACGCGTATATATACCAGTCCCCAGCCTTAACAGAAAACAACGACCTGTGTATCCTATTAAGATATTATTTACATTTTATTAAAATATTACTATTTAGGAATATGCTTATAGATTTATCTTAAGTTTTTGAAAACATTCCCAAATCAAGGTACGCTATAAAGGATAAATGGCAAGTGTTGATTTAGTTTAGTCTAGTTTCTTATTTAACTTTCATGTAGTTTAGTCTAGTTTCTTTGTTTAATGGCATATTAACTTTCATGGATTATTTAATATTATAGAAGAACATTAGTAATACTATTAATCAATAGCTGGGAGTAAGACGGGGTTCATACCTTTCCTAAGTGATTATCTCGAATATGAACGTGAATGGAATTCAAATTTAAGTACTACGTTTTTTTATTCACTATGCCACGGGAACTTCCCTGTAGTGAGGGATAAAGTAACAGGGCTGTCAGTAACAAGGGAACAGAAGAATCCATGACAGGTTTTTTTTACGTTTTAGGTCGGATCTTCGGGTTGAAATTGGTCGATCTTTTTTCTTCTTTAATTCTTAGTCGCAGAAAAACAATCATTTTTTTTTAAAAGTTAACTGATGTGCTCGCACTAATATCCTTATCTTGGCTGTTATAATAATCATTTAATTATTGTATCCTGGAGGCTTCTTCGGGAGTTTTTCGTAGTCGGTAAACTTCCGTGAATTTTGATTAATCCACGATCGGGGTGGGATGATGACGAGGGCCGGCTTAGCTCAGTGGAGCGTTCGGCTAGAAACCACAAGATTCCTAGTTCGATACCGGCCTTCGCCAACTCAGCGTATGAGTAGCACAGTGAGCTGTGCGGTAACGTAAGAAGCTGATGGTAGGTGTGGTGCTCCATCTCAGACGCAAAAACAATCTCTAATGAAAATAGAATAGACTCCCTCGCTGATTGGCTGATACCGACCACCCCGACGACTTTACTTATTATTAATTATTATTATTATTATTATTATTATTATTATATATTGCTTCAGGGATTATCTCGTATCAGTTACATCTTCATAGTTAATTCGTACACTTGTTTCTTTGGGGAACCAAGGTATATGGCTTTTTATACCCTACCTGAACCAAGGATAGAAATCAAGACACCCAGGTAAATATATATATTAATAGATCTGTTTAAAAATATAATTCGTAGATTTAAATGCTTGATACCATATTAACTGTAAATTGTTGTATGAAAAATAAGTATGGCCAAAATTCCACGTGTTTTTAATCTCCCTCCATGAATAAAAATTCGACAAAACTTTTTAAAAAATTATGAAAACTTACAGAATTTTTGCTGTATTATGAAGAGGGTGGATAAAAATCACAAGTAAAAATTATTTTTTACCCTTTTTAAAACGGGGGAATTTTATAAATCAAAATCTGTATCTATCAAAATGGTGCATTTTTGCTTATTTTTTTTTGTGTGTAAATTTTAACGATATTCCTTTCATCGTCACAATTAAGAAATTAATAGAAAATGTTTTCATATGTAAGTCTATGCTCTGTTCTTAGGGAAAAATTAAAATGTACAATTTACAATTTTAAATGTTTCATAAAAGTTTAAAGAAAGTGAGAGGTACCACGTAGAGAAATATTGACCATACCTACCTGAATCTTTCATGTTTACAAAGGATTATCATTAGTTACATGAATCCATATAACTGTGTGCAAATAAATTATTATTATTAAATAGAAATTATTACTTGAAACCATTCAACTATATGCAAATTATTTGTATTAGCTAGGAATATTTGATATCATAACTTATGTCTTAAGAAACAACTACACAAATGTAAAAATCAAGGTACAATGAACCCGATTCCCTAACCTCTAGTCCTGAAATAGCACTTGATAGGTCGACATGCCGTTAACATGAACGCAATCTATCATTGACTAATAGTTATAGTGTGTAATACGCAATTCCCTCAGCTATCACAGAAAAGCTAAATTATAACTAGTTCAGTACGATGTAGAAAAAAAGCTAATTACTGAACAAAGAATTTTTTAATGGAAGGAGAAAAGTAAAGCAAAATGAAGCAAGATGAATAGAATATTAATTGACCCCCAAAGCCTAATCGTATCGGCCATTGCCTGTGGTCGACAATTATTTCTGAAACCACAAGGGCTTCTGTTCCAAAGCAGGACGGAAAATAGCCTATCATGTGTTAGTACTTTCCGTTGCTTCAGACAATAATCCGATTCGTTTATGTGCATTATTGCAAGTAATAATTTGACGTACTTTACTCTCGCCTACTTTAACGCACCGAACGTATTTTCAAGTATAGGTATTCATTTCTCGCTAGACCTTATCTACATATAATCACATAAGTGAACGCAGCAAATTGACACAAAAAGAGTACTAGGTATGACTCGGTGGGTAAGGTGATCCACTGGGAATTGTGCAAGGAAGTAAAATTTCACCTTTTTGACAAATGGTATATGCATCTAGTAGAATCTGTACTAAAACATTAGGCTCATAAAATTATCTAAGACTAATGTGTCGTTTTTAGCGCGCACTCAACCAATTCCACCCAGAAATCAGAGTGTTAATTAAAGGAGAAAACCAGAACATCACGCCGATCATAGAGTGAACATAAATGAAAAAAAAAAAAAAAAAAAGAAACAAACATATTTGGATTTTGCCAGATAGCCGAGAAAAGCGTGTTGATGGTAATATCAATTGTACTTGGAGCACTTGGAACGGTCCACATAGAGCTGGAAAAGAGACTGGGGAAACTGGAGATAAGAGGAATGATCAAGACCATCTAGATCACAACACTGTTAAAATCTGCTAGAATACTTAGTTTCGTCATCATCATCATCACATCATCATCATCATCATCATCAAGGCGTGCCGACAGCACGGATTCCTCTATCTTTATCTCTCCCCATTCGTGCCCATTGACCATGCAATTGATTCATAGAGCTGATAAATATGTTTTTTGTTGGTTGCCCAACATTTGTGTGCAGGAGTCCTGGGATAAAATCGCTTATAAGTTTGATTTTATTTCTCCAAACAGTACCCAGCATGTCTAGTTTGTCTTCAGTGGATGGCTTGTGAGATGGGAGATAAATGGCCATACAACTGCTATTTTGTAAGGTGCGGCTTCCATGATTTGTTCAAAACAGCACATTATCCACGGAGTGGGCCAAATGTCAAATAAGAAGAAATTAAATAGTGGGAACATTGCAAGACATTATCTTAGGATTCGTTGTAATACTTCGTCGCGTAAAAAAATCTCCTTGAACCAATGGTTGTTTTCGATGGATTGTTCACAAGACGTAGGCAACAACCATGGCTTCGTGTGTAGTGTGATACGATAAGCAACATTACAATTAGAACTGAATTGATGACTTGAAATGCCGACTCCTGCTAGATAATTGAATATAAATAAAAATAGCAATGAGACTACTGAGTGTTTAGATGGTTGGACACTTAGAAAAAGTAACACCGTAAGCAATCAGGGGCCTATACCCCAAACTAAGCAAATTTTAGTAAACCCCTTCCATTTCATGGGTACTCATTTACATTTCAATAAGGTCGTACGATAGTTTGCAGTGGGTCTCTTCCAAGATAAACATAACTTTATATTTGAGAGCGTTGCGAGACCGCTTATCGAATATGGGCATACCTTTATCCAGACCGCCCTGTCGGCTGGGGCATCAGAATGCATAGACTGCACCACTGCAGAGGGGTAAGACTCCCCCAATGGGCCACCTGTTGGCCGTGGGTGGCGACCCCTGATGCTTAAGGATAAAGCCCAGGTGAATGAGCAGTTCATGACATGCAATACTCCACTTTGGCCCTATCTTGGGCTAGACGGGCGGTCGGAGAGGCCCCTCCGATCAATCGGTTGGTCACGTCAAGCCCTAGAACCTATATGATTTTCCCAACCCTATTGCCCTTATGGCAAGCCCCATCCCATTTTTTATCATATGGGTGCTAGAAGGCGGTGGCTGCGGGTCTACATGTCCTGGGAATGATGTTAAACTCTATCTGATGGTGAGGTTCCAGTTTTGGAGGTTTGGGGAATGTGGAGCACACCTTCATCACCATTGCTCCCTGGTCCACTCTGACCCGGAGTGGTAGTACCTGTTAGGGTCCCATCTATGGGTTAAATAGAAAAATGTATTTATAAAAAAATTGTATTATCCATTAAGAATTGATTTATTTCAAAACTTTATCGGCATTAAATGACCCACTGGGTTGATATGCCGTAAAACAAAACAAACCAAACCTTATCCAGAAATTAAGAAATTCATGTCTTTGTTTAAAAAAAATAATGCCAAATTAATCAGTCCCACAAACATTGCTTACACACATCAGGCACACATGGTTTTATTGACCAGATTACATTTACATCCGTCTATTCATGACTTCCGCTTGAGATCACAGAGATGGATACTGCTATTAAGTTTCATTGATTATCTATCTGAGTAGATTTAGTGCTGAGCTCAAGTTCATTTGACAGAAAGCATCTCCTACAATAATAGCAGATAAATGAAGGTGTTGTATGAGGTCAGAGCTTATTACTAATGTACGATAGAAAATCCATGATGTTTTTCTGTTTTTGACAAGGTCCAAACTAAGTTTAAAAAAACATCATATCAATTGATATTGTATGTGTTGGGATTATCTTTCCATCTAGGAGTTATCTTCCCCCTGATTTGTTGCTTGTTCTCACCAGGGACTATAGTATTTAAGCGGCTGGTTTGAACGTCTCTCTCTCTTTTCCTGTTCCTCAAACTACGAGACGCATGGGTTAATTCTGGTCTACCCCTTCTCGTTGGGGCATGGTCCCCCCCTTACATTACTGTAAGTGATTTATACAGCATGGACTATTCTTAGTCTCATGTCTGTACTTTTATGTTTATCTTTTTACCATTCATGAATGCGTCTTTATCTTTATATACGTACACATTGTATTATGTACCCTTTTATCCATGTGCTGTATACGTATTAAATGTTTTGTTATCAAACCTTTGTCGGAGTTTGTATCTTCAAGTATATATCACTATTCCTTTTACATATGCAACAACGTATATCAATTTGTTTGGTTTGTTGATTATTTGTTTGGTCATTTAAGGTAAACAGTTGCATTATGAGTCGGTATTTACCCAACCCGTTCACCACGGGTAGGATGTGACACAAAGCTGCAAGTATGGGGCATACAGCATGGATTGAACTCACTTTTCAGTATCTATGGATCTGCGAGTCTAACCTGCTAATCATTACATCACAATGAGTCCGACAATGTCATTTTTAAATTTAACAGGTTTGAATTCAGAAATTTTCTTCTTCTGTTGCCAAATTTTTGTTAAAGAGTCCTGTCTGTCCTACTATTTACCCATATCTGGAAGGAGAATTATTGGATTCATACCTTTCCAAGTGTATTAGAGCTATATGAAACGCGACTCAATTTCTCGGACGGACTCCAGTTTATAACGGTCAAATTTTGCACAATTACCAGTCGGCAACCTTTCCCACCCAATCATGTCGTGTCCTGTACTCCCTTTGTGATAGTTTGCTGCATTTGCTTAATATGTACTTAACCGTTTCGATTCTCTCACACAATCTACACTTACTATTCTGTTGGGTCTTGTCTATTTCCGCTTTGATATGATTGGTCCTTCTGTCATTATTATCATTTTGTTTTTCACACCTGCCGTAGCTGGTGGTTCACTGGAGTCTGAGTGACAGCAAGTCTCCTCAGGTCTCCAGGACTCTTCTGAGTATTCTAGCCGATCCCAACAGTGCCGTAGTTTGTATGGTCTCGATTCTTCCTCTGATTTCCAGTTCACCCAAATTCCTTTCCAGAGCTTTGGGGATCGTTCCAAGGGCACCAATTACAATTGGTATGACCTTTACCTTCACGTTCTCTGGCAAGGTCCAAGTATTTGTCTGTCTTTTCGCTTTCCTTCATTTTCACTGGGTGATCAGCTGGGACAGCAAAATCCACAAGATGACAGGTTCTCTTTTTCTTGTCAATTAATACTAGGTTCGGTCTCCTGGCCGGGATTAGGTGATCCATCTATACCTCGAAATCCCAGAGAATTTTGTGCATCTCATTCTCTAGGACAGGTTTAGGTTTGTGCATATACCATTTGGTTGTATGGTGAAAATTGAATTTCTTGTACAGTTCCTAGTGGATCACCTTTCCCACAGAGTCGTGCCTAGTTTTGTATTCTCTTTGTGCTAGTTTGCTGCATTCGCTTATTATGTGATTGACTGTTTCGTCTCTATTTCCACACATTCTGCACTTTCTATTCTGCTGCGTCTTATCTATTTTGCCTTTATATAGTTTGTTCTAAAGGCATTATATTATTATTATTATTATTATTTACAGCAGTTATAGGTGCAAGTATTTAGGTTTTCTGTAATGAAATATCTTGAGAGACAGAATGTCTGATAAGAGACTCTCTCTCAGTCTTTCTTGCTGAATTTTACGTATTTAACAATTTAGTTAAATTGAAATGAACAAAATCCTTTTTTTCTTGTTAATGGATTCATTTAAGTTTCATTAAAGAGATTTTTTCTTAATCATTTTAAAACCAAACAATTGTTAATTACTAACACACATTTAATAAAATCACATTTTTAATTCAATATGCAAATTTAGCCTTCCCATCACACTGCAAACCGATTTTTGTTAATTTACATTGCATGTTATTTGTATGTAGATCATGGCAACACTAATAAAAAGGTGGACAATTTTTTTTTCAGGTTTAATATAAATAAAATCATGGTTGATGTCTAACTATGTGTTAATTGTGCTCGATTATAATATAGTTTCGTTACAGACATTACAATTATTATAATAAGATTATTATTATTATCCCGAATAGTATGAGGAATAAGAAGGAATAGGAGTTATGGATCACAAGAATTGTTAGGAATTCTGGTCTTGTCCTTTACGTTATCTTTATGCTTAACACAACGTTTCATTCTTGGATATTTTAATTCTTTACACATTCTGATCAGAACAAAAACGCGAGAAAGAATTTACCAGTCTGAAATGAATATTTGGAATAATGATTTCTTTTCGAAATTAGACAGTCGTTATAAATTTTAGTCCAAGTCATCCGGTCCAAACATGCGTCGCATTTCCAGATAAATTTCACCTCGACACATGCAAAGAAAGAATACATTAAAAGCTTATATGGGAATTACAAAATTCATGTACACGATTGGTCACTGAAAATTAAGGACATCTGATCATATAAAGCAAGCGCTTTTATTAACAGATTACCCCCAGTACATAGAGCTCACATAAAGAGAAGTGCACGATTTCACGTGGAGAGACCAACGCCTATAAACTCAGAGATGTAATTTTCAGACGATAAAAGCTAAAAGTAGATATTAGTCCGTATATGCATGCGCTTATGTGAGTATCAATATGCGCAAGGGCAGAAAAAATTGGCACTGTTCCGCGCACATTCAAACAGTTGCATGGGACTTAGCCATAAAGAACAAAGAAAGGTAATTTATAGACAATGGCAGTCGTGAGGGGACGGATTGGTAATAAGGGCTTCGTGGGAATTGATGCAGAAGTAAAGGGTAGAGCAATAAATGGAAGGAAAGGGAGTCGAAGAACAAGCTGGTTTCAGAGAAAGAGTGAATGAGGGACGAGGAAAGGAATTTATATCAAGCGAAACGAAGGCAAAAGGATTAAAATAATGTATGAGGATGCGAAAGAGAGAGAGAGAGAGAGAGAGAGAGAGAAGAGAGAGAGAGAGAGAGAGAGAGAGGAGAGAGGGGGAAGAAAACAAAAAAAGACAAAGAGATAAAGATAAGTAATGGAAAATTGAAAGAGAATCAAAGAAAACAACAGTGTGTGTGTGTTTTTGTATGATAGAGAGAGAGGGAAGGAAAAGAGAGAGTGTGTGTGAGAGAAGGAGAGAGAGAGAGAGGAGAGAGAGAGAGAGAGAGAGGGGGGTAATAAAAGAGGGAGAAAAAGAAACAAAAAAGAGAAAAAACAAGAAAGGTAAGGAAGGGAAACATAGAAAGAAAACCGATGAAAACAAGAGATATATAGAGATAGATAGATAAATAGATAAGAGAGAGAGAGAGAGAGAGAGAGAAGAGAGAGATACAGAGACAGAGAGAGAGAGAGAAGAGAGAGTGTGTGTGTGTGTGTATGTGTGTGTGTGTGTGCGTGAAAGAAAGAGAGAGTGAAAAAAAGTGTGTTAAAAAGAGTAAAAATAATGAGAAAGAAAGAATACAAGATAGACTGAGGAGAGAGAGAGAGAAAAAACACAACATGGAAAGGCCGAAAATAAGAGAATGTAAAAAATGAAGCAACAGAAATAAAAGAAATGTAAGGCAAAATGTGAGAAACAAAAGAGATGCACTGAAAACAAGACAGAAAAAGAGGGTCAAAAAAGAGAGAAAAAGGAAAAAATAATCTAAAAAGAAAGGGACTTAAAAAGGAAATTTGAAATATCCCATCATACAGGTAAAAAAAAAAAAAATACCAGGGAAATTTGGTAGACAAAGAGTTAACCTTATATATTTTCGCGCAAGGGACACCATCTAAAATATTCTTAAATGCCTCTTTTATCATTTTTACAGAATAAAAAACAGAACAGGAAAAATAAGTATCTGTACAATTCATAAATACTGTGGGAAAAACTTACAGCGAAAAAAAAAAAGATTATTGATGTTTTAATATAACAGACAAAAATTACTAATGACGTGGCAAAATTAATTAGAACCTGAGCGTCCGGTATTTGTGTCGTCACTTAGTGCAAATGACCGGGCAACCTTTCTACCGGCTTCATCGCTATTGCCCACAAAATGTTGTGTTCTTGCAGACTGTTAACTCTCTTGCCTACCAAATTTCCCCCACGGTTGTCCCAAATTTTCTCGGTAATTTTCTTAACTATATAATGGGATATTTCAAAATTCAGTATCTATTCACCTCAGAAGTCATCTAATTCAAATAAAGTCCCATTATTATTGCAATCTGAGTGTTTTTTTCAGTGGGAACAAGTGACATGTTTGAGAGCCGCTGCCAGCGGCTTACGGTAGTTTCGCAGTAGTGGGAAAGCGCTGAGGCGGCTTAAAGTAAGGAAAGATATAAATAACCGATTAAAACATAATACATTTTCTGATATGTTACTGCCAGTATCCTACGTTGGCATAGGACACAACTGTACAGTTGAAAATTATGAAGGAGTTCAATTCTTACCAAGTTTGCGAATCTAGCTTTGCTAGCCATTAAACTAAGAGAAGTGCTCAATTAAGAAACTTACATTTATTGGTAAATATATATTATTTTTAAGAAAAAATGTTACCTTTTTTTAGGTGGGTGGTTCACAATAAGGCTCAAAGTTTAAGGTTTATAACAACATTATCACACTCGAGAATAATTATTAAGACTATAAAAAACAATCACTGATTGCTTTGGTGATAGATTTAATGAAAATAATAAATGATAGAACATAGTTTAATAAAAAATAGGATTGAAAATGAATAATAAAACAGATATTTATTTTCGATCTTATATTTTCAAACAAATCGTTTGCGTTTTTTAATCAGCTATTTTTAAGCAAATTTTACAAATTCGTCCTAGACATGACGTTAAACTGCATCAAGTGGTGAAGTTCCAATTCTAGGGCTCTATGACGTATGGAATCCCCTTCATCGCCATTACTCCCAGGTTCACTCTGACTAGGAGTGGTAGTACCTCTTAGGCTTTAATCCCGAAAAAATGAGTATAAAAAATGTTTTGAAAATTGAGTTTTTTTATGTGTATTACAACATGAATAAATAAAACAAAACGACTCGGCATAAGTTAACCCAAGGGTTGATATCCCGTAAAATCCAACCAACCAACCTAAAAATGAACTCTATTAGAAAAGAAAACGCTGCCTTTAGTCAAGTTTTATCACAGGATAGTCGGACATTTATATGAGGCTCGGAAGTTACCTTCAAGGTTCACTATACAATAAAAAGGACAAGGGTCTTCTCCCTCACCTTTATGTTTGAAAGGCCCCCCAAAAAGGAGACTAACGACGGAGCCTAGCAGTCTTTAGCCCATCTCTCAACAGTTAATCAGTACGCGGGAGGGAATCTGTCCAAAATTCTGACCTTGTATCACATCGTGCGTGATAGATTTGTTAATTCATTTTTTTTATTCATCAGTTTATTTTTTGATTGATTAAGGAATTAAGGATTTAAATGATTAAAAATTAAACATCTTTCATAGTATTTGAATTTGATAAAATTTATTCTAAGTCATTGAAATTCATACTACATTCAAGCGAGAACATTGTCAGCTCTCTCGAGTCTAAGCTATAAACAGAATAAGAACGGCTATATGTGAAAGCAGTGAAAAATTATTATTTTCTTTTTTTAATTTTTTCAATTACTTAATTATTCTTTGTAAGTGTATCTGAAAATTTGAAAATAAATAATATTGAAGCAAAATGCATTTAAACATCCTCTTTACTTCTTCAACAGTTTCTACCATGGCTTTTTCGTCTTACTTGGGTCGTTAGTATGATAGGAGGTGAGAGGCCGTACAACTACGTTTTTGTGTGCTGTTTCCAGAGTTTGTTCAGTGGATCATGCAGAACCCTTTGTAGTTTCCATCTAGGATTTTCTCCAAGCCTTTCGTCGAGTCCAAGTGATACAGCCATACAGTAGCATGGTGGATGGAAGAGGTAATCCCAGTTGGAAGTGTGTGTGTGTGTGTGTTGTGTGGTATGTGTATGTGTTTGTGTGTGTTAGAGATGCGGGGATAGCTGTTATTTTGGCGACAGTTTTATATTTTAGTTTTTATTTGCTTTCTTTGTTTAATGGCATATCAACTTTTGTGAGTTATCTAACGTCAAAGACTCCCTTGTAAAAGAACAGTAGTGGTACTATTAAAACTATAGCTTGGTAGGATTAGAGGATTCATAACTTTCTCTGGTATTTAGAGGATTCATACCTTTCCTGGGTTATTTGGCCGAAAGTGAGTGTAATAACAGAATTGAAATTTGAACTTGCTTACTAAGATGTCGCAATCTAGCACGTTACTTCCAACGCTACGTAACCTCTTTTTTATGTCAGAATCTCTTTTTTTTGTTAGTTTCTTTTAAAGTTTTAAAATAATAACACATTGAACAGGTACGAGATTCTCTGACTGATTCAATTTGAGCATGAAAAATAAATTCAAGTGAAGCCTCATTAGAGTCGAAACAAGGTATAGATACGAAACAAAGGAAATATATTCATGAAAAAGGAACTTGAATGTAAAGGGTTAAAAAAAAGAACTATAGGTTGGAGATGCTTGTGAACAGAAAGTATAAAAAGTTAAGAACGTAAGCGACAGAAAAATTGAAAGAACAAACAAAAAACCATATAAAATAAACATACAAAAACAGAGTTACAAGGGCTCAAGAGAATCAACGAAGAATGAAAAAAAGAGGGCGACATTTTTTCAAGTAATCTGGACGTGTGAGAGAGAGAGAGAGAGAAAGAGAAAGAGAGAGAGAGAGAATAGAGAGAGTGAGAGGGAAGAGAGGGAGAAGAGGTGGAAAAGAGAGAGGGAGAGAGAGTAAGATGCAAATGAGAGAAAGATAAATGGTATTTTTGAACGGAAAAAAGGGGGGGTTGCGTATGAGAGAAACATTGGGGCAGAAAAGATAGGAGGTAAAGAAAAAAAGCCGATAAATAAATAAATAAATAAATAAAGTAAGAGAAAGAAAGGGAAAGGCAGAAGGTGGTGACAAAGAAACGAAGATGGCGGGAGGTTTCAATTTACACATCATATCGATTTCAGGCGTTTTATAATCGAACGCGTAGCACACAGGACGGATCCAAAATAGCGTCACGGTTCACTCTTATCATCTCTTGTCACTGGACGCCTTTGATGTTGCCGCTAAACACCCTCAATTTCCAATCCCAACCCTGACCCGAAACTCACCGTCCCAACCACCGTCACCATCAGCTACACACCATCCAGACCCAACCCCGACCCCCTGCTGCGTTCCCTACCCAAGTAGAGATTTTTCCCCACTTCTTTCCGAACGCTGCAGCACCCGTGATTGCGTTCACTCGGAATTTGATCATTATCGATGTGTTCCTCCAGAGGAATAGCAGCAGCAGCAACAGAAATCAATACCTCCATTGCCACCACCATGATCGCTGCTCCTCTATCAACAGCACCAACGACCATGCCATTGCCGCTGTCTCTGCCGCCATCTTGTTGACCCGTACCCCCCTCATCCCCCGAAATAGGTCACGCGCCAATTCTGCTTTATGAGACTTGTTTTTGCCCGTCATTTTTAGATGTAACCATTTTTTTTTTTATATTCCTAACTCTTTATTTTATTTTTACATTACTTCCCTCTCCTTCGCCAATTTATTCTGCTATTTTTTTAAAATCTCATTTTACCATCTTTTTTTAATGTCCCACCTCTTTCTTTACTTTTTTTTAAAAGAGTATTATTATTTATTTACTGAAAATAAAGTTGGCTATCAAACGTTACATTTGAGGAGGGAAAAAGGTTGGCGAAAGTAGAAAAATCATTAGATGGGCACGAACTCTTCTGTTAGAATACGAATTGCTACCTTTATCTGAAACACTATATAATATATATATATATATATATATATATATATATATATATATATATATATATATAGAGAGAGAGAGAGAGAGAGAGAGAGAGAGAGAGAGAGAGAGAGAGATTGTAAGTTTGTATAGTCAACAGCACTTGGTCACTCAATTCTTCGTCTAGGCGATCATCAGACCATTTATTATAAATATAGCAAACAATATAACCTTATATATATATATATATATATATATATATATATATATATAGAAAGAGAACGAGAAAGATAGAGAGTGGAAAGAATGCGGAAGCGATAACGCTAATCTGTTTCAATAGTACCATAATGAAAAAATCAACAAAGGTAAGAAAGTAAAAGGTGTAAGATAGAGTTAAGTCAAGATTATAATACTTTTTTTTACATATTGAAGTATCAGCTATATATATATATATATATATATATATATATATATTAATATATATATATATATATTCTAAAATTATGAATACTACTGAGAACATTTTAAATAAAAATTGCTCGGTGCAATGAATGCAGAGTAGGTAGGCAATTACTAAGCCCATTCGCTAAGAGTAGGAAGGGACACAAGATCTCAAGTACTGGGCATCCAACCAGGATCGATGTCGTTATTCAGAAGTAATGGATCCAGGAGATTAGTATGCTAACCGTTATACCACGATAGATCGCCATTGCACGCAGAGTAGACATGAACCTTAAAGAATATCAAATTACTAACAGGCCCTGTGAATATACCCCAGTATGACAATCTAATTATTACAATGTTTCGCATGATTAATTGAGAGTTATTGCTGATACTTCAATATGTAAAAATCTTGACTTAACTCTATCTCACACTTTTTCTTTCTTTCTTTTCTTTTTGATCTTTTCATTATGGTACTATTGAAACAGATTAGCGTTATTGCTTCCGCACGCTTTCCCCTCTCTATATTTCCCATTCTCTTTCTTTCTTTCTTTCATATTATATTTTTCTGTGTAGCATGTCAGTTTTCTTGCCTTTTTTTCTTTATAATAAAAATAGAATGGTCCATTATTTAGCTGAAGTGACGACACTCATAAAAAATAAGAGTTCGTCGATTAAGTGATACCAGATAATGAGGATTTACATTTTTACATTTATCTTGGAAAATTTGAACGGTCTCATTTTTACCCAGAAGACACTAAAAGTCTTAAACATTTTAGATTTCATGTGGAATCAGGCGGAATGCCGACTAGCAAAAACGTACGTTGATCAGCTCTGTGTAGATGCAGGATGCTGCATAGAGGACCTCCCGAGAATTATGAGCGATAGGGACGGATGGAGAGAGATTGTCATGGATATCCGCGCTGATGATGATGATATATATATGGCATAACACACTTTTTTAGCAACCACATATCACTGGACTGTTCACTAGTTTAATGAGTTTAACCCTCACTGTGGGCCTCTCATTTATGGAAGAGTGCCGTACTAAGCTTAACATAATGCTATATAACATGAATAATTGCGGTGCAGTATATAAACATATTGCTATGATTTATCTTACAGTAAAGACACTTCTTCCTTAGAAAACTTAAATTTACATTTGCAAATATATGAGGTATGTTATAAAAGTTCCAGTACGTCAGAAGACCTCGATGTGAGGGGTATCGTCCACTGCGAGTTCTTGCCACAGGACCAGACGATTAACCAGTATGGCTACAAAAAGATACTGTGGCGTTTGCTTCGTTCAGTGCACGAGAAGAGTCGAGAGTTGTGGCAGGACAACTCACAGTGGGTGCTTCACCATGACAACGCACCTGTCCACACTGCCCTGAGTATCGAGAGCTCTTGGCCCAGAACATCAGAACAGAGCAACTCCCCCGACCTGACTCCGTGTGATTTTTTATTCTTCCCCAAGCTCAAGGGTATCATCAAGGGAACCCGTTTTGAGGATGTATACGACACCAAAAAGGCGGTGACAACAGAGCTACGGAGAATCCCGGAAGAATCCTTCCAGGAGTGCTTGCGATCGTGGCAGAGAAGGATGGGATGCTGCAGTGGACTCCAGGGGGATTATCTAGTAGGGGATAACTTGTAATTTGGATTTGAAATAAATATT
>CM042137.1:77747882-77797882 GCA_023376005.1 Doryteuthis pealeii
CAGGATGCGACACAAGTTAATTTTTTAAAGCGGGTTTTAACAAGGTTGAATTCAGAGTTTCCCTTCTCCTAGACTGGTTATCATACGATGGTTAAAGGGTCCTGTCAATTTTACTATTCACCCATAGCTATAGGGAGAATAATTGGATTTATGCTTTCCCAGGTACATTAGTGCTATGGGAAGTCCTTTTGAATGGTTGACTGTTGATCAAATAAGGCGTCGAAAAAAGGTTGACGATCTCATTCAAATAATAACATCATTATTTTTGCACGCTTATTAATCCGATTCATGAACACAATATTTAAAAATATACACAATAATTAAAAAAGTTGGATTAGATTGTTTTTTTAAGTAAATTACTTTAAAAAAAGAGAAATAACGGAAATTAACCGCCATTGGATTTTACGCTTCAAGTTGTGCAGAGAAACACCAATAAACAATAGAATTATTTTTTCAATGATTATGACGCTTCGCAGATTGATAAGGCATGCAAAAACAATCAACTCGTTATTTGAATGATCTCTTCCAAAATTCTTCGACGCTTTTTCTGATCAACAGTTGAACTCTAAAATAGGATTTCCCAGGCTGGGTCATTGCTATTCTCGGAAAGACAAGGAACTCCTGAAGAACGCCGGAGGGTGGAGCGGCTGAAACGTTGTGTTTTTACATACCACTATAAAGATGAGTACAACAGTCCGAAAATCAAAATAATACTACCTGTATTTTCTGTACTTTCTATGGACATAATTGGAAGCATTAATTTAGGAGCCTTCCTCATATATTTATATGAAATACATGTAAACGATGTTAAGAGATACAAATTTAAAGTTAGGACATTTGTTTATACAGAGAAACTTTGTGCGAAAAAGTGTATGAACACAAGAAATTCAAGGGCATCGAAAAAGGAATGAAAGATGCGATGGAGCTCAGTAAAAGAGACCGGGAAAGATTTGGCAAGGAGATTAAACCTTAGATAGAAATGTCAAGTGTGATAAAAGAAGCGAAAGGAAATAGAAGAGGAGATAAAAGAAAAGAAAGAAAGAAAAATACATAAAAAATCATAACAAATACCGCAAATAAAGGACGAATAGAATAAAACAACACCGTAGATAGGTTGGTAGGAAAAGAGGGTAGCGCATTAGAACAACAAAAGAGGGCTTCAAACAAAAGACAAGGGAGATAAGTGTAAGAAAATTTCGGAAAAAGAAAGAAAATTCCCAGGAAGAAAACAACAACAAGATTAAGTTAAAGGAGAAATGAAGTAAGAAAAAAAAAAAAAACGAAAAATTCCCCATAGTTTAAAAAAAAAAGGAAAGAAAAAAAAGAAAAAATGTTGTTAAAGGTGAGATTGTCTTAGGTCACTCTGACAACACAACCGCAGAGACAACATCGACATCAGTGAGAGAGAGAGAGAGAGAGAGAGAGAGAGAGAGAGAGAGAGAGAGAGAGAGAGAGAGAGAGTTTGTTGTGATGAACTTTTCTTATTGGCCTGTGTGCCATAATTACAGAAATTATCAAAAAAGCAGGGAACAGGGCAGACGAAATTAGAGTGTGTGTTTTGGGTAGGGGTGACGTAGCAATTTTCACTGCGGAAGGAAAAAACAGTTTTTTGTATTTTTATTATTTGTGTACACTCACGGGCACACACACACACACACACACATATATATATATATATAATATGAAGAAAAATATATGGAAAAAAATTAAATGATATCACATGAAAAAATATTCACTCACACGTATATCTACATATACACACTCCGTAATATAGACATATATTCATACTCATAATATAAGGCCCAGTTTAACAACATGGTAGATAATTACAAAATGAAATGCAGAATCATTTATTTATAAGGAGCAATCTTTCTATATATCTACAGATCTTGAAAAATAGAGGTAAGCACGTTTACAAATTTGGCATCTTTGTTTGTCTATATGTAAAAGGTGACATATAATTGGATGTTCTACTGTCATACACATCTATTGTTTTTCTCTCTCTCTCTCTCTCTCTCTCTCTCTCTCTCTCTCTCTCTCTATCCCACTCAATTTATATATACATATATATTTATATTACAAAGACATTCTATTCCCATTTTATTTTAGTCTATCCATATCTATTAATCTATCTAAAGTGGTAACTATCTTATGTGTTTAATTCGTTTCGATCGTATATCAAATCAATTTTCCCCATTGAAATAAACTGAAATATCATTTATCCGTTCCAATTCCCTAAAAATCATAATTTTTGTTACGTTTTTTTTAAATAGGGAAAATAGTACTATATCGTATTAAAAAAAAGCAATATAGAATCTAATGTGTTATGTGCTTGGATATATTTTAATGTTTTTTTTTGTGGGGGGGTTACAAATATATTTTTATGGCTAATAAATTTGGAAACTTAAATATTTTTACTGAACATATTAACGTTAGTGTATCTCAAATCTTAGCGGAAAACTATTAAGTTGGTGTTCACGTAAGTCAAGGTACTACTGTATTCGGTTTGTATTGATTTCTTTATTAAACGGCATATCAACCTTCGTAAGTTATTTAATGCCAAAGCCATCATTGTAGGAGAGCAGTAATCTATTAATAATGGAGATTCACTTCCGATTTTTGTCTGTAACAAAAATTACGTCACTGCTTACGTCACATTACCCAAAATCGTCATAACATAGAATAAATACACAAAAAATTGAACATGCAACATTAGACAGTCCTCATTGTTTTTTTTAAACAAGTTTTAATAAATACATGACTGGTATTATATATCTATATATAGTTTCTTTTATTTTAATACACATTTAAAGTTTACATTTGAAATTGTTTTATTTTTTTAATCCTTTAATGAATTTGATGATTTTACTTACTTAGGGTACAAACTCGCTGACGTTGAATTTTTTACTCCCACCCGCCAGGCAATATGTTTCAAAAATCTATTTTTACATCGCCCGGAGGATGTTTTTTGATTTTGTACTAGTAGTACTAATTAACCCATAGCTCGAGAGGTGAGGGTGTTAATACCTTTCCCAAGAGTGTTAGTCCAAAAGAGAACGTCATAGCGTTCGAAATCGTTTACTACGACGTCACAGTCACGCTAATCACTAGGCCGCTGGGACTCCCCTTGGGTAGTACTAGGCTTCTCCGAGGCAACACAATCAGGTTGGCACTTCAAGCAACTGTAAAGAAACCGTGAACATCGGAAGCAGAAAGCTCTCAACACAAAGCAATAAACTGACCAAGTGACAGCTCGTAACTCGAAAAACTCGTAACTTGAAGGACTCACAAGTCAAGGTACCGCTGAATTATTTCTATTTCTATGCGGTTGTTTTGGAAATTTAACACTCTGTCCACATTCCCTAATGTTGTGTGCATAAGTCACTAGTACTTTTTTCTCGATCAAAAATCAAATTCTGCAGATTCAGAAACCTATAAATTTATTCATGGATTGCTGCATACGTTCAAATAATGTTTCACTTGCATCTTCTTTCTAATCAATATATATATATATATTATATATATATATATATATATATAATATATATGAATCATTTCTCAACCCACACCACCCACATTTTTGTGCCGATACTTCATTGCTTTGTGCAAGCGCTTGAAAATTGTTTCTGCTGAAGCACGTGTTAAGTAATTAAACCAGCTATGAAATTGTATTTGTTGTTTTGTTTTGCTTTCATTTTCTTTTCTCGCGCCAATGCATCGATATATCTAAGCTTACAGTTAGAATGTAAGCAACCATGTTTGAAGCAGAGATCATAAAGCCATATAAATCTATTCCTATATAACGTAAACATAAGCGTAATCACTCGAACACACAGAGACCGACGTAAACACACACACATATATACATAGTTACATAGGTATACAGACAAATGAATACACACACACCACACACATATATATATATATATATATATAAAATATATTCGTATTTACATACTTATACACCCAAATACACAGGTACATGTATATATTTTACACACATATATATATATATATATATATACATATATATTCATATTTAATACGTATAATATACTTACATACGTATGCACACACAAACACAGGTATATATACTTACATACGTATGCACACACAAACACACACATATATACTTACATACGTACAAACACAAAAATATATATATATATATATATATATATATATATATATATATATATAATATTATGGAGACCCTTGTCGTTTAATCGTAGGAATTGGCCACGGTGAACCGAGTTCAAAACCTGAACGAAGCAGATGCATTTCATATAGCGCTAATACCCTAGGAAGGTGTATGAATCAAACTACTCTCTATTTAGCTATGGTTAAATCAAAGGGCATGCTGGGCCCTTTAAAATTGACAACCGGCCTATGAGAAAGAAAACTTTGATCCAGATAGCTCCTGCAAATATATATATATATATATATATATATATATATATATATATATATATATATGCATTTACAAACCCTTCCAAACGAGCAGGATGCTACACAAGGTCACTTTCTTAAGCAGAGCTTAACAAGTTTGAATTCATAATTTTTATTTCTTGTAGACTGGTTGCCTAATCCCGGTTAAAAAGCCAAGTCTACCCTACTATTAATGTACAATCCGGGGAGTCCCTTTGGCCAGTGGCTAACGTGCTAGACTGTGACATCATAGTTAGCGAGTTTGAACCTCAGTCGCGCTAATACCTTCACTTTCAGACCAATATGCACCTCCTAATCCCCACGCTATGGATTAAATAATACGCCACTGTTCCTCTGAAGAATGGATTTGGCATTAAATAACCCATGATGGTTCATATTCCGTTAAACAAAAAAAAAGTTCAAAGAAACCAAAATACAATCTTCTTTCTTGTCAATATATATTATTGAATATGGTTCACACTAGCTGCGCATTATAGAGTTATAATTTCCGGTAAAATTCGAGTTAAATTGGTTTGGTTTATTTGTTTGACGCATATCAACTCCTTATGGGTTATTTATTGCCGAAACAGGATTGGTCCATTCACTCATTCATTGTAACAGTATACAAACACAGGATGTCTGTTTGTTGGTTTGAAAGAGAAGAGACATCTGCAGCGGATCCAGTCAACGTTTTCTAAGTCTCAAATGGTTATATTAAGCCTTTTTTAGTCATGATTTCCTTGAGCCCTGTTTAAGACATCGGACTTATGTTTTCAGAGGTTTTAAGCAGTTTTTTTTAAGGTGGGATGTGTTATTGTCAAATTCAGCATCAAAATATATTAACATATTTAATATAAAATTCTGCGGGTATCCAAACTCGAAAAATAAAGCTTTGTTTTCGAGCACTTGTTTGACATTATCTTGAATATATATATATATATATATAATATATATATATATATATACTCAGATTCTCCTCAGATGTATGTATAATGGAGATGAAAAATCACAATAAATGTGTTCATGTGTGTATGTGTTTGTAAATGTATTAATAATTTATAATTATAAATAATGACGTATAATATCAGCATATTTATATCTATAATTGTAATAATTTACCTTATTAAGAATTAAATATGAGAGAAAGGGACAACAAAATAAGCAGCGATGCCAACGAAAGAATGTAGTGGAAAAATATCCAGGATAATTTCATCACTGTTTAGTGTTTGAAAATGAACGAATGGAAAGGCAAGTTATTAAAACATTAAAACTCAGAGAGACAGAGAGAGACAAATAGATAGACAGACAGTGCGAGAGAGAGAGAGAGAGAGAGAGAGAGAGAGAGAGAGAGAGATACACAAACAGACAGTGATAGACAGAGAGACAGAGACAGCGAGAGAGGCAGACAGACAGAAATAATAAAATGTGAGTCTAATTATACACTAAATGAGAGGATTCCATAAAAAAGAGCTCTGTATAAGGTAGTGGTATTTCGCTAGATTTGTCGAAGATACATGATTTTGAAAAATATAGAGGACAGATTTTCATAATTTCTTTTTTAAAATGATCCCATTTGTTGTTAGCTTTCAGAAAATATATATGTTTATAGTGTCCTTCCGAAAACTAGATGGTCAAGTATTAACCTGAAATTTAATTTGAATGAGAGTGTGTTTCCCAGTCCCGTAAAATTCTGTTGACTGTTCTCTGAACCCACTTCCTCACTACAAATTCCACTTCCTCGTCACTGGAATAATGTTGCTTCTCTTTGGTTCCATGAAAGAGGGTTTGAGAGGCAAACATTATCCCAATGACGAGGAAGTGAAATCTGTAGTGAGGAAGTGGCTCAAAGAACAGTCACCAACATTTTACAGGGCAGGGATACATGCACCCATTGCTATTGAGAGAAAAGTGGAGAAGTAGGGATGTTATCCACAGAGTACCAGCTTCATTTTGATGTATGATACATGTTCCTATATTGGTAATATATATTTATATATATTGATTTAATGGTTAGCTTTCTTTCTTTATGTGACTGTGTTCGATGAGAAAAATATTCACTGGAATTGAGAAGGAAGGAAGCAAAGATGCTGGAACAGCTCTGTTCCTAGAATAACGAAGAAGCAACAACGCAGTGCCGACTGTCCATTTCTTGTTGCTTCCATGGCCTCAGAAACTGAACGATGTGAAAATAAAACAACGAAATGTCTAAACACTAAAATGTGTGTTGTTCTTTTTTTGTGTGTGTTTCCTTCCCCAGCCAGCAAATAGCCTCAGTGACATCACAGTCTACCGCTGACCATACTACACAACAGAAAAAAAATCATTGGAAAGTCAATTTGCATATAAAGGAGCCCGGGGAAAAAACTAGTCGTACAGAAAGACGTGGTGGAAAAGGGCGAAGAATGGACTCTAGGTAATGCGAGTCGTGAAGAATGAGGCCTAAGCAAAGGTGGAGAGAGAGAGAGAGAGAGAGAGAGAGAGAGAGAGAGAGAGAGAGTTAGTTAGTTTGGGAAAGACAAGTTGCGGCGGGCGCTGTCACGAGAAGACGGGTCACGGAAAAAGAAGCCGAGGGCAATACAAATCTCAGAGAACGTGGTCCAGAGAACGACGAGTCACGGAGAAAGACATCCAGCGGACGATAGTTCGCAAGAAAAATATTCAGGCAAAGACGGCTATCTGGGAAAGATGTACAAGGAAATGGTGTTTTGCTGAAAGCAGGAGATTAATAGAGAAAAGAAAAACTGAATTTTAAGAGAATGTTTGGTTTATGTTCGTTGTTTAATTTTATATCAACCTTTGTGTGTTATTCAATGCAGAAGATACCCTTATAGAAGAACAGTAGTGTCACTATTTAATTCCTAGCTGGGGGAATAAGGGTGTTCATATATTTCCCAAGTGTTTTAGTTCGAAAGTGAACGTATTACCGCGCCTGGCGTCGAAGTAATTTTCTATGATAAATTTATTTTTAAAATGATCCATTTCTTGTTAGCTTTCAGAAAATATATATTTATATAGTCCTTCCGACAACTAGATGGTCAAGTATAACCCGAAATTTAATTTAGTGTATAAATATTATAAAAAATAATTCGTTTTAAGGCGGTTTTCAAAAAATGACGCTGATTTTCATCAGAGC
This sequence comes from Doryteuthis pealeii, assembly GCA_023376005.1. Taxonomy (NCBI): domain Eukaryota; kingdom Metazoa; phylum Mollusca; class Cephalopoda; order Myopsida; family Loliginidae; genus Doryteuthis; species Doryteuthis pealeii. Next base: position 77,755,444 of record CM042137.1, read on the forward strand.
ACATATTTTGTTGAACAAAATATGTGATCTGATGAAGACCAGTGTTTATAAAGTGTATTTTAAAACTGTTAATTTTAAAATGATTTCAATTGAATTTAGCCACTACGCCGCGTTGACTTCAGCATTTAAAAGAATCTATCCAAATGAACGGGGAAATATATGTGCCATTAAAACAGACACATCGATGAGACATGAAATCACCCTTAGAAAATTAAAGTTATTAATGTAAAATTCAATAGATTATTTTACGTTTGGGTGATGATTGATTCTGATTCTGAACATGCCAACTTGTCTGGGGTTATGTTATGCCTACATTTAAGAAATCCAGTTCATATTTATATTTCTATAGTTTTTTTTTTATAGTTATTATATTTGTTTTTTTTTTACATAGTCCTATCGAATATGAATGATTTTAAACATCTATTTGACACATAATACCACTTCGTGTTGGAGCTGGAAGTAATTGCAACGGAGGTGTGCTCTGTACTCCCCAGAACTAGAGTCTCAGCATCAGATAAAGTTTAGTATCATACCTGAGGAATAATCAAGCTAAGTTCCAATTACCGTTGAATTGGTAAGAGACGGCAACAAGCAGTTGTAACTTAATACAATCCCGTCTCGTCGTAATTCTACTGCAGAATGACAGGGTATTTATAAAACTCCACAATATCATAGAAACCAAGCAGCCAATCAGAACTCGGGGAATGGAATCACCCAAATGCATGAATGGACTATTCTTGATTTCTATAAATACCAACTATCTTGGACACTGATTCAGTTGTGCTTAGCTAGTTGCTGTTATTCAAACCAACAGTAGACTAACTGACTTCAATAATACCGAGAGCACCCCTTTCTGGGATGGAGCCTCCCCTCTGAGGAAATCCATCGTGGTATAATGGTTAGCAATCTTGTCTTGCAGATCTATTATTACTGAATAACAAGTTTGATTCTTGTTGGAATCTCTATACTTGTGACCATGTGTCGCACCCTACCTGTGGCAAACGGGTATGGATAATAATCTCCCTCTCTGTGGGGGATGAAGCCCCAGAATTCTAAGCCAAGCCGATACAGCTACAGGGTTGGGGCTGTTAGGTTAGATAAGAAAAAAGAAACATAATAACAAGAAACAAGATGAAATGACGTTGATGAAGGTTAGTGTTTTAGGCAAGAAAAACAACGGGTCTTTCTCAACAAACAGTCAGTAATGTCATTGTTTTTAAATAAATCAAATCCAATTGATTTAAAAAAAGACTTTGTAGAGAATTAGTGAGAATACTTTTCTGTAGTAAATTACATCTACCAAATTACTATAGTGAATGATTTGCAATGTTTTCTTAGTCTTTACTAAGTAAATCAAATCCAACAAAATAAAAAAAAAACTCCGTAGAGAATCAGTACGAATACTTTTCTATAGTAAATTACATCTAACACATTTCTATATCAAATCATTTGCAATGTTTTTTTTTATTTGATAGATAAAATCCAATTGATCTAAAAGAAAATCTTTGTAGAGAATCGGTGAGAATACTTTCCTGTAGTAAAGTACAATTAATAAATTTCTATAGTAAATGATTTGGATAAAATTTGGAAAAACTTCACAATTACCAGGACTATGTTAGTAACTGTAATACCATCATAGTTAAAGCTATTGGAACAATCCCCAGTAACCTGGAAAAAAGTGACCTGAAGATGAAAGAAAAATCACAGCACTACTAAAATCGGAGGAGACTTAACTCAAACCTCAGTTAAAAACCAACGGTTAAATCTGGTTTGACAAACTCACCATCAGTCAAATAATCATAATGATAAAATGCCCAATTATACCAAAGAAATAATCAATATTACACCACAGAAGAGCAAGAGTAGGTTATGATGTTGCATATCCAACTGCCATTTTATATTAGACGTATATAGACGTAGCTCATATAATATATCCGTGGACGTATACTCATCTTGTATACTTATCTTCTTCTATGGATTTGGCTAGCTGCTATCTGTTATCTGTGAAGCTGGATTGTCTATCTCTGTGTTGCTGTTCTTCTGGTCTTGGGTTTCTTTTTGGAATTCTTGTCTTGATCTTGTCTCTGTCTTGGTCCGTTGTTTGCTTTTGATTAACGAACACAAGACATTCTTTTTTTTTTATAGATTCCTTTTATTTTAATATTAAACACAATACAAAAGTGCATGAGAAAATAGCTATTTGGATGAGAGACGCCACCATACGTTTGACTTAGCGAAATTTAATTTCTCTAACTTTCTCATGCTAGCTAGTCCAATCAGAGAAGAGGGGTCAAATTCAGGGTTAAACCCTAATCAATTTCCCTGTATTTTTCCACAAAACTGTTAATTTATCTACCCTACCATGCACAATTTATTGGTAACCTATCAATTATATAACAATGAGATTATAATAAAACAGTTAATCACATCATGATCATGAATGTTGAAAACTGACCCAAAATTAATACATGAGTAGGCATTACTGGAGGGGGTGGGGATAATGCAATATTGTGCAATAGATTAAATTTTAGCTATGCTGGCAAATGGTGTTTGCACTAACCAGAATCTGTCTATTAAAATTAGACCTATAAGCTTCTCTGCTACTTGCAGATAAAAACGTATCACTCTATTAAGCAGAAGATCAGTATTAATTAACAATTAGAAAATAACTTTTCAACTAGTAGATTTTACCATTCCAGCATAGTGGGGATACAAGAAAGCGAAAAGACAAATACTTGGATTCTGTCAGAAATATTAAAAAAAAAGCTGTGAAACATGAAGGTAATTGTGATACCAATTGTGGTTTGTACGCTTAAAAGGTCTCCCATGTCTTGGAAAGGAAACTGGAGAAATTGATGACCAGAGGAAGAATCGAGACTTTTCCAACCACAACGCTGTTAAGATCCGATAGAATATTCAGAAGGCCTTAGAAGACTTGATTACATTCAGATGTCAGAAAATCATTAGTTAAATGTGAAAACCGTGCATAGAGCAAAATAGATAAAAATCCGTGTAATATGAAGGTCACAGTGATATAAATTGTAGTTACCTTGGAACAGTCCCCAAAGGCCTAGAAAAGAGACTAGAGGGACTGGAGATTAGAGGAAGAATTGAAACCGTTCAAACCACAGTTAAAATTCAGCTAACATATTTAATAGAGCAGGTCCTTGTCACTTATAATTCATTGAAAAGCTACCGATTGTTGTTGGTGACACTGGAACGTTTCCCAAGGGTTTATAAAAAAAATACTGTATGAACTGGAGATTAAAGGAAGAATTGAAACCATCCAGACTACAGTACTACTTAAGTTAGGATAGCCAGAAGAGTTCTGCAGACCTGAGGGGTCTTGTTATCACTCAGGCTCCAGCGAAAGACCAAAGGCTAAACCTGAGGTGAAAACTCGCAAAGAGTGATATAATAATAATAATAATAATAATAATAATAATAATAATAATAATAATAATAACAATAATAATAATAATAATGTCAACTGGTGAATTTTGCAGTTCCAGCTGATCACAGGGTGAAGGTGAAGGAAAATGAAAAAATGAACAAATACCTGGACCTTGTTAGAGAACTGAAAAAGTTATGGAATATGAAAGTCAAAGTGATACCAATTGTAGTTGGTGCACTCGAACGGTCCCAAAGGGATTGGAAAAAGGATTGGAAAATCTGGACATCAGAGGAAAGATTGAGACCATCCAAAATAATGCACTGCTGCAATCTGCCAGAATACTCAGAAGAGTCCTGGAGACCTGAGGAGACTTGCTGGCACTCAGACTCCAGTGAAAGACCATCAGCTAACGCTGATGTGAAAACTCAAAAGGAGATGATAATAATAATAATAATAATAATAATAATAATAATAATAATAATAATAATGCAATTGTGGTTGTTATCATAATTATCATGAGAAAAAAAAAAAGCTTAGCGGATAGAAGAGACGAACAAAGAGAACAAAACAATCGAAAAGGTGAAGAGGGAAAAATGCTACCAAACTCCATGGCTTATTGGAATCCAGTCTGATATACAAACTCCAAAACCAATTTTTTGTTTGTTTGTCTATTCCTTCGAAGCGATTCAGCACCGGAACGAAATCTCGTGATGCACCTAGCCGCGCCCTCCCTGACAACCGAGCGGTGGAGGTGGCGGCCGGGACGGGGGTGGAAGGAAAGATCAGAAAGAAGTGTCAACGTCTCAGTCAAATCATTGCAAAACATCAAAACGAAATCATAACCCATTTCAACGAGTTCTTCACAAGTTTGCCTTTGAGCCGTATTCCAGTCAGGAAGATTATATATATATATATATATATATATATATATATATATATATATATATATATATATTATAATATGTGCGGATTATAAGTTAGCATATACAATACCAAATATATAGTGTTATTTTGTGTATCTGTTATTAAATATAAAATATCTCTTACATTATATTTCATGGTTAATTTATGCATGTTTGTATTATCATACATACATACACACACACACACACATGTATATATATATATATATATATATATATATATATATATGCTCAAACATTTATTTTTGTGTGTGCTATAGCGTGTGAAATATTATGATTCTTATATACATTCCCGTCTGGTTTATATGTCGGAATGTGAGTATATTTCCTTTAAAAGCCTGAGCACAAAACATTAGAAGAGGGGTATTTTTTGTATACGTATTCTCTTTGGGAAGACATACGCACGCATGCAAACACTTACATGAACGCGGATGTATACATATTTACGTGCTTTTTTTAAAGAAATATTAAGTCCAGCAAATCCTGACAACATTCTTGTGAATTTAGTATATTTATATTATATATATATATATATATATATATAAGTAAAGAAATAACAAAAGATTTAGAGATTTTGCATTATAGTCTATTTCAGGGAGCTTAGACAAAGTGTCTAACTCTCCCAACTCATCAGATGCAAATGATGAATTCTTTATTACTTTTAAGGCATTTGAAAACAGATTTGTAGAAAATTTATTGTCCTGTATCGCTCAAAAAGATATTTGACCATTTGTTGTCAGTAATTTGTTAGGAATTTCTGTTAAATCAATCTATTCCATCTCTCTCTATATAAAACAACCTCGCCCACGATTTGAACTTAGGGTAACCGAATCCACTTTCTACGAGGATAACCATTACGCAATAAGCGCTTACGACTGACTTGGCATAGATTGGTTTAAACTTTTTATTCCTTAAAATAAAATTCAGAAAAAGAAGAAAAAATTTAACAATAAATAAAAACAGAAAATGAAAACAGTTTCAGAAAATCACCGTAAAATCAAAATTAAAATTAAAATCATAGTTCAAGATGAATTGGTCAAAAGACAAAGAGAAATAATGTACTTATTCAGTTTATCTCAGAGTTGGCACAAGGCCATAGATATGCAGTTACCAATGAGGATCTAATTCACTCCGCAGAAGTAATGATCAGCAAAACGAGAATCTAAGATAAAGTAGTGATGAATTGAAAGATTTTAAGAATAAAAAAAGAATGACGATCAGAGAAAAGTAAACAAGTTGAAGAAGATGAAGAGAGAAAAAGAGAAAGTAAAGGAGAGAAGAAAAAGAAAAGAAAGAAAGGAGGGAGAAAAAAGAGAAAAGAGAAGGAAGGAATAGAAAAGGGAAGGAAAGTCGGAGGAAAAGAAAAAATGTATAGAGAACGCAAGGAAGGAGGAGAACAAAGACGAGAAATTGAAGAAGAAGGAGGAGTAGGAGGAGAGATAGGGTATTAAGAGACGAATGAGACGGAGAAAGAGAAGACCAAGTAGAAGTAAGAGAAGGAGGCGAATAAGTATAAAAATAAAGAAAGAAAGAAAGAAAGAAGTAGAAGAGAATAATGTGACAAAGAAAGAGGAGGAGGTGAAGGAAGAAGAAGAAGAAGAAGAAGAAGAAGAAGAACCTGAAAGGAAGCAAGTAAGCAAGAGTAAAAGAAGCAGATGGTTATAGAAAGAATCTAAAAGAGAGGCAGACAACTGGGGTCTGCGAGAGATCAGTATTCCTATTGCAAGGCATCGGTAATTATCTACAAGGAAGACACCTGCGTCTCACACGCAGCCAAGCTTATTGCAGCCTTCCAGATAAACCACGTCCAACCTGGGTACACAGGGGAACAAACTCCAGCCACTTGTCTTTCTCACCAATCCCCATTACTACAGTGTTGTCAATGTGCCTTTTGTTGTATCATTATTTTCAGGTCCATCCGTCTACCTGTCTCTACTTTCCATCAATTTTAACCAATTACTAACATCTCTCTCTCTCTCTCTCTCTCTCTCTCTCTCTCTCTCTCTCTCTCTCTGTGTGTATTCTTTACTCCTGTATTTTTTCTTCCCATTCTTTTTTTTATTTTTCTAACTTTCACTTCCCTTTTTCTTTTCCACCTTTTCTTTTCGGTGATTACTTTTCTCTCTCTCTCTCTCTCTCTCTCTCTCTCTCTTCTCTCTCTCTTCTTCTTCCGTTTTAAACACCTCATTCTTTTTTTTTTCGATCTCTCAAGTCTGGTTATGTCTTATTCTTCCTTTCCGTCCCGTAGACCCTTTTATTCCCTTATCCTTTTCCTTCTTCAAATTCCACACTCTTTTTGACCTTTTCCTTTCCGTATCTTACTCTCCTTTTCCCCTCTTTCCGTCTTCTACTCCCACAAAAGTTCTCCTGTTTTTTCTTTCCGCTTCTCACTCACCTTTCTTGTCTTTTTTTCTCTTTCTGTCGCCAACTCTCATCTAACCCTATTTTCTCCCCCTTTTCATTTCTATTTCTCACTCTCCTCTTTTTCACTCTTTCTCTTTACATCTCCAAATCCCAACCATTCTATTTCATCCCTTTTCTATCTAACACGCTATTCTCTTATCTTTTGATTATATCTTCCTACATTAAACAATTCTCTTACTTTTGCTGACTTCTCCGTGTATTTCTTCTTTTCTTAGCCTTTCTTTTTCTTCTACTCTTTTTCTCTCTCCTATCTCTACCCCCTCTCTCTCTCTCTTCTTTACTCTTCATGCTTATCACTCAAACGCCTCTCCCCGCTGACTCTTTCCATGCCCCATCGTTCTTCTCTATTTTCCGCTCTTTCTTCTTTCAATCAATTACCCTACTCTTACGTTCTTTCATAATTCTGCGGTCTCTTTTTAATCATTCTTTATTTTTACTCATCCATTCAACTGGAAGCGACGGATTCCCTCTTGAAACTTGCTTTCGTTCTTTATTAAACATTATCTAATCCTTCATATTTCGGGGAAAGGGAAGGCCCGTGGCTTAGTAGCTGGATTGCAGCATTGTAGTACGCGCTATTACGTTCACTTTCCGTATACACCCCATCGACATCCAGCTACGAGTTTAATAGTGCCACTACTGTTCTTCTACATGGTTAGCCTTGGCATTAAATAACCAACGAAGGTTGATATGCCAAAAAATAAATAAACCAAAACAAACCTTCATATTTCATGAGATTCTCACGTTACTAACATGCTACGATGACAGCCTATTACAATTTGAAGGCGGTTCGCTGGAGGGTGATTGTTAGCGAGCTCGTCTCGCAGATCATTGCTACTTCGTATTTCGATTCTCAACGGTTTTCTCATGATTATAGCCTAGTGCTAGATTAATTTAAGCTAACAAATACAAGAAGTATTACAAGATGCAAACTACAAATACAGTGAGTATCAAAAATGGATACAACCGCCCTTTTAACGACTTGTATCTAAGTACAGTTGTTTTTAGTGTGGTTTGACACTGAAACAGGCAACAAGCAGACAATATCGCACTTAAACTATTACTGATGCAGACTGCGCAAATTATCCAAGGATTTTTGAAAATATACCAACTCAAAGAAGAGGAATTAATATCCACATGAATTCAGATAAAAAGTGTCTTCACTATTCCCCAGCACTTCCACCAGTATTCAAAACAGTTTTATGAATACTGTCTTTTGTGTGCTTTCGTTTTATTATCATTATTATCGTGGATGTTGTTATTTTTGTTGTTTCATGTATCTGTATGTTCAATTACATTGTTTCGTGGTTATCGCCGAAGCACCTTTCTCGGTATCCTTGCAGACCCAGCAACGTCTTTTCTAACATTTCTAATTCATTTAATCTTTCCCCTTTATTTTGTTAAGGTTCCAGTTTCTCCAACGATAATGAGTACCACAGTGACCTTCATTCTACTCACTTTTGTAGGCCTTGGTAAGTTCCTTTATTATCGGTCGGAATAACATTGTTGTAGCTATTTTTCTTATCATTATTAATGTTATTATCATCATCATTTGTTGTGGTAGTAGAAAAATAAATACGCCAATGTGACTGCATCAGCAAATAGGTTTTATAATAAACTCCCCTTTAACAACTTCACTAACAGAAACGGGGAATTTCTAACCGAGTTCTTTCTTGAGAACAAGCTTGTATGCTTAGACACAAATACCAGAAAAGGAAGGGTAAGCTGTGGATTTATCCCTACTCAAACAACACAAAAGCATAGTCAGAGTATATACTAATAAACAAGAAGTGGTTAAAAAGCCCAATGAACTACGAGGCATACCCCTCTTTTGAAGATAACATAATCATCTCAGTACGCTGTAATGATGCTCTACAAAGACACGAAAGCAATGGTACGTTGTCCTGATGGTGACATAGATTATAGTTGAGTTAGTGACTGTGTACTCGAGCCATGATTATCCCATAAATAACAAAAACCCACTATATTCCTTATCAGTCTTAACAAATGAAGATAAGTCCACCAAGTCTAAAAATAGTGTTTTTCTAGGATTCTACATAGAAATTTTCCAATAATATTTGAAGACTGTCAATTTTGCTTCAAATTATTGTTATGTCTGGCCGACTTTCTTTTTTTTTAATAAATTTTTCCATCTGTTTTTGTCATCGTTTACCCCGATTTCCATAATGGCGGAGTTTTTGCCATTATTGTTATAATGTTAAACAACTTCATTATTTTCCTGCGCGTGATACATCCTTGTAACGTAATCATTATATCAAATTATGTTTGTTTGGACAGGGGATAATCAAATTTAACTTGATGTCTCACCCACACATTAAAAAAAGATTTACGCTGTCAACATCAGAGCAAAGAACGAAAAGAAAATTATGCATAGAACAAACCTTATACAAAAAATGTATATCTTTCGTCGTTGGATCAAAACGTATTTGCCTACAGATTGCGTCACACCTGGACAGGGTCTTAGGCACCAACATCTGAGGTCACCACAAATTCAGTGCAAACTTGAATACAATTAAGAATGAAGGGAAAACTGTGAAGCACAGTTACACTAGTAAGAACTAGAATTGGTTATTTGTATGGATAAAGTCATAAAGATACAATATGAAAATTATATTATGAATGTTGTTTCGAGAGTCACAAACAATGTAGTAATGGTTTCTGTACCTACAATCAGTTTAGAGCAGTTAGTAGAGAATCCACAGAGGAACCACAAGGTTCCGGGTTCGATACTGGCCCTCGCAAACACAGCTTAGATATGTGTGGTAAAGTGGGAACTGAAAGTAGAGGTGGCGCTCCACCTCAGATGCAAAAGCAATTGCCCTGGTTTATTGCTATCGAAAAGGGGCTAGACTCCTTTGCTGTACCTCTGATACCGACAATAGACCACCCCACCGACTTTACTTTTTTTGCATTGGCTTATAAAAACATTCGGAGGAGGGTCGTATCCAAAGCTTGCCAAAGGCGCCAAATCATCTTGCACCAGACCTGCACATGAAACTTAGCAAAAACTAATAATTAGCAAAGATTTCTCACATAAAATTGTTTTAGATGTGACTGATCATTACAGGATTCTCAAAAAAAGAAAAGAAAAAAGATTATTGTCCCATACTAAGCCGTGCTCTGTAAATAGACCAACAAACATTGCTGGTTTCAATTCCAGTTCTATTGAGGCCGCGTGTAATATACAATGGTTTGCGAAATAGACTTACGGACCTTTCTTTGTGAGTTCAATTCTAGATGTGTGTCTTATGCTTCTGACTTGAGCCAAACTAAACTAAACTTATTCAGTGAGTGCTAAAACTGAAATACTGTTATAGTAAGTACGTCAATGAAATCGATTAAGCGTAGCGAAGAGTGGTTCGCTGGGACAGGTGTCGCAAACAAATACGTCACATTTTTTAAACCCGATTTTCCCGCTGACTAATGTAATCTCATAGTACTATCTGTTGTGTCTGTTCAAAATTGATTTTAGATAGGAACAATGGAAACTATACATCTATATGTAAGTTATTTGTATTACACAGGGATACTAGAAACCATACAACTATGTGCAAATTATATGTATTAGATAGGGATACTTGAAACCATACAGCTGTGTGCAATTTATTTGTATTATATAGGAATAATTAAAACCATACAACTAGGTCCAAGTTATTTGTATTAGATAGGGATACTAGAAACCATACAACTATGTGCAATTTATTTGTATTAGATAGTTGTATGGTTTCAAGTGTCCATATGTGCAAGTTATTTGTATTAGATAGGAATAATTAAAAACCATACAACTCGGTTCAAGTTATTTGTATTAGATAGGAATACTTGAAACCATACAACTCGGTTCAAGTTATTTGTATTAGATAGGAATACTTGAAACCATACTACTATGTGCCATATAATTGTATTAGATAGAAATGCTTGACCGTATGCAACTGTATGCAAAAAAACTAAATGTACATCTTATTATAATGGTGATTGTGTGTTTTTCTGTCTGTAACCGAAACTATATTCCTACTCAAGTCACAATTCTCTTAGTTATTGACATCACATTCTCCATGATTTTATTTTTATCTAAACCTCAATTATTAATAAAATTGTCTTACATTATTAATACTGTTAACTATGTCTCCATACTGACAACATGCAATTATATTTATATATACAACAAAATAGCGCTTTACAGTGTGAACGGGAAGGCTAATTTGCATATTAATATAAAAAAATCGAATTTAATAAATATGTGCTCAGTATTATTGATTTCTAACTGTTTGGTTTTATTTTAATGAATATAAGCAAAAATCTCTTCAATGAATCTTAAATGAAATCCATTAACAAGATAAAATAACTGTCATTTTATTCTTTACTTCCTCTAATAACTAAATACTTAAATTAGAAAAAAATAACAATGAAAGACGAGAGTGATGGAAGAGTAAGTTTCAGTTGTTCCATTTTTTATCATACTCCCTCTGTTTCAAATCTTTTATTATACTCCCTCTGTTTCAAATCTTTTTATCTGTATTCTTATTTAGTTTTATTAGCCTTTCTAAATTTAATATATTTTATTACATTAAAACTTGAATACTTGCACCCGGAGGGTGCATATATTTGCTAGTATAAACAATGAATGTTATTTCCCAAGATGTAAGAATGGAATAACCGTAGACGTGTTGTCATGCTGGCATAACCAATCAATTATACAAGTAATTTTGCTATTAACTAGGCAATCCGCATATTAATGAAAATATGGACATTCGTATCAATGTTCACATTTTACTTGTGTAATTTAAATATTTGAAAAATCCTTTTGAAAATTAACAAACATGAAAATGTTTGTATCTACGCATATCGACTGAAAGAAGTCATAAACGGTAAGCGTACTTCGGTCTAGATTATGAGGCCAAGTGATCTGTCGCTATCAAATGTTGGTACTCAAAAGTACGATGTAGAAGAAGTAGAAGAGAAGGGGATGAGGACGAGGTAGACAAAATCTTGAGAAACGAGCAAAGGACAAGAAAAGCATAACGAGAGCATCAAAGAGGGAAAGACTGTTTAGGTAAAATCTGATGAAGGAGAATAAAAAGCAAAAAACAAAAACAAAAAAGAGTTGAGAATATAGCAGAGAAAATATTCAAAAACAACTGCAAAGAAAATCAAACATATCTGAATATTAAATTTAGATAAAAGGATACGTAAATAAATTTCAACCTTCACTAAAAGACATGTTGACTAAAATAACCATACTCAGAGGCAGAAATACACACACATTTGTAATAAACACATACGTTTGTGTGTGTGTTTATTTACCAACCCCGCCGCGCGAGGCCAATTTTTAAGCAGAGTTGGAATTCAGAATTTTCCTCTTCCTAGACCAATTGCCATACGAAGGTTAAAGAGCCCATTCGGTTCTACTATTTACACAGAATTGGAGGAAAATCTTCATGCCTTTCCTAAGAGTCATATGAAATGCAATTGGCCTCGTCTATGATTTGAAGTCGTATCACCGTTTCAATTTCCTACGACAACCATTACACCACGGATACCTCCTGGATGAGTATATATATATTATATATATATATATATATATTACAAAATTATTTTCTACCATAACCCCTAGAAAAATCAAATATCTAAATTCTAACGGTCTATTTCAGCGTTCCAAATGTGATTTTCAAAAAAAAAAAAATTCTATTCGAACATTTCCAAAGTTCTCCGTTGTTCCCCAACGAATTTTTTCATTCAAAATAAAATTTCACTCTGATGAAGATCGAATCTTCTCTGTGTGCGAAATATTTTCACACAGATGAACTGACCGAAACACATGTGTAAGTGATATTGATTAAATTCTTCTTTTATTATCCATTCTATTCTTTCTTTTCTTTATTCATTCTTCCTCATCGAGGCGGCCTAATGTCGGTATCGGCCATGCAGCGAGGGAGTCTATCCCATTTTCATTAGCTAGACCAAGCAGATTGTTTTAGCGTCTGAGGTGGAGCACCACACCTACCATCAGCTCCTTACTTTACCGCACAGATTCCTGTGCTACTCATACGCTGAGTTGGCGAGGGCAGATATCGAACTAGGAACCTTGTGGTTTCTAGCCAAACGCTCTACCGACTGAGCTATATATATATATATATATATATATATATATATATATATATATATATATATATATATATATATATATATATATATATATAATATATATATATATATATATATATATATATAATATATATATATATATATATATATATATATATATCAGGAGGTATCCGTGGTGTAATTGCTTGTCGTAGGAAATTTATATATATATATAACATTGATTCCCTTAAATCTCTCTCTCTCTCTCTCTCTCTCTCTCTCTGTCTCTCTCTCTCAGCCACCATCGACTATAGCTCTTGGCAGATCCTCTAGAGGGTATACACAGTTGATGAATTAAATTTTGTCACCGTTTTATATCAATTTTTAAGAGAACGTCACTTATGAATTCATACGTAGTTATATAGCAGTGCTCAGCATATCTTGCTCTTCTTACTCGAATGGTTTGTTAGATGTGAGGTAAATGGCCGCACCAACATTCTTTTTGATTGGTGCTTCCAAGATGTGTTCAAAACAGTACCAATATCGGTTGAAAATATAGGCAAATCACTACACACACACACACGCACGCACGCACGCACACACACACACATGTATATATATATATATATATATATATATATATATATATATATACACACACATATATATATTTATATATATATATATAAATACGCACACAAACATATATATACACACATAAATATATATATACACACACACATATATATTTATATATAGATATATATAAATACGCACACAAACATATATATACACACACACACACGCACGCACGCACACACACACACATGTATATATATATATATATATATATATATATATATATATATCACACATATATATACCACATATATATATATATATATATATATAAATACGCACACAAACATATATATACACACATAAATATATATATACACACACACATATATATTTATATATAGATATATATAAATACGCACACAAACATATATATACACACATAAATATATATATACACACACACATATATATTTATATAGATATATATAAATACGCACACAAACATATATATACACACACACACATATATTTATATATATATATATAAATACCACACAAACACACACACACAACGCACGCACGCACACACACACACCACACACACATATATATATATATAATATAATATATATACACACACACATATATATATATATATATATATAAATACGCACACAAACATATATATACACACATACACACACAAACATATATATACACACATAAATATATATATACACACACACATATATATTTATATATAGATATATATAATACCACACAAACATATATATACACACATAAATATATATATACACACACACATATATACACACATAAATATATATATATATACACCACACACATACAATATAATATATATACACACACATATATACCACATATATATATATATATATATATATACACACACACGCATACATATATATATACATATATATAACACACGCACACACATATATATATAACACACGCACACACACATATATATATTCACTCACACATATATATATATACATATTCACTCAAACACACATATATACATATTCACACACATATATTCACACACACACACACACACATATATATATTCACACACACACACATATATTCACACACACACACACACATATATATATATTCACACACACACACACACACATTCACACATATATATCCAAATATAGCGTCCAGGACACACGCACATACTAGAGAGACCAATGTCACAAGACAGAACATTTATTTCTTGCAAATAACATGGGACACGTCTTATTTGTGCATTGCCGTCGAACCTCCTTAAAAGTATGTATTTATAGATTATTAAAATCCTGCTCTTACGGCCTGGGAAGACAGAATTGTAAAATAGATTTTTATGTCAGCATCAAAGTCTGATTTCTTTACATTCTTTTTATTTATATATAATCTTTTCAAATTTCATTCATTTTTATTTACTATTAAAAATAGATAGATGTATCTATTTAAATCTCTCGGAAAAACATTTCATCGCCTATACATACTCATTATATATTTATAGCTTATCATCAAGCGTTTTATATTGCACTTATTTTTTTTTTTAGTAAGTAAGTATATTTATATGTAAGTGGTGAATAATCCTCAGTTTGCTGGACAAAAATTTATTTAATGGCAATATTGAATTTTATTATATATAGAGTAAAAATTAAAATAGGCTGAGTGTCCTATTGTCGGTAACCGCCGGACAGCGAGGGAATCTATTCTAGAACAGGGAGATTATTGATGCGTCTGATGTGGAGCGCCACAACTACCATCATCTCCTAAATTTACTGCACAGATCCGAGCAGTGCTACTCATACGCTGAGTTGGCAAGGGCCGGTATCGAAACCGGAACCTTGTGTCTGATGTGGAGCGCCACAACTACCATCATCATCTAAATTTACGGTACAGATCCGAGCAGTGCTACTCATACGCTGAGTTGGCAAGGGCCGGTATCGAAACCGGAACCTGTGCTTACTAGTTGGATGGTCTACCGACAGCTTAAATGGCCCCTTTTTCACACACACACACACACACTTATATATATAATATATATATATATATGAGGATAATCTACTGAGTCAGACGAACCTACTATTAGTTTCGCATAAGCTCTTCAGGGCTAAGTCAGATTTTAGCCCTGAAGAGCTTATGCGAAACTAATAGTAGGTTCGTCTGACTCAGTAGATTATCCTCATTACTTGACTTAGATCGAGCATTTTTACAAATTAGCTTCTCCTAGCGGTTATATGAATATATATATATATATCTTATATACATATATATACATATAAATTGTTTTTTCTTTGGCCAAATACTATACCAATAGATTATTTTTTGTTGGTACGAATATCTTGGTCTTTTCTTTTTTTCAAAAATTTTTTCTTCCTGGTTGATGTTTGGTAGTATATTTTTACAATCAAACTCTCTGCCGGGTTTTTTCTCTCCGCAAGGATCTACCAACACGCTTGGTATATTATATATATATATATATATATAACTACACTAAAAGTTTTATTGACCTGTCAGTGTGGCTTAGAATACGCTGACAGTATCCTCTCCAGAGTGGTAAAACCCCTCCTCAAAAAAACAAATAACAAAAAACAAAAAAAAAAAACGGAGTGCCTGGTATGACACTAAACTGCATTTGATGGTGAGGCTCCCGTTTTGGAGATCCGGTGAGCGTAAAACACTCCTTAGTTGCAATCAATTCCAGGTCGATTATTACCCGGAGTAGTAGTAACTGTTAAGGTCCATCTATGGGTTAAATAGATCCGTTTAACTATAAATCGTATTCGATGGGACCATTGCAAGAAATGCTTTAAAGATTCATCCAAACAAAAGATGTTAATGTAAATGTACAATATACATGATCCTTTTACTTCTATATTAACATGCTGTTAAAATCCATCGATTAAGTTTTGCGATGTTTAAAAAAAATAACTAAAATTACAAATGTCCGTATATTATTATAAGGGAGATTATGTGTTTGTAAACGAAACTACCTCGCCACCAACATTATAATTCCCTTAGTTAATTACGTTATATTCCCAATGATTATTATATAATCAATATTTAATATTAATTAACATATTTATGAACGATGTCTCCAGTAAAGTCTGAGTTAGATTTGACTCAAAACAGTCCATATTATTAATGAATTCAAATTCCTGAAATGTGCGTTATATAGCACAAACATATTAAGAAATATATAAGAAATATATAAAGAAATGCAGGTTTACATAGTGTATGATGTGGATAATTTACTCACTGGTTTTTAACAAAACTGTGTTTACTTGATTTTATTCATTTCTAATATTGTTTTATTTTCAAACATTAAAACCAATCCTATGTATGATTTTTATATATAAATCATTTGAAATAAGATAAGCTTACATTTTATACGCGTTCTTATTTATTTTCGTATTTCTTCCTCATTTAATATAATATTCTATTACATTAGAATTTGAATTTTTGCATCCAGGATGCGCATATTTTTGCTAGTTCTCATAATGAACAAATATTAGGTAAACAGTATTGTTTATTGAGCTTATTGCTTGTCACCACGACTCGTAACCCCTCAATCATCGTTACATCTAAAGTCCAAATACTAACAGACTGCATAGTATAAAACATTAATAACTCAGTCAAGTCGATAAATGATTTTCAACGTTACTACTTCTCAAGTTATAGAAAAGAATTATGCCGCGCATTGCAAGAAAGCCAAAAATATCTCAAAGAAGAAATTTAGCAAAAATAAAAATGAATAAATCCTTACAAATGAAAAAAAAAAAAATAACGAAGGAAAATATTTTAAAAAATCTAGATTTTTTTGGTCATCTTCGACGCCATTTCTTGCTTGAAAACGTGACTGTCTTTTTGTATCGACGTAGAGTTCAAGAACTCAGGATAAAAAAAGCTTTAAAAACATGTATTTCCCTTTATTTAATTTCTGGAGACGAAAATAGTTTTTTGCCTCGAGTTCCGAATCAGCACATCAAATGGTGAATGGTATTTTTTACATTTTATTTCAACAATTTTATTCTATTAAGAGTAACGTCCATTTTCAGGTAAGAGTACACTCATTTTTCAATCCATCTATATTTAAACACACGCATACATATATATATATATATATATATATATATATATATATTATGAGGGACTGAAAGAAAGGTATTTGGATAGAAAGAATGCAAAATATATATAATTCATATATATATATATAATTCTGTCTAAAGCTTAAAATGATAGAATTATAGATACTCTATTTCCGTTACTCTGTTTCCTAGAATCTTCAGACGGGATTGTAGTAAAAAGTTGCCAGTCATGAGTTTGTTTAGTGTGAAGCGTGTTCACGTGGTAAGATCTTCTTTCACGAGACATTTATCAAAAAAATATACAAGATGACCAAAAAAAAAAAAAAAAAAAAAAAAAAAAACAGAACCCAAATTCTGTTGTTTTTTTTTTTGGGGGGGGCACCCTGTATATATATATACTATTACGGATGCAGACTACCAGAACCCAAATTCTGTTTTTTTTTTTTTGGGGGGGAGACACCCTGTATAACATGCTTAGGTATTAGTGTAAGCAACATTCAAAAGAAAAAGAATAGAAAGAAAAAATATTTACTCTCTGGCAGTTTGAAATAGAGTGATATAGAATATGGGATTGATAATGATCAGGTGATAGAATAATTTATTCATATATCTATACATACACAGACAAACACATATACATATATAATTTGTAAATTACTATTATTATTTGAGATATGCAAATCTGTAGCCGACAAAAAATCGCAAAACCAAGTATAATTAAGGAGGGATCCCAGAAAGAAAAGACTCCTATTCGTTTCTATAATTATTGGCATTATTTCCAGGTACTACGACTCCGGGTCAGAGTGGACCTGAGAGTAATGACAATAAAAGACTACTCTACACTCCACAGATCAGCAGAACTGGACCCATACCACTAGATTCAATTTAGAGTGTTACCCAGTACACTTATTCTTGGAGGAAAGGTTCTTACCCTCATGCAGGCGATACAGTCAGCTTTTCCCAAGCCTCATTGTGAGGACAAAAATAGTAAACGACACTACATTTAAGATCACTCTATGGTGGAATCAGCCATATCTTATTTTTATATATCTTTTTGACGCAAAAAGAGATATGACTAGTTCCTGTTTGATATAAACTGCGAGCTTAGCACTTCTCAGTATCACTAAATATACGGGTCGTGTGTTCCACTCATGACTCATGTTTTCTGAGAAATCTTCGTTCTACCAGCACATGCCATATTAAATCCGACCACGAGACACATTTACGAGGTTGGACTGAAAATTTCATATGATGGCATCATCTGCTGTTGATGGGTCTTTTAGGCCGATGGGTTCTAATCACTGCAATACCGACAGAAGGAGTGTGTGGAGAGCAAGGGGAACTATGTTGAAAAATAAGTCATTTCGTTACATTTCACGAGAGTGTTATGGTGAGTCTATGACAATTTCAGCCGACCTTCGTAACTTCGCAGGTTCTTTCATAAATTTGCAACATAAGCATTCAATGAGTGTCATTTTCCTTTTTAAATGTTCAATCTATTGTAATACGATGTGCAAGAATTAATTCGTATGTTGCCAAACACGAATGTAATCGGTGATATCTGGAGGAGGGTAAGTATGTAATGGGGATATAACCTTGATGTCATCGGGAGCAGGTTGAGAGAGTAGTGACGTCATCAGAGACGCCTGGAAGAAGTTGAAGAGTAAAGAATATTTATCTGAATGTTTGAGATGAGGCTTGATAATTAGTATTATCTGCGTTATTCGGACTATTGTCCTATTCATTGTTATCTGGACAACGTTTCGGCGAAAAGGTTGTACAGATAACAATGAAGATAAGGACAATAGTCCGAAAAACGCAGATAATACTAGTAAAGAATATGTCTTATATTGGCGATTGATCTGGTGTAAAAGTAAGCCCTACGTGTAGACACAGGCATAGGCATACGTGTACACACAGAGAAAGGCGACGAAATTGCTACCTTTCAGGAAAAGAACGAATGGAGAGATAGGAGATTAGATAATTCAATCCAGGGTAATTATTTGTATATACCACGTGCTCATGTATAACCCGCACCTCTAACTTTGAACTACGAGAGTCTGGAAAAATGTTAATGTATTTAATCTAATTTCTCTATTAGGAAATTAAAATCCCACTTCTTTTACAATAGTTTCGTGTATCGGTTAAAGTCCCAATCAGCTGATGAAACTATATATATATATATATATATATATATATATATATATATATATAATGAAAGTAGCGAAGAATTGAAGTCAACAGCGTTTGGTAAATGACAGTTTCTCACATATGCGATTTTCAAACTAAGTCTTCGCTACCTTAATTTAGATATACATGCTCAATGCATGATAAGGAGCATTCTTTAATTATTGATATACCAATATCGTTTACGCACACACACACACAAACATATATATATATATATTATATATATATATATATATATATTATATGTGTGTGTGTGTGTGTGTGTGTGTTAAAAGCAAATGCGTAGCTTCGCCTTTTGATGCGGAAAACTGTAACAAAAATGTTAGTTGTTTTATTTTATTACACAACACACACACACACACACCACACATTATATATATATATATATATATATATATTATATATATATATTATATATTATAATGCCATTTGACTTAAGTTCTGAGAAGGATGGTCAACTAAAAACTTCCCAATTATTAATATAGACTAAATCACTTTGTAAATAGGGAACTGTGTTAATGAAACAACTATAGTGAGATCCATGTAGGCAGTTAACCTTAAAGAAACATTAATCAAACAATAATAAAATATAAATAAAGCCAACGTTAGTCATAAGCGATGAATAATGATGATGATCATTTACTGCTAACCTTCGTTCAATTGATTTCTCATTTGTGCATACTATCGCTTTAATTATCCCCTATCTTCTTCAGTGCATTCTTGAGCTCATAAAATCTAAATTACATCCCGAAAATGTAAGGACTAGAAAGAAATTATTGCCGTAATTTGCCAAAAGAAAATCGTGTGGAAAAATGAACAAATGGATTAAAAAAAAGTAAATTAAAAAACTAAAAAAAAAAAGAAAAAAATAATTAAAATAACATAGATAGAGAGAACAATAGAATAACGGATGGCGTTCGGTTTTTGAAATGTTTAATCCATTAAGCCAACTTTCTTGACACATTTCGTCTCTTTCTCGCGAGAAAATTTTCAAAGAGACGATTGTGTTGAAAGCTTTTAAAAATTGCTCTGACGTTCGTTTGGAGTCATTATACATTTTTCTGCACTAATTTCTATTTTTTTCATGCGTTCATTAAGTCATTTGTCCTTTCTTGGTTATTTCTTAGCCTGTTTCTTCCCCATTCACTCCAATGTCCTTCTCTCTTTTTGCTTTTTACTTCATTCGGCTTGCGTTATTTCTTTCGTTGTCTTTCACTGTTTTCTTGTTAGCTTTGCTTTTAATTCTTTTCTTACATTCTTTCCATATTTGTCGCCCTTTCTTTTTGTTCTCTCTTTCGGTTTCTTCACTTGGTTTGTTTTCACTATAATTTCTAGAACCCTACTCGTCTTTTTTTTTTCTTTCTTTTCTTTCGTCATTCCTTTCTTTAACCAATCGATGTCAGTCTTTCTTAATTGATTTATTCTCTGAACCGTTTCTCCCCCCCCTCTCTCTCCCTCTATCTCTCTCACCTTCCCCCTCCCCTCTCAATTGAAATATTTTTTAGCGTCTATTTCTCTGTTACAAATACAAGGGGCGCTCCGAAGGTAATGACTCTTGTAATTTTAAGTAATGCCACAGAAACTAAAATATATACGAGAGAAGTCCCCGTTGTGTAGTGGTTAACATGCTGGACTGCGACATCGTAGTAAGCAAATGTGAACTCCAGTCCCGCTATTACATTCACTTTCGGACTAATGCCCTTGAAAAAGGTATTAACTCTCTCATCTCCCTTATATGGGTTATATAGTACCCCTACAGTTCTTCTACACGGATGTCTTTGGCATTAGATAACGCACGAAGATTGATATGCCATAAAACAAAGAAACGAAACCGAAACTAATAAATAATTTAATAATCGTTGGCAAACTTCCGTCCAATAAAGACAATGGCGTAGAGTCCACTTTTTTATTTACAGGTACGTGGGTGGCTGAACAGACCAATTTTTGAATGGCAGTCTCTGGTACAGTGATTGCAAACAAAAGGTGATGCTTTCTGGAGATGTTGGAGATGCTATTGTCTCTCCTTCCTTTTAATTCTCTTTTCTGCGGCGGCTTTTTTCCTCTCTTTTTCACTCCTTCTCGTTCCTTGTTTGACGAGGAGGCGCCAGATCGTACGGTCTTCTGCACAAGCCTCCCATGTGTTTATGTCGATGTGGCATGTCTTCATATCTCTCTTGCAGACATCTTGGAATTTGATAATAAGATAGTAATAAATAATAAAATAGTCTACCTCAAACTCACTGTGAAAAGGACATAAGTAAAAAAGATTGACAAATACTTAAGAACATTTAAGCAATAGCAGGTAATTTAAGCAAACTGATATCAAAATAAATTAACATTAAGTGAACCGTTCCGGTTGATATGCCGTAAAACAAAAACAATCAACCAAACAAATACTTAGATTCTAGAAAACAGACAAGCTTTTGTTACGTGTAATACTGGTGCAACATTTTTCCTCTCTGAAGCTCTGTCCTAAAATAGGAAAAAGGGGCCAAAGAAGGGTTAATATAGAAATGATACAAATTCTGGAGAGAAGCGAAAGAAAAGAATGAAATAGAACGAAGTGTTGCGAAATATAGCGGTGAAAAGAAACTATAGATTTAACATGCTAGAATTGAAGACAAACGACGCCGTCTATCAAAAAGTGGGTCGCTTCCACTGGTGCAGATTTTGTTTTCCGAGCGCGACATATGCAGGTTTCTCTTGTTCATAGCTTGCAAAAATGCATAGCAAAAAGACGGTGACAATGTATAAAGAAATAATTGTTTCGTCGCTGAACGCAACGATTCTATTTTGCTCCCTATAGTTGCTGTAATAATCCATGGAAATAGATAAGCGGGCTTATTTTATAACATATCTCAACCTGACTGAGAACACAAGAAAATGACCGGAGAAAGATGCTCCAGTATTTTAAGAGAGAATGAGTTTGCCCGCTGTTAAAATTAGCAATCAAGTCCCTGTCTTTTTGTTGTTTTTTTTTTTGTTCATTGTTGACCATTGCAATCAGTAGCAAATCCTCTGTTATCTCAACTACTAACAAAACGTCACTTCTAGCCTGTTAAATCAATTGTTTCTTTTCATCGCTATATTTCGCGACACTTCGTTCTATTTCATTCTTTTCTTTCGCTTCTCTCGTCAATCTATTTGTATCATTTCTATATGTAACCCTTCGTTGGTTCCTTTCATATTTTAAGACAGAGGTTCAGAGAAGAAAAGCGTTGCATGAGTACTACACGTAACAAAAGCCTGTCTTCCTTGAGAATCCAAGTATTTGATTGGTTGTTGGTTGGTTGGTTGATTGTTTATGTTTTACGGCATATTAACCCGTTTCGGGTCATTTAATGCTGATTTATTTTGATATCAGGTTGCTTAGATTACCTGCTGTTGCTTAAATAGTCTTAAATAGGTACCGAAGAAACAGCAAAACACACTTGACGACAAGTTCTTTTTTTCTTGTTAATTGATTCTAAGTCTGGTCTTCTGATCGGGATTGGGTGATTATGTACATCCCAAAGTCCTACATGATATTATGCTTCTAATTCTCTACAACATGTTCTCTCACTCTGTGTGTGTGTGTGTGTGTGTGTGTGTGTGTGTGTGTGTGTGTGTGTGTGTTTGTGCGCAGGTTAATGCCTTGTTCACATCAATCCTGGCTTACGGAGGATGGTCCCGATCTCGTTCGGAGAAAACAGTTACCTTCAATAAACTTTAGAAATTTTAAGTTCTATGAATATTGAATGTTATTATCTTCCATGCTTAGAGGGATAATACCGACCTTTTTTAAGTGGGTGACTAGCGGGATATAATAGGTACCCTCTTAGCGCAAGCCCTGACTGTGCCATAGTGGTCTAACTGCTTATCGTGAGTGAGAGAGAACCATCTGCTTTCGTAACGAATACCACGAGTGTGGATGAGTACTGAGTGAGGGACACCATTTTACAACGAATTGGATTTGTTAGATATAGCAGACCCCACTAAAAACAAATCAGATCATAATCATGGAGTATGGTTTAAAATCATTTTAGGTATAACTGTAATAAATCCTGAAAGTGTGGTTCAATCAGGTAAATAATAACAATTTTCTAGTTGTACGGACGAACAGTAATTTGGTGAGTTATTAGATTTCACATAATAAAAAAAGTATTTCTTCTCAGTGATTATCTAAATGTCTTTATGTTTATATTAAATGTCTAAGAGTGACAAAATGTAACGAATGGGACAGATATTAATCTTCATTAAATTATTCTCTTTCTTTTTAGGTGGAAGAAGGAGCAAGTGAATGAGAAAAGAAGAAGCAGACATCAGGTTTTATATTGGGAAGAATTGGTCAACATTCAGTTATCTTTGTTGGGCATGCGCAATCAGTAAGATTCCGCCTCCATTTAAAAAAAATAACGATAAGTACTTTAAAAATATATTCATGTGTTATTTATTTCTTATTGTTTAGGACTCTTATCTCTTAACATCATTTCTTTATTCGGCTTTATCTTTGTCTTTCTATATTTTTACGATTGTTTAGACGTTTTTTTTCTTCAGTTTTCCTTTCCTCCTATATTTTTGTTTTTATTCTAGTTACCTTTACACCATTTTTATATTTATTTCTAATCTTTTCTCCTTTATTTATTATTCATTTGAAAAGTTTTTTTTCTTCTTCTTTTCTCTGTAACATTGTTCTTTGCTTCTTTCAATACTCTTTTCTATTCCTTCTCCTTCTCTCTCCTTCTCTCTCTCTCTCTCTCTCTCTCTCTCTCTCTCTACTGCTATGTTTCATAACCACATTCCCCCTAAACTCATTCTCTTCTCTAATATTCCTTTCTTTTATTCCGCAAACGCCACGCTCCTCTCACGTGAATACCATTTCATTCTTTTCTTCTAGACCTTCCTTTGGGATGTCCCCCTCTGTTCGAATCAGACCCCGTTTTAATTGCCAGGCATAAATACAAACACCCTAGAAGCCATCCGGCAAGACAACTAAATCTTGAGCTGCTAACAAATTGAAATGGATAGTCGCACGGGCAGGAAACAAGGAATTTAGTCATAACGTCTTCAGAAAGGCTCAACTGATTTCTGCTGCTAACTCTCCTAATGATGATGGATTCAAATTCGTCCCTCCTCCTCAAGATGTCACTGACGCTCCGTTGTTATTGATGGTTGAATCGACCTCATCCCATGTAACTCTCGGTGGTGTTGGTTGGAGTGCTGGTGCAAGAGTGAGTCTAGTTTTTATTAGTTTAGTCGGTTCAGATGTTCTTGAAGTAGCTGTTGTAATAGTAATAATCGGTGTTTCGCTGTCAGAAAGAGGTGGTAGTTACAGTAGTAAAAATGTTAATATAAGAGAATATTGTGAAGAAAGCAATAAAAGATGTCTTAATAGAGATCACTGGTTTAGATAGGACTGCTTTCTCTTAGCAGATATGAACCGCATTCGGTTGGACTTGTTTATGGAATTGTATACACAAGAAAGATAACTTTGTATTGGTTCAAAAACCTTTTAAATCGTATCGAAAATGCTAAATCTCATCTTACTTATCAACAATTGGCAGTGAAGTGTTCCACCTGTACGAGAGTTTCTGGTCTTTTCAGACGTCATACTAGCTCAGTATTGTCAGTATACATCTAGCTGTCCTGTTAGTGTCTAAGTATTTATCTATCTATCTCTCACTATCCTGTTAGTGTCTAAGTATTTATCTATCTATCATCTATCCTGTTAGTGTCTAAGTATTTATCTATCTATCTATCATCCTGTTAGTGTAGTATTTATCTATCTATCTATCTCTGTCCTGGTATCTAGTTAGTATCTATCTATCTATCTATCTATCAATCTCTGTCAGTATCTATCTATCAGTCTGTATCTATCTGTCCTGTTAGTGTCTATCTATCTATCTGTCTGTCCTATCTAGTCTATCTATCACTGTCCTGTTAGTGTCTATCTATGTCCTGTCACTATCCATGTATATATCTATGTCTTATCAGTATCTACTTAGCCTGTCTATTTATCTTTTCTAAATTCGACCGCTGGAGTTTCCAACTTCAAAGCAGTAAGTCTCCATTGAAGTAATCATCAGGTCAAACAATAAACGTCTCGTGTAGTGATCATGATCACTTAGCTTTTTCCACATCCTATACACAAATACAACTAACAATCCGACTTACGTCATTTCGGCCTATGTCAAAATCGCTTTTACGTCACTTTTCCAAACTAAGGTAATTTATGAGGAAGTGCGTCCCGGTCTCCTGCCTCAAGAGTTGCTGCCCGGTGACTATTAAAATAACGACCCAGCTCAGTCTATTCAAAACTATCCATCTATTAATCTATCTCAATTTGTTCATATTTATCCATATTACTTTAAAAACTAAGATTTTTTTTATTCATGTTTGTTTAATGTCTTGTTTTTAGTTTAAATAAACAAGAATTACGACAAAAAAAAGCGACCCCCCAAAATACATTTACTTGTCGAAAATATCTATATATCTATCTATCTCCATTTGTTCGTATCTATCTATATTATTTTGTTTGTTTATCTCTCTATCTATCTCAGTCTATTCAAAACTATATATCCATCTTCATATCTAAACAAGAATTACGACAAATTACGATAAATAAAGATCAATTACGACGAGGTGAGGTTGTTATTTTGATAGTCACTGGGTAGCAGTTTTTGAGGTGGGAGACCAGGACGCACTTCCTCATAAATTACCCAAACTAAATTTCAATTCAGCGAATATCATTATGCTAGACGTTACGTCACTCAGCAAAATCACCTACATAATAATAAAGGTACGTGAAGCAAATAAATACATTTTTGCTTAAAATATATCAAAAATTAATAAAATGCATAAAACTTATCAATGAAATATAAAAGAAGTCAACAGGAATTTGAGATACAATAAAAAGAAAACACATTAAAATATTTATACACAGTACAAAGAAATATTTACATAAAAATGGTACGCCATTACGTAGTTCCGTCGTCTTTATTAATGTTATTTATTTTTCTTTATAAATGAAGACTAAACTATTCGTTAGATTCGTGAATGCCTTAACTAATAATAATTCCGCGTCTTGTTAACGTTAATTGTAAGGTATTTGTCGTCATACTTAAGGCATCATTGTGTAATGGTTAGCAAGATAGTCTCGCAGATCCATTACTACTAATAGCGAATTCGATCTTCTCTGGATGCTTCATACTTGCGACATTTTATCATATCTTACCCGAAGCGAACAGGTTGGGTATTTTTGGACGTGCTATCACTGGATGTCCCATAATAACGAACGATTTATATATTTTCCCACAAAAGACATTTTAAAAAGCAAATCCTATGATAAATAACATTCATTTTATTAAATTTCGTCAGTATTATTTAGCATGAGGTCGAAAGAAACCTTAATAGGATACTATATCCTTCGAACTAAAAATAAAGTGTAGCATATATTCTTTTATCGTAGTCACGTTTTTGTTATCAGACAGGACGTGGCTACGTTTGAGGTGGGTCTAGTTATTACGATTCTTACCCTGCAATAGCACCTTCGCCATCACCAGAACGGGTGGATATCAGTAGGTGCAGTTGCTGTTAATGAGATTTTTGGGGGGAGGTGAGTGAGTCCTAATTAAACTTACCATGTGTAGCATATCCCACCCGAAAGGATTTGGTTGAATAGGCCCCAA
Source organism: Doryteuthis pealeii (assembly GCA_023376005.1). Classification (NCBI taxonomy): domain Eukaryota; kingdom Metazoa; phylum Mollusca; class Cephalopoda; order Myopsida; family Loliginidae; genus Doryteuthis; species Doryteuthis pealeii. The sequence continues at coordinate 77,782,859 of CM042137.1, forward strand.
AACTTGTTTTATTCTGAAGCTAATCTGCTCATGGTCAAATGTTACCTTTTAGTCTAAATTGACTCCAGGGCCATATTAAGAATTAAACAAAGCTATGGTCACATATATTTGGAGCTAACACAGCCTAAGTTGCCCTACTAGCGTACTGATTTGAAAACGTCACAGAATTGGCATTCTTTCATCAAACCACATTCCATTAAGACTACCACCCACCTTTTGTTTCTATTCGTTTGATTTAGCTGGACGCAATCCAGAAGTTGACTTACCTTTACATTGTCACAGATCCTAATCTAGATAAAGAACTTGAGAACAGTAAAGGTAAACCAACCCTCTTAACTTAATGAAAAACAAGAAGAAAACATAGAATATTGAAGTGCTAAAGAAATCTATTCGAATGTAGTACGGCTGATTTACATTACTAACCTAAAGATATTTTATTCATTGACAAGGACGAGTATCAGTCTTTTAAATTGAAGTTTTTGTAGGTATCAGGACAGAATCGGATGCAATCATTGATACATATGTTGAATAATAGATTTGCTGTATCTATTGCTTCAGGGTGGCATAGATTCTGGGGGGAGTGGTAGCTATGTCCGGGGAAATTGGGTCAGGGTCATTGATTCCGGAGTGAGTGTTTCTGTCCTTGGCTTTGATTGGATAGTTTCAAACATGTAGTCAGATTACAATGGAGGGTTGGGACTGGGTTTTGAAGTTTAATCAATCGGTAGTGAAATGTTAAGGTAACAAATTGGGGTCGAGATTTTAAGATGTGGCCAGTCATGTTCCTTAAGATAGTGCCACTACCAAAATGATTGGAACCTCACCATTAATTAAGATTAACTTCATATCCAGGACTCTAAACCCTTTGCCCCGGGTTTCTAACGTATATGATAAAAAGAATTGTGGTTTTCCATAAGGGCAATATGGTTGCGACAATCATATAGGTGCTATGGGTTGGTGTGACTAGCCGAATGCTCAGAGATGGCCTTTCAGACCGACTGTTTAGACGAAGTAAGGGCCAAAGTGGATTTGTGCATGTCATGGACTACTCAGTCACCATTATTCCGCCCTTAAGTATTACGGGTCGCCATTCACAACTAACAGGTGGCCATTAAGTGAATTTACCTCTCTGCAGAGGTGCAGTCAGTGTATTCTATAGCCCCAGCTGACAAAGAGCTTAGAATGTAAAAAAGATATGTATGCACTAGGAGTGTCTAGGTGTTTGTTCTTTCCGAGCTAGGATGTCCCTGTCTTTGAACATCATAGTCGGCGTCGTGAAGGAGTTCGAGCGGCTAAGGAGGAAAGAGAAGGTGACCACATCCACCCGAAGAAGAAAATGTAACACATAGAACTGAAGACTAGCAGTCGAGAGAGCTGAGGCTTTACTTTGGATATTGGATTCCTGTAACATTTTACAAAACTAATCTCTATCCTAATAATCTAATTTATGTATTTATGCGACCGCATAGGAATAAAAAAAAATGACACATTCACGCAGATTGTAACGAAAATCCGAAATTTACTATTTGTGTCTTTAATTATACATTTATCCAACCCGAGCACGAGCAGTATGAGACGTCACAAGATTAATTTTAAGCAAAATCTAACAGATTTAAATTAAGATCTTTCCTTCTCTAAGACTGGTTACAATACTAAGTTTAAAGGGCCCTATATATCCTACTATTTTACCCGCAGCTGGAAGGAAAACAGTCAGATTTCTACCTTTTCAAAGGGTATTAACGCTATGTGAAATAGAAACAGCATCGTCCAAGATTTGAACTGTCTATTTCCCTCGACGATAACCCTTACGCAACTAGCGCATTTAATGCATCTTTAATCAAATCAAAATACAAACATGTTCATGATTTATTAGGAATCATCAATAAAGACAACAATGAATATAAGTTTAGGCGGAATTATTGCAAGAATATTCGTGACTTTCAACGAAATCTGTTGACACAGTGAAATAAATGTTTCACATACGATGTAAATGTATTGAATGAAAGCAGCATTGCAGTTCACAAATTGACAATAAATATATCCTGAAATCATTTCATTCTCGTGGTAATTATTTTTTTTACGCGTGAAACACAAATAGTTCGACACAATGAAGTCACACACGCACAGACTTAAACATATTGGTGTATTAACAGACACAGGCATATTCAAACTAATATCACCATCACAAATAATAATAATAATCATAATAATAAAGATAATGTAATACAAAAGCTGGACTGGTTTACTTTGCGACAAGAACAATACTGACATGTATTTGTGCTTACGTATAATTAAAATGTACCTGTAGTAACTCAAAACAGATAGATACAGATAACAAAATTCCACAGTATCATTGATACATATTTAGAATTGGTGGTCTGTTTGGAAATACGAGGAAATGTACAGAAAAAAAGAATGGTGTTACTTAGCGTTGTGTACAATATAGCAAAATATCCTAGTTTTAAAGTTAAATTGATAAATGCAGACAAAGCTCCACTCATAACTCTGACCCTAAGAAATTGTTTGTAAAAAAAGTAAAACTACCAATGAAAATGCGTTCTTCTTTGTTATGAAACTATCGTATACTAAAAAAATAAACTTCTTGTTTCATAATGTTTTCGTTTGATATTTTCATTTTAAGTCCAAGAATAGATGTTTATATCGTTCAAAAGGCTGTCTCATTATTGTTATTTTTGTGTAAATTTCTTTGCCTTCCTGAACAGACATTAATTTTAAACAAGCATCATGTTAATTATTACATTACCCCAATAAAAAAAATGTAAACCTTATCAATAAAAAATGTAAATATCAATGAACGTAAACTGTGCAATTTTCTTATCTGAAAAATATTAGCAATTTAAAATGAAATCCTATCTGACATACTGTAAATTTATTAATTTAAATAACAATATCAATCAGAATTAGAGCTACTTATGATATCTTTCTCTCAATCGTCCCGTAACCTGGTTTATCGGGGGGGCTATCATGTACCATGTCTTGGGTACAAATAGACTGTCGGATTCCATCATTAACAAGGTATGCATTCAGTTTTTCTTCTCTAGATGGGTTGCCATACCAAGATTAAAGAGCTCAGTCTGCCCGACTATTTACCCCTAGCTGGAAAAGGAATAATTGGATGCATACCTTTTCCAAGGATATTAGCACTATGAGAAAACAATTTCATCTAGGATTTGAACTCGCTTCGCCGTGTCGATTTGCTGCAACGATAACCATTACACAATGGCGCAAATAATAGTGTAGACTGGGTTTTAGTCGTGAAAATGCAACCAGTCTATTATAAAGAAAACCGATTTAAAACCAGTGTACTTCACTTAAAAATCTATCTGGTGCTATACCCTGTTCGTGACGGAGGATTTTGGTAAATACATACATAATGCATCTATATTATTGTTAACGTTACCGATAGAAATTGCTATAAAAGACAACGTAAGTTAAATTTGGACAATTCCCGTTGTATAGTGGTTAGCGCACTCTGCGAGCAGACCGTATTTGAGGGTTTGATTCTTATTCAGCGTCCTATACTTCTGAACCTGAGCCAAACTGAAGTAAGCTTAGTAAATAACTACTTTGTCTTTTTTCTGATATAACAAAATCGTTACTACTAGTTAATGAGTTCGACCCTCACTGGGTGCAATATCTAAAATATATCTACGTTTTAACTCTTTGCCAATATATCAAAGTTCACTATTTATTCCTATCCTCCTTCGAGCTAATACCTTTGGGAAATGTGAGAACTTTCACATCTCCCGGTTATTGGTTAAATAATACTACCACAGTTATTCTACAGGGATGGCTTTGGCAATAAGTATCCTACAAAGGTTGATATGCCATTAGACAAAGAAACCAAACCAAATAAAAACAAATCAAGGTTTTTGCATGATCACTTGCAGAACTGGCGTAACACACTCTTCTCGCTTTTGACTAAACTAAACGAGGTAAGTAGTGGTGTAATGGTTAAAGTCATGGGAAATGGACTCGTCGCCCCGAGTTCAAATCCTGGACGTGTTAATTGCATTTCACTTTGCGCTAATACCCTTGGGAAAGGTATGAATCCTACTCTCCCTCTAGCTATGGATAAATAGTAGGGCAGACTGGGCTCTTTAACCTTGGTTAGGCAACCGGTCTAAGAGAAGGAAAACTCTGAATTCAAACCTGTTGAACCCCGCTTAAGAAATTGACCTTGTGTCGCATCCTGCTCGTGCGGAGGGGTTGGTGTGGTTATATATATATATATATATATATATATACGGAGTTGAGAAACATAGTTAAGAGGCACAGCAATTGTTCAGCGAGTTACTATGATGTCGCAGCCCAACACGTTAGTGTCTACACCGCGGGGTCTTCCCCGTTGCAGCGATTTCTATTCGCTTTAAATGTGATATCGATTTTCATCTCGCCTGTGGTAGTTTGGATGTAACATTGTGTGCAAAATTATTGAATAGGACATAACTAGTGAGGTTCTACTATTATGCATCTTTCATAATTCAGATCAAAAGAGGAAGGAAAAGAAAAAAAAAGAAAGATCCATAAGACTGAGGTGGTTTCCCCTGATGAAACAGGAAAGTTTCAGATAATCACTTTTCAAAAATCACATTTAGTTGCACACCAAGAGAAATATTTTCATGATACCCTTGACTATAACGCTCGAGCCAACCACACAACCGTTGTATGTGTTTACTCATCTAACCCACGGGCAGGATGCGACATAATTTTAAGTGTTTTCCCTCTCCTTGACCGATTGCCGTGCCAAAGCGTGTGATCTCAATTTATCCATACCTGGGATTGGGAGAGAAATGATGGTTTCATGCCTCTTCTGAGGGCATTAGCGTGAAGAACAATGATTTTTTGGTTTGGTTGTTTTATTCTACGGCATATCAACTCTTTTCGGGTAATTCAATGATGACTCATGTTATTTTGATTAAATAGTCACTCATCTAAGTATTAAACAGGCGAAGAACAATGAACGTAATTCCTAAGTTCTAGGCATAGAATACCTCTAGAGGGGGTCGATATGCCATTAAAATGTGTTATACTTATTATTAAATAGTGTTCAATATCGTGGATAGAGTATTCACATCAAAGGTTTGTATGGAAATCAAGTTAACGAAACATGGCTACTCACAGTTTGTCGCCTTTATGATTCGCAAACCAAACCTTGGTTTGAGAATAGCATAAGCGACAATCTGTCGGTAACCAAGCGCCGCTGATCTGACGTCTACGCTACCCTTATATATATATATATATATATATATATATATATATATATATATAAAGGATAGCGTAGACGCTCTTCTATATAAGGAATGGAGCACTCTGTGACGGCCTTTACACACAAAGCGATGCGTGTATTAAAACAGTTAAAATCCCCTTCCCATTCTGTAAGTGAAGACAGCCTAATGGTTAAGGTGCCGGACCAACCGATCGGATTTCAATTCCGGTTGTAGGTAGCTTACAAAATGTCTAGCCACACTGAAGAGACTTGATAAGTCAAAACACGTGTCTCTAGATGACCCTATATATATATATATATATATATATAGTATTGTGTCTTTAAGTAACTTTTTTATAGTGAATATTTGTTCAGTTATTTTTTGTCCAAGTTGTGAATATTTCATTTACTTCTGTTATTGGCTGCTTTAATGGATTCATTCTTTACTTCCCTATTTCGTATCCACTTAACTGAGAGAGACGGCAGAAAAATTTAAATATTTAACATTGTACGTTTCCCATCTAAGTAGTTTGTTTGAATTTAATTACACAGTAATAAACAAACACATCTCTTTTAAATGACACATTTTCACTGAAGGATCCACATGTCATTGTTTGAACTAAAAGCGAAAGAACTAAAAGAAAAGAAAAATCCGTAAACATTAAAAATCTTTACTTTTTAGGCTTTCTCTTTGTGAAAGTATTTTCTATAACAGGATTTGTTTTGACACGCAAATTGGTTGTACTATCTCCTGTTACTAAGTTGTCACCCATCGATGGACTGATCAGCTGATCGCTGTTTAACTCTGGTGATCTAGAAAGAACCGGGGCCTTGAACATAACTTATTCACTAAGCTGTTATTCTAGTCCATAGGAGTACAAATTGACTTACAGTACAAAACGTTCCTAAGTTGTTTCCAATCTATGGACTTAGCAGGGTTATCGTTGCTTAACTTTGGAAATATCTTGAAACTAGTGCGTTAAATGAGTTTTATTGTTTAATAGACATGATATAATATTAAACAAGAGACGCTATTTAACAAAAGCTTTTAAATATTAAACTCATGCGAATATGATCGTTCTTTCTTTCTTTGGATTTATTATCGGGGTGAGCGCGTACGCAAACCCCACACTTAGAAATAGCATGTCCGAATCGTCCACATTTGGGACGATCGCAGAAGTCAGCCGATCCGTAGTGCAATGGAAAGGCCTCGTTCTGGAAGAACAGTCTAGATGATCACTGTATCTACATCAGGTAAGTATGATATTTACCGCGTTTGTAAGGCACAAAGTCCCTATTAACGTGAAAAAATTGTAATGGAAAAATCTGAATATATAGACAAATTAGTATCCACTGCTTTATGTGATTATTTAATCTGAGCCGAATATAATTCTGAAGATACAAATTACATATTAATGATTTATTCAGAAAGGAAAACCTATTCTTGCTTTTTGTGTAAAAAATAGGGATGATTTTATTAATATTTGGGAAGATACTTAAAAAAAGATATTTAAAAATACAATTTTGTATAATAACCGAAGGGAAAAACTTTAGCGTGCTTGTCTGACACACAGCCTTTAAAAGTTGATTCACTTTCAATCGGTGAACAGTGAAATAATATCACAAGTTATCTCTATAGTGAGTGTTGGGATTTAAATTATAAAGGCTAGAAGTATGGGTCACTTAGGGGAAACCAAACTCACTAACAATGATTTAATAATCTAGTTTGCTAACCATTATATATATATATATATATATATATATATATATATATAATATATATATATATATATACCGACCATTACGAACGAGCAGGAGTTGACCCAAGGTCAATTTTAAAGCTGGGTTTTAACAGGTTTGAATGCAGAGTTTTCCTTTTCCTATACTGGTTGCCATACCAGGATTTAACTGCTCAGTCTGTCCTTTTTCCCATAGATAGAACGAGAATAGTTGGATTCATACCTTTATTAGCTCTACGTAAAATGAAAACAGCCTCGTCCAGTATTTGATCTCGTCTCGTCGTGTCCAATTCCTACGACGGTAACCAGTACACCACACGCCTCCATTATACCATACGAGGTGTTCATGTCTATTTATTGTATAGTTAACATCTATGCTTACCTTAGATGTGAAACAAAGTCAGAAGTATGGGGCACCCAGTAATAATCGAACTCACTAACAATGGTCTTCTAGTATAGCTTGCTAATCATTACACCACGTGAAGTATCAATGTCCGCTTATTGTATGTCCTCCTCTTTCTCATAGTAGCCTGACTATCTAACTCGTTCTATCATAGCCAACTTATATACAACCACGGGTCAAATCTTACTATAGAACGTGTACTCATGTTTTTAATGGTGATCGTGTGCAGCAAAATCAAAAGATATTTCTTAGAATACTATCATTCTATAAAGTGCGTTAACTGCTGTGACAGACAAATCATTTTAGTGCCGGCTACTGCTAAGACAAGTCTGTCGCTAGCATTACCTATAGAGTACATATTGACTCGCGTATTTTGTTGGAGGGTAAATATGCTCTTACATCAAAACAATTGTTTTCCTTTCCATTGTCAAATATAAACCAGAAAAAAAAAAACTTACTAAACATTAATATTAATCTCGTAATGATTGTTGAATTTATTGCACATGGTAGCAAGCTTTCTATTAACTTAATAACGTTAACATGTTCTAGCCGAAAGACTAAAACTATTTGTAGTTCAGTTTATGACTTAATAATATTGATGAGGCTCCAGTTTTACAGGGCTAGGGAGTGTGGAGTACCTCTTCATCGTCATTATTGCCAGGTCTACCCGGAGTGGTGGTAGCTTTTCAGGTTCTATCTATAGGTCAATTTGACCTATAGAACTGTTTAAAAATTATTTGTTTGCGATAGGACCATTAACAACAACAACAACAACAACAAACTCTTAAGAAAGTGTTTCACAAAAATATAAATATGTACGTACAATGAACGCTATTGCCTAACCTTTTGGAATAAGATAACCCACGACGAGTTGATAAGTCGTTAATATCTTAGGAATTTGCAATTATTAATTATGATTTAAATTTTATAGATATGTTTATAAATATATCTTATAGATATGTTTATAAATATGTTTTATATATGATTACCAGTAATCACTATTTGATCGCTAAAAATACTAGAATTTAGAATTATTATCTACAAAGTACTTAGCACCTGCTATTAGGAAGAGGAACGTAAGTCCAATTTACTAAAGTAATTTAGTCATGTTAAGTAAATATCTTAACCTTTGCAAGATGAGTCGGCAAAAATCTGAAGAATCAAATATCTCTTACAGCAATATCAATTAGCCCTAGAGTGTCATACGCTATTTAAATTTCTTTCAAATTTAGATTTCGTAACAATGTAAATACAATGTTGGGCATAAGTAATAGGCAACTCTTGTATCTTTTGATAATTATAAATTCCTATATACAATCTGGACAACAAAGTAATTCAAATGGTGCTGATTAGTGCATTCACAAAATACAGAAAATTGATGAGAAAAATGTGCATGAATATTTTTATAATACAAATGTGCCTTTAAAACTATTTTGTACAATGTGTCATTATCAAAGATTTCTCTTCTAAGGTAGGCTTTTTAAAAATCGATATATATATATATATATATATATATATATATATATATATATATATATATATATATATATATATGGTGTTTAAAGAAAATGGATATAAGTTCACAAACTTGACCAATTATCGTTCAAATGATCTTAGATTATAACATGTACAGAAACAAATTAGTATTCTAAGTTTAATGTTTTTCTTTCAGATATAATAATGCCATTAATTGGAAAAGAAAGGGCGCTTAGACTTTAAACATAAAATACTGAGTTGTTTCTACAAATGCTATTAAAATATGAGTTTATTTATCTATTTGTTTCTTTTGCTATGCCTCCTTGGGCATCATACGCCTTTTCTATCAACCTTTAATGATATTGGTTTTAGATATTTTCACATAACACATACACTATTAATATAATAGCTATATACAGATAAAAGTCTGTTTAGTAATTCATTTAATAGTTAAATGCCCTCTTAAAAAATGCCCTCTTAAATTATTTTTCTTATTGCGTCAGAAAATTTGAATGAGAATTAAGTTATTAAATTACGAAATAAACACCTCAAATGAGTTCACATTTTTTTAAACACCCAGTGTATACGTTGAACGACAAAATAATTCAAATTGTGCTAATATCTTCATAATACAAATGTGCTTTTACAATTATTATTCACAAACTTATATATATATATATATATATATATATATATATATATATATATATATAATGTGTATATACATATGTATGTGTGTGTATATACAGGGTCATTAAAAAACGATAACACTCTTTATGGGAGTAGCTTTATGATATAATTCTCTTCATGTTGATCATTCCTGTCAACACATATATTTCAATGTGAGTATCTTAATAAGAAAAGCAGAACTGATATTACGGAGACCACCAGGAAAAGATAGAAGAATGTGTGGACATGGATGGTGAATAGGTGAAGACTTTGAAATCAAAATATCATAAAGGATCTCCCATAGAAATGTTAAGCAATTTTTAACTACCTTATATAGAAATATAACAATTATTTTTCAAGTGTGTAGACTGTAAATTGAACGAGATACAACCCATTATCCCATGAAAATAAAAATAAAATCAGAACAAAAACAAATTACAAATACAATTAACACCAAAAACACTATAAAACATATTCAAATAAAAAATACGAAAAACTGAAATTGTCATATGGATAGATATATGTGAATGTATATATTGATAATTTTTACCTTGCTCTGGGATAAGTGCTGATTAGGGTCCGCTACCTTTTTCTAAAATTACACAACAAAAGATAAAAGCAGTTTACTAAAGATTTCTAGAATAAAAAGAAAGTAAAGTAAAAAAACAAAAACAAAAAAAAAAACAGAAATTAAATAAAGATTTTTAAGGAAATTCAAAATAAAAGAGTATGCAAAAACGATTAAATTAACGCGAATGAATAAATAAATAAAAATAATAATCAATACCATATATATGGTGTTGGACAAAAACAGTGAAGAAATTAAACCATATTTCATTAGGGCCAGTGATTTTAATGAACACTTCAATGGTTTAGCTACACAGAGGAAGTGATTATTTTCAGCTTTTTAAAACCCAGACAACTAGTTAGTTGTTATTAACAAATAACTAATCACAATTTAGGAAATTAAATCAGGGTAAAGAAAATTCTCAGAAAATTCTACTTTTTGGTATTCATGAGAATTTTCATTTTAAGAAAATTTTGACTTTTCGCTACAATTAAGGGGATAACAATAATCAAGGAAAATAATCACTTACTATGTGTATCTAAAATAAGTTTCATTGAAATTTGTGACAATAATTTAAAAAATGGTTAATTTTTTTCCCTGTCTACTTGTTTGTCCAATCATATATATATATATATATATATATATATATATATATATATATATATCAATTGTGGAATCTGATTTATTCGGTCTGTTTTACTCCTCCGTCATCGATTTTTTTAATATCAGTTACACATCACTGACTATTGTCCTCATCTTGGTTTTTATATTCTCAACATTTCGATCTTTGCACCTTTATTAATAAGAAAGAAGAGCAACATGAGAAGGGTAAGATAACTAAGGAAGTTGAATTCAATTAACTGATATAAGATTCCCCAATAAATAATCAGTGGAATGATTCTAGTGTAACTCAATGAACTGAATAAAATGTTCGAAATTTCCCAACGGTTATCAGCCACGACAGAAGGCCTGAATGTACGGGGTGACCCCTCCAAGAAAAACAGAACCCAAATAAATTTTATTTAATTTTATCAACGTCTATAAAATTTCAAGAAACTTATTGGACTTTAACTTCAGTCTTTGTACAATCATTCCTCAAAGTTACAGTTATCTTGGTTGCTTTGCTTTAACGGCATTCTCTGTCTAAAATATGCTCCAATACAGCATCAATGTTTCTTTATATCCTAACACTCACCCTCCGACTAGATCTTTAGAATTAAGATTTTGCATAGTTCCAAACTCTCTGAATTTCTGGACCCAGTCAATAATACTGCTTTTTGATGGAGCACGGCGACATCGAAACTTTCTCCGAAACTTGGCTTGCACTGCAGTGTATGACTTTTTGGTAGAATAGGTCTCCACGCAAAATGTACTTTCCTTGGTTGACCATGACATATTAGGGAAGATTATTTTTTACAATGTTTTTAGTACAAGTTGACTGTATATACAGAAAAAAATTAAAATTGAAATTAACAGTTTTATTAAAAATTTGTGGGTTCTGTTTTTTTTTTGTCACCCTGTATGTATTTACCCAATTCTCACGCACAAGCACATTTTGACAATATTAATTTTTAAGCTGGGTTTAACAGGAATGAATTCAGAGTTTTCATTCTGAAGATTGGTTGTCATACTAAGCTATGTAGCTCAGTCTGCCCTACTATTCATCCATAGCCGGGGGGGGGGAGAATAATTTGATTCAGACCCCTCCAAGGATACTAATGGTATGTGAAGTACAAAAACGTTCGTCCAGGATTTGAACTCGTGCCACACTGTCTATTTCCAACGAAGATAACCATTACACTACGAGCACCAACAATGAAACGTTGTGAAATAACAGCTCCTCATTTCAGAAATTCAGTGGCGTAGTGGTTAACGTGCTGGTCTACAACATCATAGTAACCGAGTTCAAAATCCAGTCGTACAATTGCATAATCTTTCAGTCTTACACTCTTGGGTAAGGTATGAACCTCCTCATCCAACCAGCTATGGGTTAACTCTTTGTCTACTAAACTTCCCCCACGACCGTACCTCATTTTCGTGGTATTATTTTACCTCTATGATGGGATATTTCAAAGTTTACTATTTATTCACTTCAGAACTCATTCTATTCCAATAAAGTCCTATTATTATTGTGATCCGAGTCCTTTTACTCATTTATTATGAACTCGTGCGAGAACCGCTGCCAGTGGTTTATGGTAGGATCACAGTAGTGGGAGAGCTGCTGTCAGCTTAACTCTTTGCCTATTTTAAGTTGCTCATACGGCTCTCGCGCCACTGCTCACATAACCAAGTAAAATACAAAACCTTATGGTTAGCCCGTTATAATTGAGTAGAAAGACCAGATTAAAATAATAAAATGACTATATTTGAATGGAATGAGATCTGACGTGCATAGATGGCGGACTTTGAAATATCCCATTATACAGTTAAATAGTACCATTAATGTTCTTATAAAAGGATGGGTTTAGCATTGAAATAACCCACGAAGTTTGATATGCTATTTAAAAAAAGAAAACAAACCCAACCGAAGATGAGAAGAAAAGATGGAAAAACCGCTGATAAGAGAACAGATGAATAACAAGAAAGAGACAGTGTAATGGCAATGGAAAGTAGATATTCTCCAAACATATTCAGCACAGGTTGGATGTGACACATGGTCACAAGGATCGAACTCGCTTTTCAGTAGTGATTAATTTGCAAGACTAGCTTGCTAACCATTACACTACGATGGGACACCTTCAAAGTTTGAAAATTAAAAAAAAAATACAATACACTCATCTCTGCTGAAATCCAGGCGTAAATGTTTGTCAGTTTCTGCGATAACGAATTGTCTTTATCATCAGCCGATTTACTTGGACTTACGCCCCGCTCTTGCTTATTATTCTAATCACACCATTTCGGCCGTTATACCCTCTGGCCTTCCGTGGTTGACTGTCCTAGTCAGTAACCTTCCGGGAATTTCGAACCTAATACCTTATTCAACTCACAGAGTTAGATTGTTCTCATTCCACTGCCTTCGCTTGGAATATATCTCATGTCAGTTAATTCTTTCTGGTCAATTCCTCTCCGAAATGACGCTAGCCTCTTTCCCGAAACCACACTATTTGTAGTATTCCATATAGTACTTGATACGGGGATTGAACTTACGACCGCCAGGTAAGTAAATACACTTCCATTGAACCATGATATATATAAAAAAAATAGGACATCAGTCTAATTATATTTAGTGAATAATATTCAATTTCTAGTCTTAAAACAAGGATAAAATCATCGTGGCGTAGTGGCTACGATATTGTAGTAAGTGATTTCGAACTCCCATTGTGCTATTATGTTCATTTTTTTAAAGTAATACATTTGGGAGAGGTATAAAGCCACTCATCCCTCCAGCTATGGGTTAAACAGTGCCCTTATTGTTTTTCTATAAGGGTGGCTTTGAAATTCAAAATCCCATAAAGATTGATATGCAAAAAAAAAAAACCCTTAAAAAGTGCAATTTTCTATTTTTAATATTCTATAAGTTATCTAAAACACAACTTTTAAAAAGTCTACTACATTTGAAAGAGTTTTTTTTTTTGCTGATCTTTAACAATTTGAAACCAACTATTTTCTTGCAGATACTCTTTATCTGAGCCCTAAAAATTCTCAAAAAATAAAATACAATGTTAATTTAAAATTTAAACCAGGTTGCAAATATCTCTTGTGTAAATCTAATCGATCATTTCCCTAAAAAAGTGTTTTGAATGATCACAATATTTAAACTTTTATAATTTATTAAAACGTTATTTCGCTGTACCCGAAACATTCAGCGTAATACTTCTATAAAGATTCTTGTCTGCTTGAAATATAGGGCTTACGGTGTATAATAGAATAATAAACCCGTAACATCGGATAGCAGAATTCATCTCCTATGATGATAACTGATGAGTTTTTTTTTATTTGTTTAATGGTATATCAACTTTCATGGGTTATTAAATGCCAAAGCCATCCTTGTAGAAAAACAATAGTAGTACTATTTAACCTTATAGTTAGGAGAATTAGGAGTTTCATACATTTCTTAATGCTATAAGTCCGAAAGGGAACGTAATGGCACGACAGGAATTCAAACTCGTTTACTGTTATAGGTGATACACTCCTATTGACCAATGGAATGTGCCGACAGGTTACTATAAATAACACGGACAATAGTGTCTTAGCAGCAAGCCAATGCGAGAAAGTCAATACTCTATTGTCGGACGTAGTTTTCCACATCTCTCTATTGTATTTGTCTACTTTCTGTTAATACATTTTTCTACTTTTGTTACCCGTCGTTTTGTTCTTATTTGACCCCTTAAAACCTCACAACACTTACTAAGATGTTGCAATCCAAATCATTAGCCACTACGCCATGAAAATCTCCGCAATGATAACTGTTACGCAACAAGCGCTACCGTGTATAAACCTCGTATAGAAGACGATGATTGACTTTTGATCGAGAAATTATTAATCTATGTAATTGATTTTATAAAGATAAAGCTTGCTCCAATTCATTTATGTTTGTATTTAAGCTTACAAAAATATACTTATGCATAGGCATATTACTTATGTCATTAATTTATTTATTTATTCATTTTGCTAAGATTTTTTACAAAAAATTTAAGTTCCATAATCACCAGGGCATCTGTTTAGTCTTGAGAGACGATGCCTCTGCGCACGGACCTAAGCGAAGGCTTGGGCAACATTATATGAACGACTAGCAATTGTTCATGAGAAAGTCTCTTCCCTGCACAACACCGATGTTGATCAAAGTAGGAGTAAGGATTTATAGTTGGCATGGATATCTTCGCAGGATTTGAAAAAAAAAAAAAAAAAAAAAAAAGATTAAGAACAAAGTTGGTCTCTCTTAGGGACAACAGCTCCTGGTTTTCAACCACGATGTTATTTTCCTTGGTTGCTTGTCCAC
>CM042137.1:77802882-77805382 GCA_023376005.1 Doryteuthis pealeii
TTAAATTTAATTTAAAACAAATTTGAAAACAATTTCATATAGAATATATCGCCTGCATTCAATTGTTATTCTGTCGTAAAATTAGGCTTGTCTTGGGTGTATTCTTTAAACTCCCCACGACACCAAAATCTATATATTTACCTAAACCCCTCCACATAAACAAGATACGATACAAGGTCAATTTTTAAGCGGAGTTTATGCCAAACCAAGATTAAAAAGCACAGTCTCCTTTTACTATTTAACCATAGCTGGAGGGAGAATAGTTGGATTCATATCTTGTCCAAGGGTATTTGCACTATGAGAAATGCCAACAGTCTCGTCCAGGATTTGAACTCTGTTCGCCATCCATATAAATCTTCGAGCCAAGGCTATCCTTGTAGAAGTACAGTAGTGGTACTATTTAATCAATAGTTGAGGAGATGAAGAGGATCCATACTTATCCCAAGGGAATTTGTCAGAAAGTAAATGAACAGCATGACTGGAGTTCGAACTCGTTTACTATGATGTCACATTCTAGCACGTTAGCCACTACTCCTCTTATATTTACATTTTGTAAGTAGATATTTCTCAAGAGTTTTTTCCATGGTCCTATCAAATACGAATAAGTTTTAAACATATCTATTTTGCCCATATATAGGACCTTAACTAGTACTATCATTCCGTTGTAAGAGAGTTTGGAATTCAAACGATCATAGACATGAGTGGCGACCACACAACCAAACCTGCTTACGAACCAGTGGGAGACTCAAGCTCATAATTTTAGAAGTGAGAAGCAAACTCATTTCAAAAGCTTGTCGACCATCACCTAGCCAAAATATTTAACTTTTCCACTACTCGCTGTAATTCTTCTTTTTGTTTTCTTTGGGATTTTCTACTTTTAAGATCTTTTTTACACTTTCCCTCTTGCTTTCTACAATTTTCAAACAATTTTCCAAGTGAGAGAATTTGTTTTTATTCATATTCTCTGGCAAGTTTCTAAAAACAGATTTTCTTTATTTCATAAAAAGAATATTCAGTATTATCTGCGTTATTCGGACTATTGTCCTCGTCTTCATTGTTATCTGTACAACGTTTCGGCCGATATGCCCTCCGGCTTTCTTCAGGTATTTCTTGTCGGACTCGGAAGAACTGAAAAGGGCAGGAGGGCATATCGGCCGAAACATTGTACAGATAACAATGAAGATGTGAACAATAGTCCGAATAACGTAGATAATACTAATCATCAAACCTCATCTCAAACATTCAGAGAAAGAAGAATATTCAGTTTTTTTTTCATTTTTTATCTCGTTACTTTTCAATATTTCTATTCTCTATCTTAAAACCCCGTTAATTTTAATGGATTGTTTAAAACATTTTAATTTCTTACAGACATTCTCATCAAAACTTATTTCATGGAATATTAAAAAAAAAAAAAACTATTAAATATAGTAACAAGAATAACCAAAAGTTGTCTCCATTGCATGTGTTAAACGAATCAATTTTTCGAAAGATAATGCCTTTGGATGTATCAAAACTTGAATTATCGTCGATCCGTCACCACATAAACTTATCAGAGACCAGAGGAGGTCACATGCCAAGTTTCAAATCATGAGGATCAAATGCTGAGTAGCTTATGAAACACAACCAAACAAACCGACGTACAAAATTATATATATATATATATATATATATATATATATATATATATATATATATATATATATATGTATGCATGTATGTGTGTGTGTGTGTGTGTGTGTGTCAGCGAAACCCAGAACATAAAGATATTTTCTTAAAATCTCGAAGGGAATAAATCAAATTCCAGTTCAGTTTGTAGTCTTCGATGGCTCATAAAATTTCTCCCCATCCAATTTATAGATATATTGGATAAAACAATGTAATGCTAACTAAAATCTTTCACTCCTTTTTTAGCGAGCCAAATTGGACTGGAAATTGCTTTATTCTCTGAGATAGAACATTTTATGTACATTTTTTTGATAGAAATAAAACGATGTGTTTCCGTCACGCAAGTATATATATATATATATATATATATATATATAATATATATATATTATTGATAATATAGTGAGCTACACTTATAAGTAAATAGTGCTCAATGCCATGGATAGAGAATTTATATCTAAATTGGGATAGCGTGGATATGAAGTCAACGGCGCTTGATTACTGACAGTTTCTCGCCTATACCGTTTTAAAATCATAATTGCATAGACCAGAAACTGTTAGTAGCCAAGTACCGTTGACTTCATGTCCCCACTAACCTAACTTATATATATATGACAAATTTTAGCAATATTTATATATGCGACAATTCCATAATCTATATCATAGAGATATTTCACAACTTCGTTATACAATCGATACACTACCTTTTGTTGGATTAAATTGAATACACAATTAAAAATTCCTAGTTAGTTCATATATTAATGTTTATACCAAATTATTTTCTTCTAATATATTACTCCATGCTGCATTTTCTGTACAGAGAGATCTTATCAAT
>CM042137.1:77810382-77812882 GCA_023376005.1 Doryteuthis pealeii
GGAATAGACTCCCTCACTGATTGGCTGATACCGACTTTAGGTCACCCCGACTATATATATATATATATATATATATATATATATATATATATGTGTGTGTGTGTGTGTGTGTGTGTGTGTATGTGTGTATTTGTGTGTGCGTGTGTGTGTCGCAGTAAGTTTTAGATTGATGTAAGTACTTTTTAAAGTGGGTATTTCTTTTCCTTGCATCCTAAGCTTATTGGCACAACGTACTCTTTTTAAACATGTGACATACATCAAACTTAGTAATTACTAACAATCACGTGTAATGACACACGTTTGAGGACGTGAGGGTAAAGAAATACTAAGTTTCAGAAGTACTTTCAGCAATACAAAACTTGTTGCGACAAACTTTTGAATACCCTCTATATTCAGGGATCGGCAGAATGATCTCCCAAATGTAAAATAGCTGCACCACAGGCGCCATTCGCAGAGCGAGTAAGAAGTCAATTTTTGTTTTAGCAGACAAACCATTTTAGGCAATGGCATCAGGTTCTGAGATGCATGGTGGGATCGCACTCAGTAGATATATCCCCTTGCGATCAATTCCTCTGGGAATAACGGAAGATTCAAGTCTTTAAACATAGACCGCAGACAGCTGACAAACCGAAAGATATATTCCCTTTGAATTCGTAGCAATACGAAAAGTAATGGCAAGGTGAGAACTGCAGATTGAGGCTAAAAGATTGTGTAGCTCATGACGGAAAGCACATTTAAAAATAAAGCGGGTACGATGACAACAAAAAAGATGGCAATCAGAGTTCTTAAATATAATAAAATTTAAATGAAATCTTTTTAAAATCGAGAGATCATTCTATCAGACTTGATATATATATATATCAACACCCCGCATAAGCTGGATGTGACACAAGGTTAATTTATCAAGCGAAGTTTAACAGATTTGAATATAGAGTTTTCCTTCTCCTAGACTGGTTACCTAGCCACAGTTAAAGAGCTCAGTCTGTCCTACTATTTACCCATAGCTGGATGAGGTGTAGTTGGATGGATACCATTCTCAAGAGTATAAGTGCTATCCGAAATGCAAACAGCCTCGTCCAAGATTTGAACTTGAGTCAATGAATCCATTTCCTGCGACTATATATGTTCCCGGCGGATGACAGAGTGAAAATGAAAGAAAAACAACAACAAACAAACTGTGGAACATGAATTTAAAGGTCGAACCAAGTGTAATTAGTGTCTGAAGGGTTTAGAAATGAATCTAGGGGGAATTAGAAATCAGAGGCAGAATCTAGACCATCCTAACAACAGTATTCTAAGATCGGATAGAATATACAGAATGGTCCTGAAGACCTTAGGAGACTTGTTGTTACTTAGCCTCAAGTGAAAGAACGGATTTTTATCAATCCAACGAGAGAAAAGAAATATATTATAATAAAAGGGTCCGCTTAGTAGTTTTATTTTTTTCCAATTCATTTCGGTGGGTGCGACACGTGTTTCGGATTGTTTAAGTTTAGGTATTAGCTTGAAAAGGATTTTAAACAATCTCACACCCGTGTCACGCCTACTAAAATAAATAGAACAAATTCAAAACTCTTTAGAGACCTTTTTTATCAATGTACAGATGTGTGTGTGCCAGACACTATCTGTTAATATCGTCTACAGCATTAAATGAGAATCAATTAAACTCGTATAGAAAAAATAAATTCAAAGAATGTCGCATATGAAGTCACATTAGATATCATAACAAATTATAAGGGAAGAAAAAAAAAACATTAGTTGTTTACGTTTAAATGTCATTTTAAGGGTTTGAAGTATTTAGTAAAAAAAATGTTACCACGTTTTAAGCTGATAAACTGCATTTTATTCATTCAAGAAGAAGAATTATTCTTTAAAAAAATATGGTTTACTTAAAGATTATGACATTTTTATTTTATTCTGCAAGTGTTGCAATTTAGATACACTAACTATAATAGCTATTAATCTACTGATTACAATCTATGTGTACGTCTGGTGGAGTATGTGTTAGTATATTAATATTGTTGTGTATGTGTGAGTGTCCGTGTATATGGGATAACATTCTTAATTCTTTGTCTATTTAAACCGCTCACTGTGGCTCTCCTGTTTCTACGCATACCATACCCAAGGAAAGAAAATAAAACTAATGGTTAGTTCATAATAATTGAGCGGAAGAACTCAGATGACAATAATAAAAGTACTTTATTTGAATAGAAGGAGTGCTGAGGTGAAGATATTGAACTTTGAACTATCCAATCATAATGGTAAAAAATACCAAGAACATTTTCTACGGCTGTGAAGGAAATTTGGTAGGCAAAGAGTTAAAAAGTGTTTCCCTAAATATACACTCTTGAAACTGTACAATTAAGGGACCCTATTTTAAGGTCACCCCAAAGTTATGGTGAGTTTGTACATTTTATAACATCTTGATACTGATAATGATGTTTTACACATTTACTTTCAGATACAAATTAACTAAAATCTAGAAATTTGCATATATAAT
>CM042137.1:77817882-77820382 GCA_023376005.1 Doryteuthis pealeii
GGGAAATTCATTTCTGTTCATTTCTTTCTTTGAAGAAGCCATTTACAGTTTTAAACATACCAACATTTTGAACTGTACCTTCTCTCTCTCTCCCTCTCATAATATATATATATATATATATATATATATATATATATATATATATATAATAAGACTCTGTGTATATTTATAGAAGTGCAAGTGTAATCACGTAACTTTGTGAAAACTTAAGAAATTGACTTTTCATTCGGCTTCACACTCTGAATTGTAATTTGAATCATCTAATTCAGAAGAAAAAAGAGTTTTTCAAATTGGGATGGAAAAGCTGAATCTTTTAGGAAGTATTCCCTATTCTAGATTTATTCTCTCAACAATTTCTCTGAAACAGTCTTTAGCTACGTGCCATAACCAATACTAACGTCCCCATGAAGAATTTACATACCTATATCAGTTTATAACGAATCTTTCTCTATGAAAATATTGCTGGGTTCAGTCTCATATTTGCTGGAGGATAAGACCAAGAAGTCGAAGTTAAATCATTGGGAGAACAGAGAGAGCTTCAAAAATCGGCATTCTGAATGTTTAGGAAATCGAAGAAATACATAAACACCTCATGAAATATTATTTAATACCCGTGGGGAAAAACGATAGAATATCTTTTGCAACAAATATAAAAGTTCAGCAATCGAATGATATATTTCAAATACAACAGTAACTTTAACAAATTAAGAAACTGAATCAAATTTAGAGATTTCAATAGACTTTTTCGATTGTCAGTAAAACTGTTTCCAAGATGAAGAAAATGTGTCAGTGGTTTGAATATCTGCACTTAAAAATCATTTCTAGTAGGGAATTTGATTCATGTCATTAAAATGAACTTCAGACTTTATTCTGATATATATATATATATATATATATATATATATATATATATATATAAAAGAGAGAGAGTTTTGCTCAGTCGGTAGAGCATCCATCTTGGAGCTACGTGGTTTCCGGATCGATACCGGGCCTTACCAACTAAGCGCATGGGTAGCACAGATTGGTCTTCTAATCCATCTTGCTAACCATTACAACACACGAGGTGCGCTTAAAAAATTAGGAATAGGTTAATTTTAACACAAAGATCCTCCTTTATATATATTATATATATATATATATATATATATATATATATATATAGCTGTATTTTTATGCTGAGTCATTTTCATTCATAGTAAAATGATTTTGCCTCGTTTATTTTTGTTTTAGTTCTTATTTCTAAACCTAGCCTCCAATGTGACACGGCTTTTCTACGGGAAATGCCGAACCCTGCCGAAGCGATTCACGGAATATAGATTAGAGTCACATTCCCGCACAGACTGTCGTTACATCGCGACAAAATGTAGTAAATTAAACAGCGACAGAAAGACGAAAAAGAGACAAGGAAATGGTATACGAGCTATGAAGGAAGAGAGCAAAAACATCAACAGAGGACGTAGCGTAGTCCTATACCAAAGAAAATAGAATTGGGTCGAATAGAGCGAAAACTGAATAATCGTTTATTTAGATGAAGGAAAGGTAAAAGGTAGAATGAATTAACGAACGATATAAGCATTTTGAAAGATAATCTAAGTAAAGACAGGAACGAGAGTTGTGAAGGATAAAAGAGAAAAGAGAGAGAAGAAGGAATAAACACGTAAAATAAGACAGGAAAGATGAGGTAAATTAAGAAGGAAAAGAGAAATGAAGCGAAAAACGCCTAAAATCTAGTTATTTACCTTGCCTAAGTTTGGCATAAGGTCCTAGAACTGGGTAGATCTTTAGGAAAAGTAGGTAAATTGATTGGAAAAAAAAAAGAAGAAAGAATGCTTTGCCGAAATGAATGAATTAATGGAAGTTTGGAAATTAAGGCAGAAAGGAACGAGATGAAAAATTGCAAATAAGTAAGAAAACAAAAAAAAAAAAGAAACAAAAAAGAGAAAGAGGCTAATGTGTAAATTGGGACAAAAAAAAGTTAAGGAATTAATACGAGTTATTAAAAGCTGTGAAAAAAATCGAATGAATGACGAGGCGAGGGTGTGTGGACAAAGATTAACAGAAAATAAAGAGAAAGAGAGAATAAAAGCAAGTGATATGGAAAAATGAAGGAAAGAAAAAGAATAACAAATTGTAGATAAGAAAATAAGACAGTGTGTGTGTGTGTGTGTGTGTGTGTGTGAAAACCAGAGAGCGAGCCACATATAAAGACTGAGAGAAACGGAGAGAAAGAGAGACAGTCAGAAAGATAGGTAGAACGGGTTAGAGAAGGAGAAAAACATTGAGCCGGTAAAACAGGGAGATGTACTTGGAGATTCAAAGAGAGAGAGAGAGAGAGAGAGAGAGAGAGAGAGAGAGAGAGAGAGGAGAGAGAGAGAGCGAAAGTCAATTAAGAAAAAATAAAAAGACGGAGTGAAAAGAAACAAAAAATAGAGAAGTTTAACAAGAAAGAAATTGAAATAGAAAAACAACATAGGGAGAAAAGGGAGACAATATAGGTACA
>CM042137.1:77832882-77835382 GCA_023376005.1 Doryteuthis pealeii
AAAAAAAAAAGAAACTAAAGAACTAATTTCGAAAGTTTTAGCTGATTATGAAGATAACCACAGTTCTAAAACGACATTAGCTATTTTGGAGGGATATGGAGACGTCCAACATTTAGAAAGGATCAAGAAAGCCAACAATATTGACTGCTACAGAATAAAGTCGCCGATTTCGAGAAGATGTATTTTGCACTTGAAAACTCCGAAAAAAATTTTATCTTAACCCTTTACACCCCATGAAGAGACTATAGTCGATTACGTACACGTGCACTTTAGACACGGAAGCCGAGTCAACTCGGTTTTGATAGTCGTATACCTTGTGGGATTATCCACTGTTCATATAACGTATTACGCGCATGTTATTTTTAGAGAGAAATTGCAATAACTGATCTGCACAGGATTAGCATGTTACATCACCACGATGTGGGGACGTATTTCGAAATTTATAGCTAGAGTGAAACTTTAATTTCAACAACATTGCAAGATGGCTGAGGGTAATTTCTAAGATTTTTTCTTCTGGGATTTTTAAAGGCGCTGTTTAAAGGCCGAGTCCATTTCACATGCCTATAAACGTTACGTTTATAGGCATATGAAATGGACTCGGTTACCTGAGTTAAATTTCTGAACAGAGGCTGTCTTCATAACACATAGCGCTAATACACTTAGGAAAGCTATAGATATTATTATTCTCCAAACTACTAGGGGTAAATAGTGACGCAAATTGGACTTTTTTAAAAATTGATATGGCAGCCAGTCTAGGAGAGAGAAAACTGAATTCAAAACAGTTGTAAAACTGGAGAAAGATGGGCCTCGCAAGCTACATAAGTAGTTACCCCACGATCAAACAACGGAGGAAGAATAGATGTGGACATTCTCATTCTGATGGCAAATTTGAAAATATAGTTAAATTATGACATTGACTTTAGTGAATATTTGTATAATGACATGAAAATGTTTGATTTTATGTGAACCAAGTTATATCTGAATACTATGGTGTAATTTTTACCGTCATAGGAAATGGACACGGTGAGACGAGTTCAAATCTTGGACGAGGCTGTTTGTATTTCACATATTGCTAATAACCTTATGAAAGGTATGAATCGATCTATTCTCCCTCCAGCTGTGGGTAAATAGTAGGGCAGACTGGGCTCATTAGCCTTGGTTAGGCAACCAGTTTAGAAGAAAACTCTGAATTCAAACCTGTTAAACTCCGCTTAAGTAATTGACCATGTGTCACATCTTACTCGTGCTGGGGCTAAAAGTACATCTGAATACAATAGTTAATATGGGTCTAAACTATTTTTTAATATAAGTTGTGTATCCAGTTTGGGATACCGATTTCAGTAATTTTCAAGAAAAGAAGTCAGTATCTGCATTATTATTTAAAGAATCTATCAGCACAATGAGGATTAATATATTCCTGTAAGAAGAGCCTGCAGATTATTAACTAATCAGACAAGCTTGTGTTTCTCTGCAGAAATATGGCCCCTTCTTTGATGCCCTCAAAAAAGGTACTAAAGAGAGATGTGAGGTTGACAGGAGAAGTTCGTTTGAAATGGTTTCAATGGAATGCTATGCGATTTTTGGAAAGAAGGTTTTTATTACAAATGTTAATTTGATAAAGGATACATTAAGAAGTGGGAAGCTTTATAACTCAAAGGTAACTCTTAATTGGTGGTGGTAGAAGGTATATTGGGGAATATTGCATCATTCTTCCTGGTGTGCCTATGCGAATCTTTCAAGGGTTTGAAAGCGGGAGGACTCAAAGGTGCACTTTATGACCTGAAATGTTCTAAATGGGGTAAGGGCTTCTTACGCGTTACGTAAGAATGTCAATAGCGTTAGACAGTAGATATTTCCTAAGGACACTTGCTGTAGAGTCATCCTTGATGATGGCAGAAAGTGATCATCAAAACCACACGCTCCTGATATCCTTAACCATTGAAGTTATGCAATATCTCAAGGTTGAGCTTGCAGTCGTAAGTGCAGCTAAAAACATATATCCCGTAACCTGGATTTGGTTGTCAGGGCGATACTCACGTAATGTATCATGGGCAGGAATAGCGTAGCAATTTTCTTTCTCCTACATAGGTTATCATACAAAAGTTAAAGAGCCTAGTCGGCTATATTGTTTAAACATATATGGGGGTATAATGGTTGGATTCATACATTTCCCAAGGATATTAGCGCTATGTTCAATGGAAACAGTCTCGACAAAAATTTGAACTCAGGTAGTCGTTGGTTGGTTGGTTTTAATGAAATAATTTTCATTAACAGATCTATTTAGTATACCACTCTGGGTCAGAGTGGTCCTGGGATTAATGGCAATGAAGGGGGACTCCACACCTCTCAGAGCTCAAAAATGGGAACCTCATCACTAGATGCAGTTTAGCATCATACCCAGGACACTCGGGTAGTCGTGTCCACTTTCTACGACTATGACCAGTATGCGAGATGCTGAATTGATAATCTTATTCCTTATCACACTATATTTAAACTCTTT
>CM042137.1:77840382-77870382 GCA_023376005.1 Doryteuthis pealeii
CAATAGAACAGTCACAACCTTAGGTTTCATACATGCAAAATTGCATGCATTTATCAGGTGACATTGATTCGAATACAAGGAAAATTGAAAAATTCAAGGTTTTTATTGGCATATGATGTTTATGATTGGATGAAGTGATATGCGTACGTATTCTATGTATTTGGGGATGCGTATGTGTGTTTATGGACAGTGCAAACGTTATGTATACAAATCGGTGGGTTTGACACACATTCACATTGTTTTACTAGTGTGCATCTTCTGAACAATGCTGAAGTGTGAGCGTTTGTATTCGCATGCATATGTGTGCGTGGGAGTGTGTATTTTGTTAGACGGATGTTGACATAGGAAAAATACTGTCAACGGTTTGGGTGTGGGGTCTATGGGTGTGGAGCTATACAATTAAGAATGTTAAATAATTCTAATATATATATATGTATGTGTGTGTGTGTGTGTGTGTGTGTGTGTGTGTGGTGTGTGTGTGTGTGTGTAAAAACTAGCATGAAATGGAACCAATCATTGAAATTGAAAATTTCTTTTTGCGTCTACCCGAATGGTGACGTGAAATAAGATTTGAAATGACTTTCATGCAAGACTATTTATTTGCCAAAAGGGTGTTGAAAATTAAGTGTGAGGTTTTGACTTAAGCCTGATATATTACCAGGGTTTCAGTCGCACCCTCTTTCCACTACCTCTTCGACTTCTTCCCTCATCCATATATCACAGAATCTTTACTCACCCCCTTTTACTCTGTTCTATCTTTACCTAATTTTATTATACTTTCGCATACAGTGACATTTGATTATCTCGTTCTCCCAATTCATCTACTCCTTACCAGATTATCCATCTTTTCTTCTAATCTCAGTTTGGTTTGCTTTCTTTGTTTAATGACACATCAACCATCGAGGGTTATTTAATGCAAAAAACATTCTTTTAAAAGAACAATAGTGGTCCTAATGCAAAGTTGAGAGATGTGGCTCATACTCTTCGCAAGAGTATTAGCCTGAAAGTAAACGTAATAGCGCTACTGAAGTTCGAACTCGTTTACTACAATGTCGCAGTTCAGCACGTTAGCCATAACTTCCGCTCTCAACCGGAGGATAAGTACCTGTTAGGGTCCCACCTTTAAGTCCAAATATTATGTTTAAAATTATGGGTATTTGATAGGACTGTGTGCAAAAAAACAAAAACAAAACGGAAAAAATAAAAGATCACCTACCAAACAACTACACAAAAGATTGTAAATATAAACGTACAATTAATTCGAATTCCTGAACTCTAGGCAT
This sequence comes from Doryteuthis pealeii, assembly GCA_023376005.1. Taxonomy (NCBI): domain Eukaryota; kingdom Metazoa; phylum Mollusca; class Cephalopoda; order Myopsida; family Loliginidae; genus Doryteuthis; species Doryteuthis pealeii. Next base: position 77,841,666 of record CM042137.1, read on the forward strand.
GAAATAACCCGATACGGGTTGAAATGTTCTCAAAATCAATCAATCAATCTTCTACCATGACATCTTCCGCCATCTTACTTTCATACTGTTTACACTACCTCTTAATTTCTATCCTTATCCCTTCCCTCATCAAATTTTTTAAAAATCCTTTTGCTTTTTACGTCCTTCATTCTTTCGTAGTTTAGAGCCCCTTCTCTTCTTCATTCCAAGTTTCTCATCCATAACTATTTATCCTAGCCTAGTCGGCTCCAAGACCAGATCAATGAGCACCCACTAAGGAACGAACTCCCTACACTAGCCTAAAAAGTGACCTTACTACAATAGGTTCTCCAAATCTTAACTTCCCGTATCTCTTTCCCCTTGTCTAACTTCATATTTCTTGTATTTCTTCATCGCTTCATTCTCTGTTCATTTCCTTCTTTCCTTTTTTCTATTCAATCGTCCCCTTTTTTCCTAGCATGGCAGAGAGAAATCCATTCCTTTCTGATACATCCATTCATGGATTGCTCGCCTACCTCTCAGACCAAAGTTGCTACATATTTTCTTAGCTCACTTCCCTCCTTTTATAAACGCGGGAAAAGGAGTGCTTAGGTGCGTTCCTTGATAGTCACGCATGCGCCAATGATGGCGCGCCAGAATCTATACGACTGCTTTTCACACTTATGCATGAAACGTACATGTAAATTAATTGCCCGAATTTAAACCGTCAATAACCTTCTGAGATGAATTGTTGTCAATATTCCCATATTAAATTTGGCGAATACATATACACACACAATATAGATATGTATACATGTACATGTATATATATACATACATGTATATATATAGACATATTAAATTTGGCGAATACATATACACACACATATAGATATGTATACATGTACATGTATATATATACATACATGTATATATATAACATTTAAATTTGGCGAATACATTATACACACACAATATAGATATGTATACATGTACATGTATATATATATACACACATGTATATATATAGACAAACACACATATATATATATACACACACAGATATATATACACACATATACACACACACACACACATATTACCACCATATATATATACCCACACACACATACATACCACACACATATATATACCCACACACACACATACATATATATACACCCACACACACATATATATATATATATATACACCACACACACATATATATATATATATACACCCACACACACACATATATATATATATATATATTATATATATACACCCACACACATATATATATATACACCCACACACACATATATACCCCTCATATATATAAATATATATATATAGAGAGAGATATATACATATTCAGAGGAGGGCGAGTTCCCATGGAGTAATAGCTAACTTGCTGGACTGCGACATCTTAGCGAATTTGAGCTCCAGTCGTGCTATAATATTCCCTTTTGGACTAATACAGTTGGGAATACCCTTGACAATAGAAGATGAAAAGTTAGCCTCATTGATACATCTTGGTACTTGTTTTTCAAGATAGATTTTCAATTTGCAATCATAACAACAATAAAAAAGAACAGAAATTCAACAAAATGACCCTGACTGATTTCGCTCTTAGACTTTTATTAACAAAGAACCCCACCGACCCTCATGCTACAATCTCGGTGAACCTATAAAAAATTGCCCGATGTCTGTGTGTACATATATGTGGGTGTTTATTTAATTTCTTAATTTTTTATAGACGTTATAAAACAAATCAGAAAGTGTTCGTTGGGTAGTGGCTAACCTACTGGACTGCGACTTCATAAAGTGTTCAGTGGTGCTATGACATTCATTTTGGGGCTAATACCGTTTGTAAATGCATGACCGACCCTCACTCCACCCATGGGTTAAATTGTACCACAATTCTTCTACGGTTCTTCTACAAAGATGGCTTTGGCATAAAATAACTGATGAAAATTGGTGTGCCGATAAACAAAGAAACCAAACCAATTGGGAATTATTTTTTTTTATAAACGTTTGAGGTATACTTTATTTATGGGTAATATATAGTGTCTGTATAGTGAACAATATTTGTATATATTTTTCGACAATAGACTTTGATATGACTGCTAAAACACGTCAAATGATATTGTAGAACGGGTGAGCAACTTTCAGCTTGAGGGGTGCCATCAAAGGGAGTTACTCAGCATGACACCCCTATGATCTAATAGGGTAGGGCAAGATATACCCATTCATCGAAAGAATATATATGAAAAAAAACAAAGCATCTACCAACTTTACGCTGATTTTTCATATGTTAGATTCCTGTATAATGTAATCATGAAAAACCAAAGATACATTAACGCTCTTGATCTCTAAAAATTATACACACACACACACACACACACACACACACACATATATATATATATATATATATATATATATATACTTTCCATAGACATCTGACTACACCTTTTCTCCCAATTCATCCAATCCAGTCTTGTTTCATCTTTTCCTATCATATTTTCTCTCAGTCTGTCTTTCACTCTTATTCTATGACATATTCCCCATCATCATTTCACACATTCACTACGTTTTCACTGATGTTAAGCAGCAATGCGCCTGTTCAGTACTAGATGGGTGACCATTTAACCAACGACACCAAAATGACATGATTCGGCATTAAATGACCCGGAAACGTTTGATATGCAGTATAACAAAACAACCAACCAGCTACCGATTTTTTTCTTCCCTTATACCTCTCCTCATCATATTTTTGTGTTCTGGATATGACAGACTACATCTGATGGTGAGGCTTTGGATCTAGGAAGTGTGCTGTATATTTTCATTATCATTACTCTCAGGCCGACCCTGACTCAGTGTGGTAGTAGCTCTTATGGTTCCATCTATGGAACAAACAGGTATATTAGGTACGATAAGCAAAAAAAAAAAAAAAAAAAATCAACACTAAAGAAAATAGTATAAAATATGAAGATGAAAGTATAATGAACGCGATTCCCTAACCAATAATAATAAAATAACCCAAGACGGTTTGATATGCCGTTAAAATCAATGAATCCAACAATCATCTTATTTATTGTTTCATTTTCCGTTCTATTTTTCACTCTCCATTCAACCGTCATTTAGAGTCTCTTCTTATAAGTAGCTCCTATAGAGCCCCCCCCATATATATATATATATATATATATATATATATATAAGTATGTAGAAAAAAGAGCGAGACGGATGCTTTAGTTTTAATTAGGAAAAATCTTAATTAAAATGACGCGTACACAGCAAAGCAACTTATATAATGAAGTGATTATGTCTAGACTTCCATCCTAGACGTATGCCTCCTATCTAGACGACAGGATCAATTTGAAAAAAAAAGAAAGAAATCCATACTGTATACTTTTTGATAAGTTGATTTTTGGCAAAACACAATATTATCCAAGTGCAGCACACTACTCACCAGACCAAGTATTATACGATATTTCCCTTTTTCCTAAATTGAAAATTAATCTTAAGATTCGAGGCTTTAGTTTTGGCTTCTTTGTTTAATAGTATATTAACCTTTGTGAGTTATTCAATGCCAAATCCACCATTTCATAAGAACAGGAGCAATGATATTTAACCCAGAGTTGGAGGGATCAATGGATTCATAAGTTTGATCTCATCAGACACGCAAACGCACAAAAGAACGAATTTCCACAGGGGCCGTGTTAGCTCAGTCGGTAGAGCATTCGGCTAGAAACCACAAAGTTCCTAGTTCGATACCAGTCCTCACCAACTCAGCGTATTAAAAGCACAGGGATATGTGTGCTTAAAGTGTGGAGCTGATGGTAGGTGGGCGCTCCATTCAGATGCTAAAACAATCTACTTGGTCTAGCGCTATTGAAAAGGGGATAGACTCCCTGGCTGATACCGACTTTAGGCCGCCCAGTCGACCTTTTATCGTAGATTAATGCTTGTAGTAGCATGAAAAAATAATTTCGTATTCCATTAAACTAAACCAAACAAAAGTAGTGGATAGGAAAAGAGTTTACATGGCCAGTATTTAGCCACATACACAATTTCCTAAATGAAATCTTACACTTCAGATCATTTATCTTTTTAATAAGCAAGAATTTGTAACTAGGGAGCTAGATCTGACGAGAGAATTCTGCCGTTCATAAAGTTTTAGTTTGCTTTCTTTGTTTAAGAACATATCAACCTTAGTGATTAATTAATGCAAAGCAGTACTTGCAGAAGTACTATTTGACCCATAGCTGGAATGACAAGAAGGTTCATACCTTTCCCAAGGGTATTCATCTGATAATTACTGTAATAGCGCGACTGGAGTTCGAACTTGCTTACTACGATGTCGCTGCCCAGTACTTTAGTCACTACGCTACGGGAATCTCGCTTTTGTGACTTGGAAGGTATTATAAGAAAGACTACGGCGCTTCACATATCAAAAGAGGAGTTTCAAGGACGTTTGAATTAATGGAAACATTGCTAGAATGGAGAGTTTTGTTTTACTTCATTGTTCATTTCTGTTTTGGTTAGTTGGTTGGTTGGATTTTACGGCATGTCAAGTCTCGTCGGGTCATTTTATGCAGAATATTTTTGTTTTATTCATTCTTCATGTGTATTGAATTCTTTTAAACTCAATTTTAAATAAATTTTTAATAATTTTTTTCTATTCAACCCATACAAGTACTTCCTCTCCGAGTTAGGCTGGATCTGGCTACTCCAAATTCCCCAAAGCTCCAGAATTGTAACTACACCATTAAATGCAGTTTAACGTGATATATAAGACCCCCAGCCATCACCTTCTAGCACATATATGATAAAAAGGGATGGGTCAGGACAATCATATAGGCGCTAGGGTTGACGTGACAAGCCTAGTGATCAGTTGGACGTCTCTCCGACCACCCGTCCAGACTAAATAAGGGCTAAAGTGAAGTGTTGCCTGTCATGAACTTAGTCACAAGGATTCCGTCATTAAGAATCACAGGTCGTTATCCACGACCATCAGTTATCCCCATGGGAGGGATTTTACTCCTCTGTAGAGGTGCAGTCGGTATATTCTTCTGCCCCATCCGATAGGCCTATTCGTTTTATTAATACACATAATATACAGTGCGTCGATATATGTTTACAGACATCTTCTTTATAACTCTTATGTGAACTATTTCAAATTTAAAAACTCATTTTAAATATAAGTGATAGTTTGATCCTAGGCAAAGCGCAGAAATCCCATACTTTCAAAGATAGTAAAATTTTGAAACAGATAAACAATGAAACAAAGAGAGGTCACAAAGTTTATTTTACACACACACACACACACACACACACACACACACACACACACACATTTAAATGTGTGTGTATACGCAGAATTTATTCATGTAAACAAATATTTAAACAGTATTTTAGTTTTTACATTATTGTTATTGTTCTTGTTTAATTTCGAATGTTTTCTTTTGTACGCCTAATTTTTAGATACGAACTTCTTCGGAAGGGTACTCAGATTTTTCAGATGCCAGTCTCATACTCTATCCACTGAAGCAATTATGGCAGGACAACTTTATGCATTTATGTAGACGCGTGCCTACATTCTTCGTAAAGAAGAATGCAGACCGGTAAAGAAAAAGGTCGCGGGTAAAAATGTGCACACTTATTTGAAAGCAAGCTCCAAGGGAAGTCGTCTATTTCTATGGAGATGCGTTTGTTTGTTTGTTTTTTGTGTGTGTGTGTTGTGTGTGTGTGTGTGTGTGTGTGTGTGTGTGCGCCGCGCGCCAGCTCCCCTGTCTGTAAAATAGAAGTAGAAGGAAGAGTAGGGTTTGAATTAAAAAGTGAGCCCGCCAGTGAGCGTGTATGCTTTTGAAAGGGCGAGTTATGTGCGCCCGATTACAAGAGACTCAATGGCATCTGTGTGTTTTAGAGAGAAGGAATGTAAACGTGTCTAATGTCTATTATAGCCTTACTTTCATAATCATATTTCTGATCGACAGTTGCTTTTAGAAGCGTTTCTCCTTTTATTTTCAAGGAATGCCAGGAAGTATGTCTATCTGTCGGGCCCGAAACTTATTCGTCCGTGACTTATTCAATCCTTCTTTCCATCCATTAGATTTTATTTGTATGTTTATCTTACATTTCAACATTTCATCTCTACATATATCAGTTGGGATACCTAGAAATATTTGCACAGATATGACAAGTATGGAACACGACAACACTTTCAGGGCATCCTGTGGGTATCGAACCTACTACACTAGTGAATAGTATTTTAAATGGGCTTGGTATCAGTTGATGTATTAAAGGCGCTTTTCATATATAAGATTGATTAAGAGTGGCACATGGCTATATTAGTAAAAAGCCGGTTAACTTTATGGGGAAACTGACACAAAATCACACAAAAAAAAAAGAATATGAAATAGAAATGTTTTTTTTTAATTAACTTGTTCCGGCCTTGTTCCCATAAATTTGGTATGAGCACTCTAATTGGTGATTTAAATTAACTTTCACTACTAAGCATATATGCAATGATCGTTTGACCGCAAACTTGACCTCTCTGTGATTGTAAAAAATATATAAACAAACCTATGTATTTAATAGTTTAAAAACACCAGTCTCGCTACAGCAGCTGTCAGTGACCGAGTGGATAAGATATCAGGCTGGCAAACAGTCAGTCAGAGTTCGACCCTAGCCAAGGATAGTTGTTGTGTCTTAGCCACACTGAAGAGGCGTGAAACGCCGATACAAATGTCTGTAGATGACTTAAAAATTATATATATATAATTATATATATATATATATATATATATATATATATGTGTGTGTGTGTGTGTGTGCGTGCGTGCGTGCGAGAGAGAGAGAGGGGGGGTAATCCCAAAGTTAAGGTCTTTAAAATATTTAGCAATGACAGAATTTGTTTATTGTAATCATTTTAAAGTTTGAACATCTATTTTTCTACATAATCGTCATTTCGGTCGATACATTTTTGTTGACGCAGTGATAAGTTTTGTATACCCATGTAATATCAACGCTTTCGGCATGTCGATCTGCCATCTTCAGGCTGGAAACCTGAAAATGGCAGATCGAAATGCCGAAAGCGCTCGTAGAGACACCTTTGGTGGATTGCTACACCAGTTCCACCCTGACACCAAAAGGATGGTCAGACACCTGAAAGGATTGAATAGAAACTCGTACGACAGGAATTGTCACTCGAGTTTAACCAAACCTGTTTAAAAAGAGAGAGTGCTACCAAAATTCACTTATATATATATATATATATATATATATATATATATATATATAGATGCTATCTTATTTGTTATTTTTTAAAATGTTGATGCAAATGAATATATATATATACCAATGTATCAAGATGTCCTGCGTGCAGCACCAGCTGTTGACCTAAAAGGGACAGGGCCGGGTTTATTGACCGGTGCCTGAGGCGTCCTAAAAGGGGAATGCCGACGAGACCACGAACTTTTAGCAGTGAACACCGCATAAACCTAGGTATGTTCGTAGCTTCCCAATTTAAAAAGACCTAGTTTTATTCCGGCTAGTGGGAGGTCAGAAAAATAAATTCCTTGCGCGTATGTGTGTGATGAAATAAATTCAAGATTGAATGTGAAAATGAATTTGAAATTAACTGAAAATCGGATAAAAAAAAAAACGAATTTTAAACAACGTATAAACCTCAATTTGAAGTTTTACGTTTTCACGAGAGTCAAACGACAAGAAAGGCTCATTATTTGGAAATACATATTTATATGCACTCACTGTAACAATTGTTAACTCTCCCTCTGGTATGTACTTTTAGTCATTTACATCTTTTGAATAAAAACAATGTTGTCTTTATTCCCTTCATCTTTATTCTTTCTTTCATTCAGGATCGAGTTGAAATAATAGAAAGTTATTCTCGTGCCTGCACTCAGAAAATTGTTTTTTTATGTCTTTTTTATGGACGATTTTAATCTGAAAAAACTGATCATATGCAAATTCCCGACCAAGCAAACTTTGCGATTTTATTGTGGGGCAGAGAGAGAGAGAGAGAGAGAGAGAGAGAGAGAGAGAGAGAGAGAGAGAGAGAGAGAGAGATTGTGTATATATATATATATATATATATATATATATATATATATGGTTCCACCCTAGAGCGTTGATTCTCTGGAGTAAAGGTGCTGTCCGCTGCTGTTTATGGTAAAATTGCAAGGTTCTCCTTAAAACGTATAGAGCTCTTTTAGTAGCCTTTCCATATATATATATATATATATTATAATATATATATATATATTTATATATAATATATATTATCAGAAAAAAACCTTTCACAAGTGGGAGAGCAGATAGCCCGATGGTTAGTTAATATCACAATAGGAAGTAAATATTTGATATAAAAATATCAATTACTGTTTGTCATAGTTAAAATTAACTGATTGTTATTATATAGTTTGTGATGTTGTTGACTCCTTTATTTCTTCTGCTTGGCGCTGTGTATGTATATGTGTATTTGTGCATGTGTGTGTGTGGTGTGTGTGTGTGCATACGTACACATGTTTCTACGTTTATGTTATTCCTTTTCTATAATGTATGGATAAATATACGAATAAAAACATTAAAGAATGTATTAAGCCTTGAGTGTATTTTCAATATTCTTACAACGTTCTCACTATGCCCCTTTCTTTCCGACGGCAGTAAGAAAATACACTGGTAGATGCCAATGGTGACGATGCCAGAAAATGCCCTCTGCTTGCGTACACGAGGGCCATATTGTCACAAGACTGAGATAGTGGTGGAGGCTACGGTGTGGAAAGTCGTACCGGTATGCACGATTGGAAAAGAGACCCAGAGGGGAAGGAGAGAGAGAGAGAGAGAGGGGGGGGGGCAGTTCGAAATATGTACTGCGTATGGGTGCTCGGGGCAGAAGAGAGAAAATAATAATAATAATAATAATAATAATAATAATAATAATAATAAATGAAAAGCAAGAAAAATGGGCGAAGACTTTTAAGGAAAAGGAAAAGCCGGGGAGGAAGAATGAAAAGAGATCGGGAAAGGAAAAGCTTCAAATATTTCTCAAAGAAAAGACGAAGAAAGTTGGAGAACATTTAAAAAAAATGTAACTCGGAAACAGGTAAGAACTGGGATGTTGTAAAATGTAAGAAAAAATTGTTCACAGGGGAATTTTCTGTTAAATGAAAAAGAAAACTAAAAAGTAAAAGAGAGGTAAAAAGAAATGAAGTGAAGAGAGAAATAGATTTTTTTTTCGAAAAAGAAAAAAAAAAGAGTAAATATTCAATTCATGATGTCAGGAAAATCGGTGAATAAAACAAAGAAACAAAGAAGGGTGAAAATAATTTGCGGGAAAATAACACGTTGAAAAAGAAGGAGAGAAGAAATAGGGCAAGAAAAAGAATGGAAACACACAGAGAGAGAGAGAGAGAGAGAGAGAGAGAGAGAGAGAGAGAGAGAGAGAGAGAGAGAGAGAGAGAGAGAGAGTAAATGAATAAGAGGAAAACATAGATAAACGGCTTGAAATAAAAATGTACAGAGAGAGAGAGAGAGAGAGAGAGAAGAGAGAGAGAATAAAATGCAAAAGAAAAAAAGGCTATATGTGTGAGAGAGTAGGAGAGAGTGGTTAAATGACTAAAGAGTAAGATAGAGATAAACGGCTTGGGATAAAGAGATAGATAGACAGATAGTGAAAAAGAATAAAATGCCAAAGAAGAGAGAGAGAGAGAGAGAGAGAGAGAGAGAGAGAGAGAGAGAGAGAGAGGGAGAGGGTGGTAAATGACTAAAGAGGGAAATGTAGATATAGAGTTTGAAATAAAGAGACAGAGATAAATAATAAAATACAAAAGAAAGAGAACAAGTAAAAGGCTAGAGGAGAGAGAGAGAGGGGGGAAGAGGGAGAGAAAGGGAGGGGCATAGAGGGAAGGGGAGAAGAGAGAGAGAGAGTGCGTGTGTATGTGTAAGATGCATTAAATATAAAAGGATGTATTATATGATTAAAGAGTGGAGAGAAAGACATGTACACATGGATAAAGAGGGAGAAGGTTTGCTGACTACACGGCTAAATAGAGATATTTATAAACATCGAGAGAGGTGGACAGAGTTTATAAATAGCTAAAGAGAGAGAGAGAGAGAGAGAGAGAGAGAGAGAGAGAGAGAGAGAGAGAGAGAGAGAGAGAGAATGGAGCGAGAGAATTACATAAATGGCTATCAGGAGAGTAGTTAATAAATTGCATCAGAGAGAAAAAGACAGAACATAAGTAAAACGCTAGAGAGAGAGAGAGAGAGAGAGAGAGGAGAGAGAGAGAGAGAGAGAGAGAGAGAGAGAGAGAGAGAGAGGAGAGAGAGGGGGATAGATTGAGTAAAAGACGAATGAGAAAGATAGAGATAGAGAAGGAGAGGAGTAAAATGTTAATGAGAGAGGAGGTACGAGGGAATCAAATTTTAAAGAGAGATAGGAAGAATCAAATCTTCAGAAAGAATAAAAAGCTACAAAATGCGAGAGATAGAAAGGGAGATAGATAGAGAGACAGAGACAGAGAGAGACAGAGAGACTGTGTGTATGTGTGGTGTGTGTGATTTGATGGTGGGAGGCGAATTCCAATCACGTTGAGTGATTCCCGTTCCCTAACACAGGGGGCAATTAGAGACGAAGACCATAATGGCTGTGATGTCGGTGTGAGAAGCGGGTAGAATTAAAGAGAGCAAAAGATACTGCAGTAAATAAAGAAAAAAAAAAGAAGAGACAGGGTCGACTACCGATCCGAATCTAGCCGGGCACTGCACCTTCCCGATTTTTGCAGAGTGCGTAGATTATTCCATGATGGAGGGAAAAAGTCGAAGTGGGACGAGATGAAGAAAAGCACGAGAAAAGAAAAGGAAAAAAAACATCGAGTGCTTGAAAGCTCTAAGAAATACTCAGCAAAGAGAAATAGATAAAACCAAGGAAGTAATGATTCGGCACTTTGCTTTTGCTAGTGCGCACGCGAATTGTGTAGACATGTACACGTATATCAGGTACAGACTGACAGAAGTGGACAAATATATATTTGACATTTTATTGCTATGAAAGTAGCTGGATGAATATTCGTATGGATTCGGTCGTCATCGTCTGCAGAGTAATACTGAATATTGCGGATAATTTGTTTCAAAATTTGCACAGTTCAAGGTCTTGCTGTAATGAATATTTGATTGGCCCCGACCGAAAAAGAATGACAATAATAAAAGAAAGATTGATTGATTTTAACGGTATAGCAACGCATCTAGGTCTTATTTTATGCCTGTACGTTCATGTATATATATGTTGTATAGTTGGAGTGGCGTGGTCTAATGCTTAGAGTCGTAGGAAATAGACTCGTCGACCCAAGTTCAAATCCTGGTCGAAGCTACAATTTACATAGCGCTAATACTCCTGGGAAAGATATGAATGAAACTACTCTCCCTCCAGCTATAGGTAAATAGTAGGGCAGACTTGACTCTTTAACCTTGGTTAGACAACCAGTCTAGGAGATGGAAAACTCTGAATTCAAACCTTTTAAACTCCGCTTGGGGTGGTCAATACTAGAATATGCTTATTCCTTATTAGTGATCTATTTCACTAATAATTTATAGTTATTTAAGATATTTTTTGTTTATATACTATCAAATATGATTAATTTTGAACAGATTTCTTTCACCAAGAGACGGGACCTTAACAGGTACTGCTGCTCGGGATCACAGTGAACATATGAGTAATGACAATGAAAAAGTACGCCATACTTCCCATATCTCCAGAACTGGAACCTCACCGTCATATTCAGTTTAGTGTTATACCAAGCTCACCCTTCAGCAGGGGATATATTCAGATTATTCTATGCCTCGCCAACAGGGAACTTAGAGTGGCATTATGTTTAACATGCTTGTTTGACAGATCGTTATAACTATTATGTTTTTTCATCACTTGATAATATACACACATAATATTTATGGACAAATTCCAAATTTGATCAAAGAATACAACCTACTTCATTATATATAAAACAATAATCAGGCTACTTGCTTTTTATTACAAAAACATCAGACGAACAAGATATGCTGGACACTGTCCGAGAAGCAAAAACGAGCTCATAAGTGACGTTCTCCTAGGGTTCCCTCTACAGGGATACATCAATGTGAACCAACCAAGAAAAAGCCTAAACTATTAGCTCTGCATGAATACTGGATGCTGTGCAGAGGACCGGCCAGAGCACTGACTAATAGGGACGGGTGCCGAGGAACAGTCATGGAGATCAGTGCTGTTAGTATGAATTGACAAGGATTAAATCGAATATCACTATTGGTCACAATAGTATTTTTTCTAACGCAATAAGTTATTTACTAAGCTAAGGTTAGTTATGGTACAATCCAGAAGTATGCGGTACACAATGAGTATTGAACGCAATGGTCTGCTTATCTAGCTTGCTAAACATTGCACCACATGAGGTGCCCTGACTTACACAATGATTATGATAAATCATTTGTTTCCACAGTGTTATGTAGTTACACACATTTATATCCAATATCAATAGTTTTCAAACAGATCTATTTGACTCATAGACGGGGCCTGGCAAGTGCTCCCATTCTGACTCAGTGTGGACCCGAGTGTAACAGTAATGAAGTGGCTCTCCTCACTTGCAAGATCTTAAGCCTCACCACCAAATGTTAATTTATTTTCATACTCAGAAGAAAATTCAAAATGAAAATACATTTCCACATATTATGAAACTGAACAACCTTGTTCAATGATTTGTTTTGCTTGTATCTCGCAAATCGCAATGAATCTCGACAAGTGACGTGGATTATTGGTAGTTTTTCTTAGACGGTCAGAAATATGATACGAGTGTTTCTCGACAGGCGAGAAATACTCGTCACGTTTACGGACATTTTTATACTGAGAGGGAGTGTTTGTAATATCTATTTTACCACCCACAAGGATAGTTATCCCACTACACGAGTCTTTAGTAATGACTCTAATTCGGCTTCTTCAACTCAGGACTGACTATCTAAACTAAAGTAGAATTGTTGTATTATTCTTTAAAAAATGCTTCTACCGACAAGGCAGGTATTTCTTAAGATGTATTAAGCTTTGCTTAGTCTGACCCGCAGGTCTCAGTTTTGGACGTGATTTTTTGTGGATGGGGTACGGTTGGAAAATTTATCTGGAAAATAAACAAAAGCATCCAAAACATTTATAACAGTTTAAATACAATTGCAATTTCAAACCTGACTACAGGGGAAAATAACAGAATAGTCAATATAGCTTAACGCATGTTCTCCATCATGGTTAACGGAATGAGAACAATCTACCCCAATGGATCACATAAATGGTTCGGTTCGAAGTTCAGTTAAGGTCCCCGATTACGCCATAAAGGCTCCCAAGTTCGACAAGAAACACCTGAAGTTCGACAAGAAACACATCGACTGAAACGTTGTGTATATAACAATAGATGAAGACAACACTCTGAAAATCTTAATAATACAGATGATTTGACAGGTCGTAAACAAAAATAGAACTGAAAATATACGTATTCTGTCTATATAGTTGACATCAATACAGTTTTTATTTTTATCTATTTCTTAGATTTTTAAATACAATTAACTGGCATATAAATGTTTCAAAACACACTAAATAAAAAAAGATAATGTCCAGTGTATGTGAAGCATAATGCTGTGGGGGTGTTTCTTTTATAAGATAGTTTTGAGTGGTATATTTGTTTAACGGCACGTAAAGCTTTATGGATTATATAATGCCAAAAGTTGATGCAAATGCATTTGCCACAGTTAAATGTAATGAAAATATTTTATTCAAAACTTATTATCAGCATCATCTATATCTCTCTCTTATTTGATCATCCATCTTAGCAAGTCCTCTACGTGGCATTCAGTATCCGTACAGAGCTGTGCAATGTAAGTATTGCTAGTCTGCCTAAATTGGTGTGTCTATTTGTAGGTGCCTCAGGAGAACGCCACTTATGAGTTCGTAGATTTCAAAGAGGCCTATTTCACCGACAGAGCTGTTAAAATTAGGAATAGCCTATGCTAAAATCGCCTAGAATTCACCAATTCATTCACTATCTTAAAAATTAAAAATTCCCCACGACTCGAATTACAGGAGGGGGAGTCCCCGGTTAACATACTGGATTGCGATATCCTAGTAAGCGAGTTCAAACTTCAGTCGTGCTATTACGTTCACTTTCGGACTGGTACCCTTAAGTTAGATATGAAACTTCTCTTCCCCAGCTATGAGCCCCACTTCTGCTCCTTCTCAAGGATGCCTTTGGCATTAAATAACCCCCGAAGGTTGATATGCTATTAAATAAAGAAACCAAACCAAAACAAATTGCAGATGTAAACTTATCACTGACTTACTAGATTGCACACATTGCCTAAAACAATATTGAAAAGTTCGAAAGAGAGGACTACTTACTTCCCAGAGTTCCAGAATTAGACTTTTGCCATGGATAAAGTTTAGTCTCATACCCACGACATCTTTTTAAATCCCTCTGAAGGAGGCATATAAGGCGTAATTTTAATCTCTACCAACATGATAGTCTGTAAGAAGGGCAGATATTCTTTTGCGTGGATTTTAAACGTTTAATTTTACTTGGATGTTGCTGTTGTGATCTCGAGAAAAGCCGTACTTCATGAGGGTTTCATCACATTATCATTTACTAACGCGTTATTTGTGTGGCAGACCAAGGCGTCAGGTTGACTGTAAAGTATCTCGTAAGAGTTACTTAGTCTGAAAACGGTGCTACAGCTGAGGGAGAGTGAATAAGTATCAAACTCACTGTACTATTCATACTATGCCAGATTAAACAACATCTTCTAGGAGACATTCTCTAAAGAAGAGATATATGGCAAGATGGCTTCAAGAGTAGTATGAAATTAAATTAGCGGAACAGACTGATATAAACTGACAGACACGCGCACGGACATCCATAGTCACATATACATACATACAGACAGACATACATACATACAACGAAATAGGCAGATGGGCATGTTTATACAATCGCATAGGCAGAAGCTTTACAGATATGAATCCACGTACACACACACACACACATATATAAACTAGCTTATACGCGCAGATACGCACACACACACACACACATATATATACACTAGCTTATACGCGCAGATACGCACACAAACAAATGGACCTACAAAACCAGATGCTCGTACACACACATTATACAGACATGACGATCACACACAAAACCATACAGTCAAATGCACACAAACAACCGTCGATAAAGACAGAAACACAGTAGCGAAAAGATGATATCAAGAGACACACATTACATAAAGTTCCATAAATACATGAAATGGATGCACAAACAGATCGATCCAGATTGATGGACACACATACACACACCAATATGTCACAAGATACACACAAAAACACACATGCCCACACACTCAACAATATTGCCAAAGGTCAGACACACAGAGATAAATAAATCGATCCAGACTTAGACACACATACAAACAGTCCTACACACACAAGTACACAGGCACACACTCACTTATACACCAAAAGTTACACACACACAAATAAGTTGATCCAGACAAAGACACACTACAAACAGTCCAATACACACACGCACGCCACACACACTCGTCAATATGCCAATAGTCAAAACACAGATAAATAAATCGATCATGACATAGACACCCCTACATACAGTTACATAAGTACATACATGCACGTGTGCACTCGCACATTAGCATGCTAAAAGATATATATATATATATATATATATATATATATATATATATATATATATATATACAGACCCTTTAATATGTAACTAAATGCATATCATAACTAATCTTGGCTAATTTGGTACCATCAACTGATGTGTTATTATAAAAGACTGAGAAATATAAGGAATCCGATTCTTCACAATAACCCATCATTCGCTGCTATATCCATTGACAATCACGACTACAATTTGATGAAATGAAGACATATGTCTGCACCGATTGACATTTATGATCCTGCCTTTAACTCTTTTGATAAAATTGCAATTTTGGCCCGTATATTTATTTATATACATACAACTTTAAGAGCCGATCTTCTTTGAGTTACACATTTATGTTCACGTATGTTTCATCTGAATATGCCCGGAGACGCCTTTGCAGCTTTAGAAATATAAACATATTCGTTCGAATTAAATTATGAGTAGATTTTAATGATAAACACAATATATGTTTTAGTTCAAACAGGAAGGAAAATCGGAAGAGTCGAAAACTAGTATTCCTGTTTCAATCCTGGCTAAATGGCAGCAGATATATAAAGATCTGTTGAAGGCAGGTTGATATAAAAAGAATAATTTTCATTCATCGAATGAATATGCAACGTTAAAAAGTTTATTTGTCGTCGCTTTCTTAGACCATTACAACTCTTTTAAAAACTATTTCAAAAACATTTTTTCAAAGAAACTGTTTTCCGGACTATCAAAAAGTAAATAACACAAATATTTTTATTTGCTTTACCACATTTTTTCATATATATATATATATATATATATATATGTATGCACATATATAATCCAACACATGATGCAGCGTAACACACACACACACTCACACACATATATATATATCTTTCATGTGGATCACACTATCATATATATATCCGCATGTGTACTCAGGTTTATATTAAATATTTCACGTTGAATATATATATATATATATATAATATATATATGTGTGTGTGTGTGTGTGTGTTAAGATAAAGAAGAGAAGGAACAAAAGGAAAAATAGATGAAGAGGATAACATAAATGAAGGTAAAGAAAAATGAAAAAAGTGAAAGTAATAAAGGTGAAGAAGAAGAAGAAGAAGAAGAAGAAGAAGAAGAAGAAGAAGAAGAAGAAGAAGAAGAATGAAACTAGGGGAGAGGGAGTACTTAGAGTGTGTATAGCATGTATTTGCAGTTTTTATGATCACATTAAGAGTTTATCTTTATATTCATAATTTTGTGAACATAAACATCGTGACGCCTCGACCTGAACAAGTCTGTGTATCTTGCAGCCTCACACCAAACTGTACATCAATGAAAGTCTGATACAAATATAGCAGAAAAAATGCACAGTTTTAAAAGAATTTGACAAGCATGTTTATTTGTACTGTGCCCCCCCCCTCCGCTCTCTCTTCGTTTCTTTTCTTTTCTTTATTTCCTTGGGGTTGAATTCCCCTTCGCTCACTGACCCATCCCATATTACGTCGTTCTCATCAGGGGAGCTACTTTTTTCTTTTGGCCTTCGGGGATTTTTTTCTTTCTTTTTTTTCCCTGCTGGCTATACGGTACTTCTTATTGGCAGTTTGTATTGTTTTTAATGAGAGGTGTATCATTATTGACATTAATACAAATAGGAGAAGCCATGAAAATTATACGGTACAACGTTACCGTTTAGAGAAAATATAATTACAGATTTTTCATCAAAGGGAAAATAGTATTATTAACAGATAGAAATACTCTTACACATGAAATAATTTATTGATTAATGAAATAAAACATCTTTTCAGTTTCAATAATTTTCCAAAATGATATTTATCGATATATTATTGTAATTCTCATTGTGTTCGTACGTAGGTAACCGTAATGCTTTAAAAATGACACATCACAAAGAGGTTTTAGTAGAGAAGTATAATTAAATTACTCATAGAAAATAAAGCAATAACCAGTACAATTTGAAATCCGCCCTATTGGTTGGGACTGTACAATACGCCGACTGCACCCCAGCAGAGGTGTAAAATCCCCCGAAATGGGGCCATCTGTTGGCTGTGGATAGTGACCCGTGATGCTTAAGGACAGAATCCTGGTGGATGAGCAGTCCATGACATTCACCACTCCACTTTGGTTCTTATTTAGGTTAGTCCACCTCCGATCAATCGTCTGGTCATGTCAAGCCCTAACATCAATGTCATTAGTCTAAAACTTCTGATCTTCTGGCAAACCCTTAACCCTTTTTATCATATATAGGCTTGGAGGCAGTGGCTTAGAGTCTTATTGTCCTACGGATGACATTAAACTGCATCTAGTAGTGAAGTTCCAATTCAGGAGCGATGGGAAATGTGGAGAACCTCTTTATCACCATCACTGCCAAGTGCACTCTGACCCGGTGTGGCATTACCTGTTAGGGTTCCATTTATGAGTTAAACAGATAAAAAGATAAGTATTAAAAATGTGTTAAAAAATTGAGTTTGAAAAAAAAAAGAATACCAACCAAGAATGAATAAAACAAAACGTCATCGGCATAAAATAACCCAAAAAGTGTTGATATGCCGTAAAATCCAACCATCCAACCCAAAATCTGAAACTGATTGTGGGGTATGTTTCCACACTGAATAGCGTATCTTATTCATCAAATTATCGATAAAATGGAGATAATTATGAAATATCAGTTATAATCATCAACTCAGGTTAGGTCCCATGGAGTAGTTATTAACGTGTTAGACTACGACATCATAGTAAGCGAGTTCGAACTCAAGTCGCACTATTATATTCCCTTTCGGACTAGTACCCTTGAGAAAGATATAAATCCCTTCACGCCAACTATGGGTCAAATAGTACTTATACAAGTACGGTTATGGTATTAAATAACCACGAAGATTGATATGTTATTAAATAAAGAAAACAAATTAAAACTTACTGAACAGCAGATTTTTGGCGAAACAGTTTTTATCAGATCTAGCTCTTTGATTATATATTCTTGTTTCCCAAACAAATAAATCATCTGAAGTGTAATATTGTATCAGGAAATTTTGCATGTGGCTAAATACTGACCTTAGAAAATATATTCCTACCCACAACGTTCATGTTTGTTTGATTTAGTATTATGGATTACGAACTTATCTTCATGCTACTACAAGCAATAATCTATAATACTATGTCAAAATTCATTCTTTTGTGTGTTTGTATATTTGTCCGGGTGTCAAACAGTTATATTTTGTAATTAACCAATCCATTAACCACGGGAAGGATGTGACACAAGATTAATATTTTTCTCGACTGATTGTTAACCAATGCCAAACAACCCAGTCTATCCTACTATTATTTCCAGACGGGGGTGGGGGCATATGGATTCATGCCTTTCCCATCGGCTTTAACGCAGTCTCGTACAGAATTTGAATATGGGTCACCGATTCCATTTCCATTAAGTATATATTTCCTATTACCTTGACCTCGAGTTATAGGATAAGACTGAGGTCATTTGTCGTTACGGGAGATTCATTGGATGGAAAGAAAGAAAAGAAAAACAAAACATCATACCCGGCTAAACGGAATAAAATAGAAACTATGATATGGAATATACAAATGCTTTTGAAGTCATAAATAGTTAAACGGATCAGTTCAAATCCATGTTTTTAAACGGTCAGAGACTAACTAGAATTTGTATTTCAGTTTAAATCTCTCTCTCTCTCTCTCTTCCTCCCTCTCTCTCTCATATTATATATATATATATATATATATATATATATATATATATATATATGTGTGTGTGTGTGTGTGTGTGTGTGTGTGTGTGTGTGTCGTGCATATTCCTGCATCCATAAATTCTTCCTTGACAGTTATGCTACACTCTGATTCCATATACAAGAAGCAATCCATTTGTAAATAATCCCATCAATTTTTACGTGAATTATGCTTGTATATATTTATCTATGGTCCTGTTTCATTCATAAATCTCACTGATTTGTATTTGTTGTAAAATACATTCATTCATATTTTTACCCTTGCTCATGAGTAGTAATGCGCGCTTCCTTGTGAGAATGGAAGAAAAAGAGATTAGTTATCCGAATTTGGTCTAGGATAGAGTATAAAGTTAAAAACAACATCGGAGTAAAGAACGAGAAGGTAGGAAAGCTGGAAGGAAAGAAGGGCGAATGAAAAGAGAATAAAAAGAAAACGGGAACAAAGACGAATAGAGAAGAGAAAGAAAAAGAAAGAATAAAGAAGGAAAATAAGAACTGAATATAAAAGTAAAAGAAAGAAAACGAAAAGATAAAACAAAAAATAAGAGAAAAGATAATTACAAAAATCGAACGAAAAGAAGAAAAAAGACTTGGAAAAAGTCCAATAATGAAAGGGGAAGGAACAGACAAAAAAAACTCTGGTGAAAAATCCAGATGAAATAAAGAAAAGAAAGAAATGATCAGAAACGATAATCTGAGAGAGAGAGGGGAGTCAGAAAAAGAAAAACGACGTGGAAAAAGGAAAAAAAGGAAAAATAACAGCCAAAGAAAAAGGTGAAAATGATATTGAAAAGTGTAAAAAAAAATTAAAACAAAAATATAAGTAAATCTAAGAAAAAAAAAATAGGAAAAAGAAAATGTAAAAAAAACAAAACAACAAAGATAAAAATAATAGACAAAAAATAACTATGATGAAAATGTGAAGAAAAAGGGAAAAAAAGGAGAAAAAAAGAAAAAAAACAAGCAAAAAGGAAAACAAGGGAAATGTGTTAATGAAAATGTCAAGGAAGAGAGAAAAGAAAAAATAAGAAAAAGAAAGAGGAAAGAGAAAAAAACAAGAAAAGGTAAAAGGCTAAAGAAAGAAAAATAGGGAAAAGAAAATAATAGAAGGTGTACAAAGAAATAAGTAAAAAACAATAAAGTATGCAAAAAGAAATAATAGTGATAAGGGGAAAACGAACCGAAAAAAAAAAGAGAATTACGAAACAAGGATAAAAACAACAAGAAAGAGGATAATGAAAAAAGAAAAAAAGTACAAATGACAAGGAAAGAAAAAAAATGTACAAATGAATTAAGAAAAAATAAACGAGAAATAAAAAAATGTTGGGAGAGAGAGAGAGAGAGGGAGAGAGAGAGAGAGAGAGAGAGGAGAGAGAGAGAGAGAGAGAGAGAGAGAGAAAGAGAGGATAAAGACAAAGAAAAAAGGCAGAAAAAGGAATTAGGCCATTTCAAAGAAGCAAAAACAAAGCGTTGTTGGGGTAAGCAGACAGAAGACAATGAGAAGCAGGGACCTCCAGTGGTACGGTTAAAACCTTCCAAGACGAATGGACTCCCCATCATTTTCATCCTACCAGCATTTCTTAGATTTCTGTTCCCTTTCTAGTTACATCTACGTCTTTTTCTTTCCATCATTTATCCTCTTCCTTTGTACATCTCTTTACTTTTCTTTCGTACTACCCCGACCCCCCAACAACTACCACCACTACAATACCGCGCCTTCACCTTTTTCTGCGTTTTTATCGACAGACCACTGCGAAGAAGACGAGAAACGCATGCCTCTACCGCTGCAACCCCATTTCCCCTCCTCGCAAAAGCCGTCCCACACAGAAATCAATAAGATTGGCCAGCACACTGACGAGGATTAACTCGTCATACGGGCTGGTTGCCTCCGTGCCTGTCTGCATGCCTGCGTGCAGGTCTGTCTTTCAGTCTGTCTGTCAGTCTTTCCTGTCTGCCTTCTTGCTTCCCCTCTATGCGTGTAGATGGACTTTTACTGTCTGTTCGCGGCGCTCGCTAAATCTGCGTGTCTGTTTTGGTTTTGTTTGGGTTTTCTATGTGTCACTGACTATAGCTTATGGTTAGAGCCACGATTCTCAAAGATGGGGGGAGGCTCACTCTGAGAGGGGACCTGGGGGATATTTAGGGGTAGGGGCAAGACTACAAGAGCATCAAACACCAAAACAGTAAACATACTACTTCCATTTCCGACAATTTATTTGTGCGATATTGGATTTTCAAGAAAAAAAAAACAACAAACAAATATAATATATATATATATATATATATATATATATATATATATATATATATATATATATATAAAATAACCAGCCCAATAGACTGTATAAAAACGGGAATTGGCAGAGCCTGTTTCGCAATGATTATAAATGCTTGAAAATAAGAATTTCACAAACAAAAAGTCAAAATTTCAGTTTATGAAAAGTAAATGTCTAGTTAGAATATGGTTTCTTCAGCCAAGGTTTTCCAAGAGGTTAAGAGTCTAGGTCTTATCTAAAGTCAATAACAGAGACCCAAATAAAAATAAAAATATCTTAGAGTCAAAGGGTTTGAAAATTGGACTGGAAACTGCCGGGTCTAAGTTCCAGTAGACGTGAGACTAGAAAACCTCTTCCTAAGGAAGAAAGTTCTACAATTAGTATTCGATAGTTATCTCTCTCAAGAAACGTTAACCTGTCAATAACGCTTGCAATACGCTGACTGTATCCTCTGTATGACGGCATCCCTCTCCCGTCCCAAAGTGGTGATACCAGTTAGTGTTCTATCTTTGAATCAAATAGAAGTGTTCATAAATTACCCGTATTCAATAGAACTGTGTGCAAAGAAAAAACATCATAAAAAATAACTAGACAAAATATGTAAATACGAACATACGATGAACATGATTCCCAACCTCTCGGTATAATATCACCCTGGACGGGTTAACCTACTATTAAAATCAACCAATTTCTCGTCGTTCGTTTAACACGTTAAATATTGTGTGTCGCTAGATTGAAATTCATTTTTTTTTCTAAGTTATATAAATATTGGGAAATACTCATAATTAATAGTCGATAGCTATACCTCTTTGAGAAATCATAATGATCGATATTAGCAACAACGATTTCAATTCATTAAGTTGAACAGAGAAAATATCACCGGGATGCACTGCCTGAAAATAGTGAAGAGTTAGAACATATTTGATCAAGGTTTGCTGGATATCAGATCTAGATAATTCAAACACATATAAATGCTTCAACCAATATTCTACTACTCAAATAGTAGCCCACCATCAAAAACAAACAACCGGAAAAAGTTCCTTTCCCTACCACTTCCAACAGAGCGTAGAAAACAGCGACAAAAACAATATCAAAGAAAACCAGCCAATTAACTACCAAGCCTAACAGAACATCACGTGACCCCACACAGTACAGATAAGAGAAGGAACAGTCAGTCTATCTTAAAACTTTGAGAAAGTGGAGTAACCCTCGAGATATTGGTAAATAAATAAGATTAAGAACACAATATTCCTCATTTTGTTTATGATCTTAATTTGTTTTCATGCTTCTAAAACAACATTTCCCCCCAATATATAACGAGATCTTACGGCAAAACCCACAAACATTTGATGAGCCAGCAACGGTCCCACTGATGGACAGATTTTAACGGCATATCAACCAGTGTAGGGCTATTGTACGCCAAAGGTTAGGTAAACATTTTATATTTATATTTATATTTTTTGTGTAGTTTCCTATGCATCTCTTTTATTTTGCACATAATTATATGATATCATGTATTCCTATCAAAAACAAATAATTTGCAAGCAGATCTATTTGACCAATAGAGGAGATCCTAACAGGTCCAAACAGGTCAGAGTGGACCTGGTAAAATGATAATGAAGGAGTTCTACACACTTCACTGATCTCCAAAACTGGAACCTCACCATTAGATGCAGTTTAGTGATAAGACATTCTTGTCTGTAGGGGATCATATCCTTTCAGAGGTGATAGAGTCAACGTTTTCTAATTATTATAATTAATTAGTTCAAACCAGATAATTGCGTGTATAAAGACTGACTTTGGCATTTAATGACAAAAAAAGATTGACATACCGGAAAACAACCAACTAATACACCAATCCAAAGAGATTTTAAAAGTTTTAGCAGAGAAATATATTTGAAATACCAAATCTCATGCCGTCCTGGCGGCTGGGACTGTAGAATACGCCAACTGCACCTCTGCAGAGGGGTAAGACCCCTGCCCAAACGGGGCCACCTGTTGGCCGTGGGTGGCGATTCGTGCTGCTAAAGGGTGGAATCCTGGTGGATGAGCAGTCTATGACATGCAACACTCCACTTTGGCCTATACTTGGGCTAGACGGGCGGTCGGAGAGACCACTACAACACCAATATGATTACGCCAACACTATTGCCCTCATGGCAAGCCCCAACCCTTTTATTATAAATGTGCTAGAAGGCAGTGGCTAAGGGTCTTCATTCCCTGGGAATAACGTTAAACTATCTGATGGTGAGGTTTCAGTTCTGGAGGTTTGGGGAATGTAGAGCACCCCTTCATCATCATTGCTACCAGGTTCTGTCTGAACCCGAGTGGTAATACCTGTTAGGTTCCCATGTAAGGGTTAGATAAAAAAAATGTGATTACGAAAAAAAATTGTTTATCCATTAAGAATGAATTTATTTAACAGTTGTTTCGGCATTAAACGACCCATTGAGGTTGATATGCCGTTAAACAAACCAAATCTCATGTATTGCTCGGTGTTTAATCCTTGATGAGAACCTGTCAGCTTATCCGACCAATTAGGATTTAATTCAAATTCAAAGTTTCAGTAATGAAAAATAAAATGGATTTTATTTTCATAGAAGAAGAACGATGATAAATTTGGCGAGAAAAATAAACATTGCCAGGTTAAAATTTGTCCTTGAGAAACATCATGAAGAAACGATAATTTGAGAAACGCTCTAACAACAAACAGCTCTGGTATAAATTGGATTAGAGGTAAGAGTTTACATTCTGCGTTATTCATGTTCGCTTCACTGTTCATAAGTGAGCGCATGCGCATGCTACCGTGGTGAAAATGTGTTTCTATAGATCTTCTTTATACATATTTTACCGGATCTCATATTCGGAATTTCAATATTATTCGTAAAGATGTGTTTAAAAATATATACAGCCAGACTGAATTTACTTTAAATTACACCAGACCAGCCTAAACGACAGATCTCCCTCCAGAACCCTTTCTCAGAAAACCTCAAAGTACCTGAAATCAACCACCACCACCAGTAATTACAACAGAGTAGCACCCGGCGAAATAATTACTGTCTCCGCTCCCCCAAACAATGATATTCTCTATGGTTTGTATTATTATTGCACAGTTGTATTTTAATAAATATGTTATTTTTTACCGAGAGTTTTTCTTGTCTTTTTGAGTTGCCAGCACTCGGCAACTTGTTCCGACTAAGTGCCTACCGAACCAACGAGGAAGTTCCGACGAAGTTGTGTCAATTCCCGGTTCCGTAGGTCTTTAATACACAACGTGGTTACGGAACCATTGATGGAACAACTTGCTGGAGATACGTGTGGTAGTCACGGAACTAGATTAATCAACCTCATCAAGTACTCTGATTAGGATAGGACCACTTATGGCACTATGACTCCTGGATACATCATTGATAGATATATACAACGCCACTGGACCATGAAGTGTACGATTACTTGATTGGTTCATAACTCCCACGTTACGGTCTTGAGGTCGATAAACCGTGTATTTTTTAACAAATATATCAAAGATACTATTCACATTAGAGTACTTCATGCAGTGTAATGGTTAGCACGCTAAATAAAAATACCATTTGTAGTAATTTCAATGTTCGTTGGCTGCTCCATACTACTGGACACAGTATGTACTTCACTTTTTACGGCGTCGCACCGCGGTGTAATGATTAGCAAGCTTGTCTCGCAGATCCATTACTACTGGATATCGAGTTCGATACTCGCTGTATGCCCCAAACTTATGAATTTGTGTCACTTCTTACCCGTGGCGAACTGATTGGGTAAATACATCTTTTTACATATATAGATATATATTTTTGAGTGGGGATTATACCCCCTTGTGAATAGTATATAGTCAACATATTCTAAATCCTGTTGACAACGCATAGAGATTCATTTGGGGGAAATACATGCAACTTATTCTAAGCCCCGCCGACTGGGTGGAAAATGTTTTCGGGCTGAGTTTATTGTAGTTAATACTACAACTGAAACAAGAAAGGTCATTTTCCGATATTGTTTTTATTTGTTTATTTTTTTAATTTGCTCTCAGAGTTAGCATTACAAACAACTCTAATATTTCGCTCTAAACAACGTATATATACTTAAAATTCCTATTCTATCTCTCTCAAAGACTATACATGATTACACACAGACACGCCCATTATATATATATATATATATATATATATATATATATATATATATATAGAAGAGAGAGAGACAGACAGACAGACAGACAGACAGACAAATCAAAAACCCCTGCGTATTCATCAAATGATGAATTTATTTCGCCCGTTGGCTACATCAGATGTGCAGTCATATCTGATGAGGTCAACAAGCCTAAATAATATATATATATATATATATATATATATATATATATATATATATATATATATGTGTGTGTGTGTGTGTGTGTGTGTTATTCATTTCTTTCTTATATTCTTTTTTTTATTTTTGGTTTCTTTTTTCTGTTTGACGTGTAGCGTGTTTGTCTTCCTTTCTTTATTTCTTCATATTTAGTCACTTATATATTTGAAGTGACGACAAGGCATGTCTTACTTTATTATTATAGATTTTACTACATAAATATGTTGCAAATGTTTTTATAGTAACCTATTGAAAATTAAGAGGAAAAACCTCGTTAATGGTCAGTAATTAAGTATTAGTGTATAGGATTATGTCATATCTGCTGTTATGATACAGACACTCCAACAGCGATAGAATAAGTGTATACCATAACGGGCCAAGTAAACATTTGGTCACCTTGATTTTTACATCTTATTATAATGGAGATTGTGTGTTTTTCTGTCTGTAACCGAAACTATATTACTATCGAGTCACAATTCCATAGTTATTTACATCACATTCTTATGATTTTATTTATATTTAAATTATTAATAAAATTGTTTCCTTTTATTAGTGTTGTCCATTTTCTATATAAACATGCTATTGTATTTATATATACAAAAAATAGCGGTTTGCAGTGTGAACGGGAGGCTAATTTGCATATTGATATTAAAATGTGATTTTATTAAATATGTGCTTAGTATAATTGATTTCTAATGTTTGTTTTATTTTAATGAATATAAGCAAAAATCTCTTCAATGAATCTTAATGAAATTCATTAAAAAGAACAAATAACTGTCATTTTATTCTTTATTTCCTATTTTAACTCAATAGTTAAATAAGTAAAATTCAGCAATGAAAGAGTTAGTTTCAAGTATTCTATTTTTCTATTATACTCTGTTTCCAATATTTTTATCTACATTCTTATTAGACTTTCTAATTTAATACGATATTTCATTACATTAAAACTTAAATACTTGCACCCGGAGGGTGCATATATTTGCTAGTATTAATAATATAAAATGCATTAAGAGAGATTTTAGTTTTGTGAAGTGACCAAATACAGATTATTTTAACTGGCTCATTTAAGGGTAAGTTAGTGTAGTGACTCCATTCCCAAATTCCGAAAGATGTCATTTTCTCCTTTTCTCTAGGTCCCCCTTCTCCTGTGTTTCAAACTACAATATCCATGCCCTATTGGTCAATCAGCAGAGAGGAACATTGTCAGTGCCAAAACTGGACTAACCAGAAAGGCAACAAGCAGCCCAATGCCAACGGAGAGAAACACAGCCTCTTTTCAATTCAACAGGTGACGAGGAAAGATCTCTCGGTAGCCAGCTTATATGCTGTGACATTCAGCTGTGACAACTACTAAACAAAGGAAAAAGATCATGTGATGTACGAAACAACTGTTCAACAGACCACAATGGCTATGAAAGGAGAATGATATTAGAGTCAACGGACGAGAGAGCGGACACAGAGAGAAAACCGGAATGAAAGGACACCTCCAAGTTTTTGTCATCATGTGGATGCACATAGATCAGGGATCACCAAACTACGACTCGAAGGCATTTTATCAGGTCCGCTGACGGTACTTGAATTTGTTTGTTAAACGTACGGAACGGGATAGCAAGTATTGAATAATAATGTGGCCCGTGCTCGTTATTTTTTCAATTATCCGGTCCGCCGTGAAAAAGTTTGGTGATCCCTGACATAGAAGATAAGTAGCGGAAGATTGAGTCTTGTTCCTCAATCCAACCTTCAACTATATGTTTCTTTCTTTCTTCTCTCCTCAATTACTTGTTTATATAAAATATAAACTTTCAATTTTGAGTTTTCTATGTCTATCTTTGTTGTATATGTGATAATTCTATGTGAAAAATACCATCTTTTTATTTTTTAACCTTTTGTTTACAGCCATTGTTTCGGAGTTTCAATTTCGAGAAATTCCAAACAGTTCAGAAATTCCTTAAGAATCAAGAAGAAGAAATGCTGGTCAAGAATTATAGCAAATTGACTATTATTAGAATAATGTATTGGTTTTTACAATAAAAAGCATTAAAATCTATTTTACAATAGAAATGCTTGAGAAATCAAAAAGAAATAAATAGTCTGTAGTTGAGAATCATAGCAAGTGTTCTTGACATGAAGCTATTATATACATAATCTATAGATATATAGATTTTCCATACGTGTTTACTGCAGGCTGAGAAATGAATGCATTGGTTTTCTATCGTTTTAGTTTTATAACGTAAACACCTACTCCCATTCCCATTTACTCACACGCGTTCATTTTCTGTACATATACACAAGTCTGTTACTCGAGACAAGAGAAACAAGTGGAACAAGAAAGATAAAACATAACCAAAAAAACAGTAGCATTTATTTACTCAACTGAATTGTGTCCCCAACAATGTTGTTTTGTGGGTTTTTTACATCCTAATTCAGTGAAACGTCTAGTCATAAATCACCAACTTATTCTACACTTGGGACCGTGATATTTGCGGTTAACGTCATCCCAGTCAAATATGTCATTGTTTTCACCGCTTTCACTAGCAGCTACGAATGGCCATGATCAGTAATA
>CM042137.1:77875382-77882882 GCA_023376005.1 Doryteuthis pealeii
GCTTCATTTCTTTCAACATTTAGATTCCTATTACAATTTTAGAACAAATGAGGCCAAATGTAAAAGAACATTCTTAAATTATCAAAATCTAAATACTTCTATAATTATAATTACTGAAACAAAAAGTATTTCCGAGAAGCATTGGTAATTATATAGTACATATGAGGCACGATTTGCGTAACGGTTATCATTGTGGGAAATGGAATCGGTCACCCTATTTCACATCCTGGACAATGCTGTTATTTCACTATGCGCTAATGCTCTTGGGAAAGACAGTAATTCATTTATTCTCATTCAAACCTATAGGTAGATAGGATAGACTGGGTTCTTTAGCCTTGGTTAGGTAAGCAGTCAAGGATAAGGAACATTCTTAATTCAAACCAGCATTTACTCTGCTTAAAATTGACCTTGTGTCCCCTTTTGTCCATGGCGGAAGTGTCGAGTAAATACATATATGGTATATACCATTCGTAATAATATGTAACACAAAGTCTATTCTTGAATATTATGTTTTTTATTGCTTATGTTGTAAATGTATAGAGAATGATCATTATTCTCTTCGCACTTTGCTTTTGTGCCCTGTATGATGCCATTTTAGAATTGACCAATTTTCTATGTAAAAAAACGAGCAAATTTACGCATTGTTGTTTACATAAGATCTGAATAAAACAACTTATGAGATAGAATTTATACAGATTCACACTAACGCTATACAAACATGAACAAATCGATTCAAAAGTGGTTAAGTTTTTCACTTATCAGCACCCAAATATAGCGTGACAGTCCCGGTGGTGTAATCTCTAGCTTGCTGAATTACGACATCGTAGTAAGCGAGTTCTAACTCTCGTCGTGCTATTACGTTCGCTTTTTGACTAATACCATTGGGACAGGTATGAACCTTCTGATCATCCCTTCTCTGGATTGAATAGTACCACTACTGTTCTTTTACAAGGATGGCTTTGGTATCAAATAACCGACGAAAGTTAATATGTCATTAAACAAAGAAACCAGACAAAAGAAAATAAATACAGACTCCATTTATGTTTTGAAAGTTTCCTTATCCATATCATAAAATAAGAATTCGAAGAAAAAATGGGTATTTTTCGTTTACTTTAAGGAATTAGAAAAATAACACTTTTTGCGCAGGAACAATATTTTCAAACACAATATAATATGTTTATTTTAAGATGTATAATGTTGAAAGTAATGCAGAAAACCGAACATATTTTTTTATATGTGATAAGAAAACAAAAGTTTTTCTTTTTTTAGTATTTCGTTCTTTATTAATACTACTGCGATCAATCAGAATAATAACTATTTCCGGTGTATAGGGTGTGCTTAAAAAGTATTGAAACTGTAGGTGTATTTATCGAGACAGAAATGAATAAGGAAATAAACGTACAGTTTATCAAAAGAGTATCTGATACACGTATTCCAGCAAGTTTTCCATTGGTCAAAGCATCTCTGAAACTTCTTTTTTGGAATAGTATCTTAATGTATTCTACATACTCAAATCTTGTGCTTGAGATGGACTTTAAGTTTAATAACAAGAAGTTATTGAATTAGTTCTGACGAGTACGTAGATTGTTGCAATTGTACAAATCTTTGGATTTCACCCATGGAAAGGCTGATTAAATTGCATTGACGTTGACCACACACACACACACACAACACACACACACACACATATATATATATATATATATATATATATATATATATATATATTGTCTAAACTTGGACTTTCTCCACCAGACAAGAGGAAATATATAAAAAAAGATCCAGGAGAAAGCTCTAACCGCATCAGCGTGGATATGGCAATCCTACATCGTGACATCAAACCGACAAAGTCTGGTGGTATCGTGAGATACTGCTGGGACACTCTGGGTTAGTGGTAAGGCTGCTTCGGCCCCGAAATCATACCTGAACCCAGAGTCATCATCTGATGAAGGCTTTGTTGGTTGCAATGCTACTGTGTAAATAGCAGCCATTATGAAGATTATTAATTGATGGGGCTGCCTAAACATTGTGTCTTGGGTATGACATTAAACTGCATCTGATGATGCGACTATAATTATGGACATCTGTGGTGTGAAAAGTACTCATTTATTGTCATTACTCCTAGGTCCAATCTTATCCGAATATGCTGTACCTGTTAGGGACCCATCTATGGATTTGTTAAAAATTGTTCAAATACAATAGGACCGAGTAAAAAACAAAACTTTTAAGTAACAATTACTCAAAGTATGTAAATATGAAGGCAAATACAGTAAGCATAAAATAACCCGAGACGGATTGACAATGCTATCAAAATCAGTCAATTTATCTATCATTTAATAAATCTCACACTTAGGATTTTTGTTTGAGAAACCAGAAGACGTCACAACGAGATAGTTCTCATGAGTATTGCACTTGCGCAACCCTGCCTTTTGCAAAAAAAAAAAAAAAAAAAAAAAGGCTGATCAAAAAGTACTTGCAATACACGTAATTGTTTTCTATAATAATCTAGAACAACATAAAAAAATGACCATATATATATATATATATATATATATATATATATATATATATATATATATATTGACATGTCAGTCAATTATACATGCCTTTATTGTATAAGTTGCTCAGCTGTGTGCATGTTTTTATGAGAATTTTGAATTTACAATTAAGAAAGATTAACATTTCTGCCGTGATCCTTTTTGATCACAATCTTAACATGAATACATATCTAATATGAACACTGAAAAAGCACTTTCTTTCTCTCTTAATTTTTGATTAAAAAAACCCTAAATGCCAGCGCTTACGCATATTACTGTTAATTTGTATTCGTTTGAGAAACAAACTAGTGAACGTTACTCGGACTTTATTCAAAAGTGACAGTCTTCCGAGAAACATTTTATGTACATGATTGTGTGTTCCGTGTGCGTGTGTATGTGTGTGTGTGTAAAGCCTACAGATAGTGTGTGATTCTTGTGCATGTTACACGCTGTGGGTATCGACAAACATTTCTATTACTTTAAGTGCGTGTATTATGCGTATTGTAGTTTTTTTTTTATACCACTTTATTTTTGGACGAAAATGTGTACATATGCGTGATTGTATGCGTGTGCGTGTGTATGTTAGAACGAGATAAAAAGTATGCGTGTACGTTCACGCGATTTGGACATGCAAACATGTTTATCCCCTCTCTGACTGTCAGACAGCAAGTAAACGCGTGTTCCGATCGACTCGAGACGGAGACGAAGACAGTGCGCCGACGATGGCGGCATTGGCCAATATTGAGGCTGCTCCATGTTTACGGTCGTGTTGTTGTTGCTCAGAGTCGCGGGACGAGTGGAAAGCCGAACAACCTTGCTTTCACTCAATTGGTAAACAAGCAAGGAAAGAGAAGAAAAAGAAGAACAAAAAATAACAAGAAAAAAACGCATCATGGCTAATGGTTGAATGCTGCCATATGGCGAAATTCCTTTCAAAACTTTTGACTGCATTAATAATCTCTTCGTGCTTGTCGAAAACAAAAGCCAAATATTCATTTTCGAGAGAATTGAAAATAATCAATCTTGAGTGTTTTAAGTGACAGAACATTAACGTTAGGAAGGAATCAAAATTTCAAAGTGAAAAAAACGTATCTGAACAGTTGTCCAAAAGCAAGAATGTACCCCTCATCTCTCTCTCACACACTCCCGTATATATATATATATATATATATATATATATATATATATATATATATATTTCTCGCCTACGCAATTCTCAAACCAAGTACATTTGGTTTGAGAATCTCATAGGCGAGAAACAGTTATTAACCAAGTGCCGATGACTTCATGTCCATACTAGCCTAAAGTATATATACGGTCTACCTATGATATTGAGCTCTATTACGTATAAATATAGCACACTATTATTATCTCTCTCTCTCTCCTCTCTCTATATATATATATATATATATATATATATATATATATAATGATAGGATTTCCGAATTTTAGCAAATCATTTGTTTTCTCATGATTCATTTCATCTGCCTTTAATTGTAAGTACATTTTTCAAAAAATTTTTTAATTTATCAATATCAATTAAATATATATATCCATACCATTTTCATCACACACACACACACACATATATATTATATATATATATATATATATAT
This sequence comes from Doryteuthis pealeii, assembly GCA_023376005.1. Taxonomy (NCBI): domain Eukaryota; kingdom Metazoa; phylum Mollusca; class Cephalopoda; order Myopsida; family Loliginidae; genus Doryteuthis; species Doryteuthis pealeii. The sequence continues at coordinate 77,879,536 of CM042137.1, forward strand.
ATATATATATATATATATATATATATATATGTATACCAATTCAGGACAGTCTTCAAAAACTTAACCAATACGAAATCTGCAGAGTAAAAAAAATACCAGCACACGTATCGTAAAGTTTATCGTAAAAGTTTATCGCCACAGGACTGGGTAAAATGACGTAATCGGTTGTGCGAATAGATAAGTTATAAAAAGTCAGCAGCCGGAAAAGAGTAGACTGAATGAAATAAAATTTGTGATAATCTATAACATATGTTTGTTGTCCTAACATGAATGTAATTAACGTAGGGTTAACAAAATTATCAAAACTCCATTACTCATCAATGGGAATGAGTGGGTCAAGTGTATAATCCATACTGACGGAAATTAGGGGTTGCTGTTTTAATAACCCCCATTTAAAAAGCCCAGTTTTTACAGGTCAATGATTGTGGATAGAGATACGAGTGAGATAAGCCGGAGCGAGGTCTGATTCAGAAGAAACTTCAAGAATTGATTCATCCCACAACAAAGAAAGACCCGTGAACCTCTGTCCAAACAGCCAGTGACCATCACCCGTTTCCTCATATTTCCATGGTCTAAACAAAGTACAGAGAATAAAGTTCCTATATTTGAGGTGAGCTATTTTTGTATGTTTTCTCTCATCCACTTGCCAGGAGTGACCAATGCATCGATTGCGATCGACCGGTAGATCACAAAGGTAGAGCGGGTAGATCGTAAGCCATTAAAAAATAAATGATTTATTCAGATGTTAGCTTATCATCTATCCTTTCTTTAGCAGGTGCCATTTTATTGACGTACAGAGGAGGCAGTCTGTGGTTACTTTAAACTTTATACGTGAACATATATTGTATATATAGGGTAGCCCAAAAAAGACTGACACAAAAAAAATAATCAGTGAGTTTTTTTTTATCCATAAAATATGTAGAATAAACATCATAGTCAACTTCACAGGAAGGCTATGACTAGCGTCCAGTCACCAGACAAAAAAGACAGAGTAACTAAATACACTCTGTAGCAATTGAGAGGGCATGGTCAAGTGTTCAGTATATATGGATACAAATATACACACTAAAACCACCCATGTAGAAATAGACTTGCCCATTCCACAAAGTAGAATAGCCCACGCTGCTATTTCAACCACTTACGAAGTCTGGATTCTCAGAAGCTGACCCAACTTGCAACAGTTGAATACTGATCAGTTTACACAAATCTCGACAAGATATAGTCCAAGGAAATATATCTTTAGCTATTTGCAAAAGTTATACCTTATATATTGCCCCTATTTTAACGAATACAAATTTGTACATTAATTTGAGCACTTTGTCTGATTTTGCTCAAGTTTTCCTGGGTCAGTTATTTGTAGCTGTAACAATGTATTAAGGATATTCAAATATACATACTTCTTTAAATAATCCCACTCAAAGAACGCAGGCTGATAAAGCAGGCGAATTGGAGACTATTTAAATTCTAAGTTTCTTGAAACTATTCTGCAAACAAACATGTCTTTTTGTTAAAAACATAGACCCCTCAGTTAAATAGTAAATTTCTATTATTTTAATTTGTTCTTTTACATCGTAACTTGACATTTTCAATTTCTTTAGGTTATTCATAACATCAGAAATATATAAAAATTAGATTAAAAACAAGAATTTATTAAATGTCACAGAATATTGTGCGCCGCCCAGCATAAAGCAAACTCAATACATATGTAAGTAATATATTTAGGATTTTTAAAACACAGGTAGATCATTTTGACCATGTCTAAAAGTAGCTCACAAGCCAAAACAATGTGGGCACCTCTGTACTAAACTATCTGTTCATCAACAAAGCAATCATTGACAACGAACAATAATTCGTTCTTTCTTTTACGAGTTTATCACAAAAGGCAAAAAAAGAATCTTGTTTCTTCTGTGTGACTAACGTCAATTAGTCCTTAAGTGCGACAGTCAAATCGGAATTGATGTTTTCAATTAAAAACTGTTTGTTTACCGGTTTTGATTAGAGATCAACAAAACTGTCACTCAAAAATATAATTCCTTTTTTTTTACATTTATAAGTCCCTTTAGGGTCGCTTCGTCATAAAGAAATATCTAAGAAGTTTATCTCGCACATTATTAATACTGCAGAGAATTTGATCTCCACGGTTTGTCTGGGACATGCAGTCTTTCAACAGACTACAATAAAGTGCGAATGTTTGCTATCATGAGATATCATATGATTAGCAGGTCCGACTTTGCACAAATCAACCGTACTGTAGATGTTTCAAACAGTATTCGTATTAAAACGTATTCGTAGCCCAAGGTCAATTCTTGTGTCAGAAATGTTCGTTTGAAGTTAGTTCTCCGTACTATGAAAGTTTTACATCGCAGATCATTTGGAGGTGCTTGATGTGTAATGGTTATCGTAATAGGAAATAGACACGACGACACGAACTCAAATCCTGAACTAAACTGGTTGCATTTCATATAGCACTAATATCCTTGGAGAATGTATACAACCAATTATTCTCCCTCCAGTTATGGGTAAATAGTAGGACAGACTGGTCTCTTTAAGTTTGGTATAGGAACCGGTCTAGCAAAATAAAAACTTGGAATCCAAACCTGTTAAAACCCCGTTTAAACATTGACAGTATATCACATCCTGTTCAAGCGGAAGTGGTTCACATTTGTTAATTTGTTAAAAGGTTTTGTCGCAGTGCTCTGAATTTTGACACAAATTTTGATTTTCTGTCTCATTTCACGACACGCTTAATAAAACACATATATATCTATTTGTTAAACACCGCATCAAGGCCAGGATATGATATGAGGTCAAATTTTAAGAGGATTACATCTGGTTTGAATTTAAATGTTTCTTTCTCCGAGACTAATGTACCATGTCTAAAGAAGAGAGTCCACCCAACTATTTACCCATAGAGAGAGGAGATGAATCCATTTTTTCCCAAGAGCATTAGCGTGAAGGAAAAGGCAAGTAGCCTTGTCCAGAATTTGAACTCGAGTCACCGATTCCATTTCCTACGACAATAACCGTTAAACAAGGCGCGCCTCCTAAACAGATGAAATAATCCATGATTACTCAGCAGAATAGGAATTTGAGTGACAAATATAAATTTGAATTTTTTTACACTTGTTCATGGTCAGTATCTATCAGCCGATTTTCAATCATAGTTGCCAACCTGAAAAATTCCAAAAGTTACTTCCGTTACTTTTTAGATTTACTCCCTAGATAAATTTTAAATAAATACATATGTATGCATAAAAGATGATCGTAACAAAATTCTTTCTGATGATGCCGAAAATATTCAAAATCAAATAATGATTCCAAAAAGATGGTCGATAAAGCTCGAAGAA
>CM042137.1:77890382-77905382 GCA_023376005.1 Doryteuthis pealeii
ATATCACTACCTTGGTGTGTAAACTAGTCTGCTAATTTCAGAGGCTTACCATCTACTATGGAGATGCCCATAGTACATGACCTCAGTTTTATATGAGTTCACATAGAGGTTAATGCATCTAGTCGCCTTTCATAGGCTATGTAGCAGTGATTCGGCTTGTGCATGTATATTTGCGAGAATCAATGGATCATCTGTGTAGTCCACATATGTAAAAGTCTCTGTGGGATATTGCCGGCTTCTCGCCCTTTTTTTAGGGTGAAAACTTTTTCTCTTATTGGATCTAATGATATTCGAAGTACATAATCTAGACAAACAACCATTGAATACATAATAATTTTGATAATTAATGTCAAAACTATCTAAAAACTGAAAATTCAAATCATTCTACGCTGCACGTTTATCTGAGCAGCTTTCAAATCATACACAGAGCGAAGCAAAGAACGCATCAACGCACAAACTACCACGATACTACAAACCACAGCGCATAGTTCTCACAACTTGAATGGCTTCGGTCACGTGAACGTCACAAACTAGCACGTACCAATCTATTGCACAACATTTGGCTCACCCTGGTATTAGGAAGTTTTTTGAGTAAAATGGCCAAGACATTACAGCTAAGATGAGGATAGTAGTCTGAATGGGATAACGTATTATATTAGGAAAACTGGAGGATAGACAAAGGTAGGCCAGCTGAAACATTGTGACTGTAAATACCAAGATGGGTATAGTAGTCCAAATAGAATAATGTAAGACCATTACAAATAAACACATTTTTAAGCTAGAGATATAAATTGCTTATTTTTATTTTTAACGAAAGGCAGTGACTCCTGATTTACAATACTTGTCAAAAGAATACAAACTAATAATCCCAAAGAATGACAAGAAAGACCTCACTGAAATAGTCATTCAACATTATGGGTCTCTTCAAACGGCCAACAGTCTTTAAAAAAATAATATCCCGTTGTAGGGAGACTGTTCGATTGCACATTTACTAGGCAATCAAACAGCATCTTACAACGGACTTCTTTTCGTACGTATTGCAGGTGAAACATCAATTGTACTAAGCTCTAGTATAAGTGATGTTTCACCTGCAATAGGTACGAAAAGAAATCAGTCTAAAAGCGACCGGTGTTGAGGCAGTTTACAATATGGTAACAATGCATGGATATGTCGCCAATTCGATTACATTATATTATTGTTAATAGATTGATTTTACGGCAATACTGAGTCAAATTCTTGTTTTTGATTTTGAAAGCAATTATTCCTATCTAATATAATAATAATAAAGGTGAGGGTTGTATCAATTGTAATTGGTGCACTTGGAACACCCAAGGTTTGGAAAAGAGTCTGCATAAGTTGAAAATCAGAGGAATAATATAGACGATCAAAACAAAAGCATTGTTAAATTGGGCTAGATTACCCAGAATATACCTGGAGACCTGAGGAGACTTGCTGTCACTCATCCTCCAGTAAACCCCCAGCTAATGCAGGTATGAAGACCTCTCATGGAGTCAAATAATAATAATAATAATAATAATAATAATAATAATAAGAAGAAGAAGAAGAAGAAGAAGAAGAAGAAGAAGAAATAATACCATAAGAAAAATAATGTCTAAGCGAAAATTGATTATAGCAACCAAATAGCAATTGTAGGTTATGTGGAAACAGATGAAACGAATAATCACATAATCGAATGCCGCAAAAAAGTGTACATGACTAGGCACGACGAAAGGAAAAAGGTAATCAACTGGGAATTGTGCAAGAGATTAAAGTTTGACCATACTAACAACTGGTACATGCACAAACGAGAGTGAGTCCTAGAAAATGAGACTCAGAAAATTCTTTGAGATTTTCAGATAAAAATGAATCATCCAATATCGGCCAGAAGGCCAGACATAGTGTTGATTACTACGAAGAAAAAATAACTTGGGGGGGGGGGTTGCTGTTCCAGCTGATCACAAAGTCAAAATGAAATTCCCAGTATCAAAATGAGTTACGCATGCTGCAGGTGTTCTTATTTTTTATTCCGATATTGCCCAAAAGAAGGGCAAGTGCTATACAACCAGACGTTAGTATCAGTACATGAGTGGCTCAAACGACGATGAACAGCCGGTAGAACTTCAGATCCTCCTCGTTTTGCCACTCCAAGGCGACAATGGGGGACTTGAATTCAATTTTTTCTCCTCTGTAGGTTTAGAGAGACCAGTCCCACTACTATTTACTTATAAAGTAAAGGATATATATATATATATATATATATATATATATATATATATATATATATATATATATATGTATGAACAAAAAGTAATAAGACAAACAGGTATATTTCTTATATGTTATTTATTCTCAACCAATTTCGACCTTAGGCCATCGTCAGGAGAAAATTTCTTGTTTGAAGAAATTGTTTTTAAAGAGTTTTTTTTTTAAAGAGAGCAGTATAAAAGAACTATAGAAATTGAAATATTTTTGAGGGCTTGACATGCTATTATAATCCGGATATAGAACTGTGGTGTAGTGTATGTGTGTGTGTGTGAAATAGGTAGATTTGAGAAGCATTTTTTCATCCAATCAAATTTAGTTGAAATAATAGAATACTTATTGTTTTGGTGTTTTTATTTTATTTCTTCTTTCAATTTTTCTAACAATTTCTTTAATGTTACCATCATGCAAGTAACTAATGAATTTTTCGAAATACTTTTCATATATGAAGTGACAATTAATAACATACTTAAATAATAATTGATAATGGTTCAGAGGAGAACGGAATGTACATGTTTCACAAATGAAAACTCTTTCGGATAATTCATTAATTATTTTCCTGATGATATAATGTTATCATCATGAAAATAATTAATGAATTATCCGAAAGAGTTTTCATTTGTAAAACAAGTACATTCAGTTCTCCTCTGAACCATTATCAATTATCATTTAAGTACATTATTAATTGTAATATTTTAAATATTTAAAAATATTTAAAGAAAACTGGAAATAAGAAATAAAACCAGAAAGATTCCATAATTTTTAACTAAATTATATATATATATATATATATATATAGATAGATAGATATAGATATAGATATAGATAGATAGATAACTATAGTTTTAAGAGTTTACAGTTTCAAACCGAGTGAATTATTGGTGTTCGTAATTTTCTTTATATGCTGTTGTGTTGATTTGAAAATCGTATTGGCGAGAAATTGACAATTACCAAGTATTGTTGGCTATAAGACTTCGCTACCCTACCATAGAGAATAAAAATAAATTAAAACAATCTATTGATTTCATGTAGCAAGCTTACTCAAAAGGAATATTAAAAGAGACTGTAGTCTGTAGTTCACAGAGAACTATGCAAATGATTAATGTATCAGCAGAAATAAGAGTCTAAACGAGAAAATAAATAAAAGCAAAAATCTAAGGATTTGAAATACAGACCAACCGGACTATATAAATACCGCACTGATTAGTTGCAAACACGGAACGGAGGTTATTTTGGATTAGAGAAGTCATTAAATGCCAGTTGATCAAAACGAATAGATAAATATAGGGGGAAAAATGTTTGTTGCTTGATCATACCAGTCTCAGTTCTTCAAATTTTTCTAATTAATCCAATATTGAATCTGGCGGTTTTGGCAAATTTTCAAGATTGCTAATTATGGCGGGGGCCAACATAATTTTCCTTTCCTAAATGTTTTCTGTTACTGGACAAGGTGCTGTATTTACATATTTTAATTTTGTATTTAGGCTACATTCAATTCTAGTTTTTTTTCTGTTTCTTTTTTCAATTATCCATAAGTATATATATATATATAATATATATATATATATATATATATAGCATTTGTATCATTTTCAAAAACAATTTCGTTGCCTGAAGACTGCCACAGAGCAAGAAATCAAATGGTGGCAATAACTAAATAATTGTTCCAATGATATTAAAAAAATCTAAACCTTTTATGTATGCATATATATATATATATATATATTATATATATATATATATATAACAATTTCAGTATACATGTGGCAGAATTACAAGAGTATATCATCAGCGTTTACAGTAAAAGTCAACAATATCCACTGATAAAACTATTTGTAAAAGTATTAAATCACGAATTAATTTAATTGCGACTAAACGTTTCACGTCGCTTTAGTTGAAATTGGATTTGTATTTTAATAGCTTAAGACTATATTTGTGTGTATAAATGATATATATATATATATATATATTATATATATATATATATATATATGTATGTATGTATGTATGTATATATATTTGTATATATAATTGAATTAATCCCATTTTGAAACTAGAAACGAGACACAGATCTTGCTCAATCATCATCCCACAACCAATATATATATATAAATATACACATACTTTCTATCTCTATCACCCCCTCTCTCTCTCATATATATATATATATATATATATATATATATATATATATATATATATATATCTTGTAGAATGAAAGAGAATATGTGTGTGCATAAAAAAGGCAATAATTTTCAACAGCTAGACTTGGCCCATTTTTTCCGTCACTAAATATGCAACAGAGAGCAGCCTTTTATATTTTCGGAAAATTTCAGAACATAATTTTTAACTTTAAATAGAAAATCATTTTGACTCATTTTTTTTCTTCTCACCTTGTTTAAATATTTTTGAAATCTTCAACGCACCATTTCCCTGGCCATCTTCTACTTCCTTTCAAGTTCAGTGTTAAATTTAGTGTAGACACACACACACACACACACACACACACACACACACCTTCTAAAAAGATATTTCCCTTGCAACATTAATTAGCTTCGCTCTGTTAGATTTTTATAATTCACATAGTTGCACTATTTTGTGTATTTTGATAAATATTTTTAGCGTTTTCTTCGTTCATATTTTTATATATGTTTCTTTTTACTTCTTCAAAATTAATAACATACCGTTTGGGTATTCATAGTCCTGACACCCGTCATCTCTTAGTGGCACCACAATTCGCAAGTTTGAGAAGCCGATTATTAGTATTATCATTGAATTCGATTCTAACTGTGTGTCAGTAAACTGTACTCCGTCTAAGGTCAGCCTAGTAACTAACAAGTCTTGTCACAAAAGGACTTTTACGATGTCAATTATGATAGGGACAAATTATTTATGACAAATTTATTAACCATTTCCGGTCGGATATTGTATCTCCATTCGGCGACTTGAGAGATTGAGAACAGAATAAGTAGATAAAATATGTCTGCACTATTTACTCAAATATGTCTGAATTAAGAAATTTTGCCCAATTGCACACACACAGACACACACACGTATATATATATATATAATATATATATATATATATATATATATATATATGTGTGTGTGTGTGTGTGTGTGCATGTCTGTGTGTGTTTATTGACTCGGGACCAGCAACCCAATCATTTGTGAATTAATTTAAACTAAAGTGTTTTCACATGTTTATTCTTTGTATTTACGTTTAATATGACCCAGCCTTCAACAAGGTTGAGATGCCATTAAAATCAACCAATAAAATACGAACTTTTCTCTAAATCCACTAAGTATACAGGGGGAAAGTCTCCATGACGTAATCACTAATGTGCTGGATTGCGATATCGTAGTATGTGAGTTCGAACTCTAGTCGCGCTATTGCTTTCATTTTCAGACTATTACTTTTGGGAAAGGGATAAACCACCCAAAACTATGAATCAATCCAATGGAATTCGAACTCGCTAACTACCATGTCATTGTTCAACACGTTAACCACTACGCCATGAGCATCCCCACCTATCTATATTCTTGGACCGGTCGACACACCAATCTAAGAAAGACTATTAGAATTTGGATAAAAAAGCGATAATCATAAAATGTAGTAATACTTGCTATAAGATATTTTTTGAGATAAAGACGTATCACCTTATCCCAACCAGAAGACCGGATCTAATATTGATTAACAAGAAAAAGAAAACTTGTCAACTGGTAGATTTTACTGTTGCTGCAGATCACAGGTTGAAAATCAAAGAAAACGAAACAGAGTATTTAAAAAAAAAACTGTGGAATATGTGGGTAAAAGTGATACCAATTGTTATTGGTGCACTTGGAACGGTCCCCAAAAGTTTAGAGGAACTGGAAATCAGAGGAATAATCAGACCATCCGGGTATCAGCATTTTTAAGATCTCCTAGAATACTCTGTCATCATCATGTCGCGCAGGCACCACGGATATCCATGACAATCTCTCGCCAACCTACCCTATCATTCATAGCCCCAGGGAGTTCTTCCTCGCTGCAGCCAGCATCTTTACATAGCTGGTCAATGTAGGTCTTTGCTGGGCGGCCCATACTGGCATGTCCATGTGTTGGCTTCCACAGGAGAACATCGCTTATGAGTTCGTCCTTACCTGGAAATCTAAGTAAACTTGGTGTCTCTCAGACTATAATGAATGACCATCAGCTTATGCTGATGTGAAAAACTTGTAGGGAGTAAAATAATAATAATAATAATAATAATAATAATATAGAAAATGCTTCATCTAATTCTAAATCACTTTATTCTATGGACTATTATTTCGTGATTCTTTCTAAATCGCATCGTTACTTTGTTAAAACAAGAATGCAGATGCTTTTAAAAAAATCCCGAAACACTAAACCGTAAAACGTCTCTAAATATCAGACAAAGACTATATGAGTTACGTTACGTTACTTTTGGTGCTAATAAATTTGATATAGCGAAAAGAAAACTTTTTTTATCTGCTTCCAAAACTGCCTTGCATTTCTTCGTCACTACGAGAGAAAAAAATACATTAAATTCGACGAAAACAAAAGAAACAAAGAGAATAAATAAGAAATCAAATAAAATGAGGAAGAAACAAGAGAATGTCGAATTCCCACAAGATAATCAGATTTCTTGTAATAGCGCAGGAAACGTGCAGTTTCGTTAGACTTAATTTAACACGTCATATGTTATTAGAATAACATCTGATTTTAGTTATACTTTTCTATCAGGAGGGATTGGTGAAGTGGAAATAAGAATCATATGCTGGATTAAGGGTCAATAGACTGCAGGGAGATGGAAATAAGTCAGAGAGAGAGAGAGGGGTAAGAGAAGAGAGAGAGAGAGAGGAGAGAGAGAGAGTGAGAGAGTGAGAGAGAGAGAGGGGGGATGAAGCTTGTGAGAGTGAATGTAAAGATAGAATGTAAAGTAAGAAATATAAAGTGAGAGGAGCGATAGTATAAGAGAGAGAGAGAGAGAGAGGGAATATAGAGAGGGACAGAAGGAAGAAAGGAGGAGAAATAGAGAGAGTGAGAAAAGAGAGAAAGAAATAGAGAAAGAGGCAGAGAAGAGTGTGAACGAGAAAGTTTATGGAGAAAAGCAACGAAAGAAAGAGAAATATGATTCAAAGAAAGAGAGAAAGGAGTATGTACAAGAAAGCATGTAAAATATAGAGAAATGAAGTCAGATATATAGATAGAGACAGAGACAGAGAGAAAGCGTGGGAATAAGAGAGCAGCGAAAAAGCAGGAGAAAAAAAAAAAAGAAAGATTAAAAGTAAGAAAGCATGTGAAATATAGAGAAAGAAACTCAGAGAGAGAGAGAGAGAGAGAGAGAGAGAGAGAGAGAGAGAGAGAGAGAGAGAGAGAGGTTTGAAAAAGAGGTGAGCGAAAAAGTGTACGGGAAAGAGAGCAGCGAAAGGCAGAAAGGGAAAGCGTGAGACGAAATGTATAGAAGAGAGTGATCGAGTGATAAAGATAACAGCCAAGGGAAGAGAAAGAAGATAGAAAGGAAAAAGTAAGAGTAACATCTGAAAGCAAGTGAGATATACAGAAAGAAAACTTGGGGACGAGAGATAGAAACGAAAAAAAGTGATAGATACAACCATGGGTAAATAGTAGGGTAGACTGGGCTATATAGCCTGACTGTCACATCCTGATCTATCAGAGGGGTTAGTAAATACCTATAATTCTACTTTATGGTAATCATTCAAAAATGTATATAATCATTAGTCATTTGCTTTTAAATTTTCAAATTACTTTTTCATTTTCCATAGTTTTATTGACCAATATTTTCCCGTGAAGAGAAAGTAACTTGTTTTCTTTTGTTGGTTGACATAAATCTGTCACCACTGCTACCCAGATTGGCTTTTGAAGAAGAAGAATAAAGCACACAGAAATTCCACAGAATTAAACTAAAAAAACAGAATCAATAAACCGACTCTGTCACTTCTTAATTACGGTCAGAAAGACCAGTTACACATTAAAGTTCAGTACCCGAGGATCACCAAATGGATTTCATTCTGTGGAAAAATGTAAAAACTGTTGTTTATTCAATAAAATCAGGATTAAAAACGACTGGCTGCAATCATTTTCTCTTTCGGTCTGCAAATAAATCTATCTTCTCAGGACGTGGGGTCTATACTCATTATTGCTCGATTTCCGGTACGGAGCATATGTTTTAATTTTCGACAGTTGTATTTTTATTACCAAAACTTCAGTAACTTGCACTCAACGACATCATTATCATTTCCATTTGATACATAGATATCAGATATCAAAACAGCTAAAGTGCATAAATATTTTGTGAGAATAACTTGCCAGCTACTGCTACACAGGGAGGTCAAGATTTATATAGTTATGATAGTAATTGTCTCAAAAAATGAATCCATTATATATCGCTCTACGGCCCAACACTTGATGACTGTATCGTCTTCAAAAGAATGAACTTTCATATCTACACCTTCGCTCCAAGATTAAATAAATGCACAAACACGCGCCTTGCTGGATGCAAACAACAAAACGACCCTATCAATCGTGTACAGACACCCACAGTCTGTTGTGACAACCCTACACTAATGCATCTATAGGTCTTACAGAAACACACAGATGGAATTAACTTGACTAACAAACGATTCCTCATTATTAGGTGCTGCTTGCATTTAAACGATGTGCAGATTAGCCACGAGACTATCCTAAGCCAATCGAACCCTCACCTACAAGCGTTTGCTGTCCCAATAGTGAATACATGCCTAGCGACAAACGAGGCCACTGCTAACGATCGAACACGACATCAAAGAAACTTGTGCTGACCATAGTGTACATCTTAATACGGGGATTATCAGTTTGTCACTCGCTAATGATGATAATAGCATAATGGTAGAAGGGTTTAGAGAAAAAGACCCGATACCTTTGTAGATGGCTTAGTTTAAACTAGCAGAAGTTCCCGCTTACGTTCGGCATTACCAACCGGACAGGCAAACATTAATTGCGGCACAATTATCATATACTCACAGATTGCCTTATTGTTCTATAGCCAACAGACATTTAAAAAGATGTCTCGTTTATTTTTGATAATAAAAATGTTTACGTTTTAACCCTCGGAACAACGAGCCAAACCCTGTATGTCTCTATGTCGGGCTGGACGTTACACAAGATCAAAATGTATTTACCCAATCCATTTGTTCCGGTTTCGTGCTGTCAGCAATGATGATGATATTACTATAGTATCGGCTATATATGGAGATACAAGAGTGGGCTGACCAGCAAAAACATACATTGATCAGCTCTGTAGAGATGCTGGATGTCATGAGGAGGAGTTTCCAGCTGACTGATAGGGACAGGTGGCGAGAATGAGTCACGTGAATGCGTGTCAGCGTGACATGATGATATTACCATAGTATTGGCTATAAATGATTGCACTCCTAACGATTTTTCTTTTTATAAAAAAAAATAATTTTCTAATAAACCAAAGATACCACGATCTTATGGTTTCTTTTATTGAAAATCTGTAAGAGAAAATGTGAATATTTAATCGCAAGGTTCCTGGTTCGATACTGGTCCTCGCCAACTCAGCGCATGAATAACACAGTTTGGGTTATCTGATCTGTGCAGGTAAGTGGGGAGCTGATGGGAGGAATGGTGCTCCACCTCAGACACAAAAAATAATCTCCCTGGTCTAGCACTAGTCAAAAGTCCGGCTGATACCGATAATAGACCATTTTTGTTAACTTTACAATTTACATGTTAGAAAATAACAGATAACAACATTATATAGGCGATATAGAAATGGGGAATCTTTGGTCGGAATTCAGGTTACCCGGTACTTCGAAGTACACACAGTATTGAATAAAATTTCAGATTTAACCAGATGTTCATACTATACTAAAAATATATAATTTTACATCTATATATTACTAGACTTGTTCCTAAATCTTCCGTCTGTCATCATCCTGCAACACCCTCTGTTTAAAAATGAGACCATCTAAATTGTCCAAGATGCAATGCAAAAATGAAAATCCAGATTATCTGGTGTTGCTTAATTGCAGATTTCTTATTTGTCTCATTATTTCACCCAATTTAAAAAATGAAATATTCCAAATGATTTTGAGCTGCTTAGATACCCAACTTAAAATCAAAAGGAATTAAAAAAAAGTTACATGTTTGTTTTATAGAAATTGTGAATTACGGAATATATTTTGGTAATTTTGATTTTATGTTGTCGCGGCATCCTGCCCTAATTCACGCTATGTTTTAGCTTGCATATGTCAGGCGAATTTCCGGCCCAATTTAGATATTTTCTTAGTTATATTCATGTCCCTTTTTGTCGGCTCATTAATGTAGATATTTTAAACACCCCTCCCCTATTTTCATCGGCAAATCAATGTAAATATTTTACAACCCTTCTTTAAAGAAAGAGTGAAAGAGAGTTAAATCAAGATTATACTTTTTACAAATTGAACTATTTAGCAATAGCTATTAAGTAAACATATCAAACGATGCACTAATCAAATCATTGTACTGTTGTATATCTACAGGTCCTGCTAGCTCTTAATGTTGCTTGAATTCGAGTCGTAGCTGCAATTTACTACGATGATAACGCTTACACAAGTGCGCCTGAGTGCATATTGTAAAGATGTTCCTTCACCCAATATCTTCTTATCGTGACATACCAGTGACGTGATATTCTATCAAATTAGCAGGCATACAATGTAAATAACAAGCAATAGATTAATGCTTTGGATTTATAATGGTATTTGTGCAAAGTGAATTAAAATAATACGCCACACCACCTGGCGGCCGCAGTAGCGAAATCAATTATCCGAAACTTTAAGGAAATGTTATTGAAAGAAATGTTAATGTAATGTAATGTTGTTTTTATATTCTCTGTTCTGGTTGTTTTCCTTGTCTTTTGGATGTTTGCATAAGAAATATCCAAAACTTGGAAATAAATTTAGAGTATACAAGTTATAACGCTTAATTTCGATCAAATATATCATAAAATAAAACTTGTCTTACTCTAATATATAGTTTGGGTCCCTCCCTTGGTGTAATGCATAGTTTGGTTTGGTGTGTTTTACGGCATATCAACCCCAGTGGGTCATTTAATGCAGACAAATTTTTCAAATAAAATTCATTCTTAATTTTTTTATAAACTTATGTTTTTCTATTTAACCCATATATGGGATCCTAACGGGTACTACCACTCTGGGCCAGAGTAGACTAGCGAGCAATGATGATGAAGGGGTACTCCACATTCCCCAAAACTCCAAAACTGGAACCTCACAGTCAGATAGATTTTAACGTCATTCCCAGGACATGGAGACCCTTAGTCATCGCCTTCTAGCACATATGATAAAATGGTAGGGGGCTGCCATAAGCGCAATAGGGTTGGGACAGTCATATAGGTGCTAGGGCCATCTAGCCCAAGTAAGGGCCAAAATGGAGTGCTGCATATCAGGGACTGCTTAGTCACCTTAAGCATCACGATCACCACCTACGGCCAACAGGTGGTCCCCATTGAGGGAGTCTTACCCCTCTGCAGAGGTGCAGTCGGTGTATTACCGGGCTGGTAATGTATAGCAAGCTTGATTAGCAGACAATTTACCTGTTTCCTAGGTATGAAGCTCTTTGATACTTACACCCTTATGCGAAATAATTGAAACAACTGCTTTAGTTTCCTTCCTTTCACCATACGGTCAGTTTTAGACATACTGAAGTGACAGGATGTAATCGATTTCTATTTTTCCTCAGACTATGTCATGTGCAGTGGGGTGCAGTAATATGAATCTATTTTCGGGTTGTATGATGAAATTTATTTAGCCTTGAAAATTATTGCGTCGTCCGTGATTGCATCAGATTTTTATAACATCCAGACACAACTGTTTGAAGAGTCGTTTAGATATTCAACGGCCATTATCTGCAATGTTACTACAAAGAAGCGTAAAAAGTTTTAACGCCAACAAACATACAGGAAAGCCTTACAGAGAGATCTTGGATATATAACGGAATTATTCATTTTGTTTTAATTAATTTGCACAAGGTTTTAGAGTAATCCCATAATTGCGATTACTCCCAGGTGCACTCGGTCCTGAAGTGGTTGAACCAATTACGGTCCCACCTCACACAACTCGTTGTGATAATACGACCTGGCGATGAGGCTTAGATTACACTGATTGTTTTCCATGTAAAATGGTAAGACACCCTAAAAAATCGTATCCTGGGTATGACACTAAACTGCTTCTGGTGGTAAGGCTGGAGTTCTAGAGATATGGAATGAATAGAGTCCTCCTACATTGCCATTCCTCCGAGGTCCACTATAACCTGGAGTTGTAGTACTTTTAGAATACCATCTATGAGCCATCACTCGGTTGGCACGGCTAACAATACACTGACTGTAAAGTGTACACCCCTCATAGGCGTAAGAACCTCCCAAAAGTTTCTTGTGTATGACACTATGCCGGAGCAAACAAAAACATTAATTTGTAAAAGATGGAGCTTTAGTTGATCACTGTACTGTAACCAGATGATTGCAGAAATTTCTCTTGGATTGTAAGAACCTAGACGATCAGGCTAGGACAGGTATTTGGCAAATCCGGCAAGTAGTACTCGGAGTGTATCAGACGAGCTCTTCATGTCGCAGTCCAGTGTGATTCATCACTTTCATGACATAAAAAAAACACCCGGAGCTGCTGAATTGTGCCACACGTTATCAAAATATTGAACACTATTTTGACTCACCCTAGAAATGTTTACAATTAGCTTACAAATGTTACTTTGAAGCAAGCCTACGTAGTTCAATGTTAGCAAGCTAGTTTCACAGATCCATTACTATCAAATAGCAAGTTAAATACTCGCGGGATGCTTCATATTTGCGACCGTGTTTCACGCTACCCATGGCGAACGGGTTGGGTAAAAAAAGGCATCCTATTATCGTGTAATGGTTAGCAAGCAAGTCTTGCAGATCCATTGACACTGAATAACGAGCACATCGTGTCACATCCTACCCATGGCAAACGGGTTGGGTAAAAAAATTAAAAAAGGGTGCCCCATCGTAGTTTAGTAGTTTGGAAGATAGCCTTACAGATCTATTACTACTGAATGTCGAGTTCTAGCCTCTCTGGATGCCCCATACTTTTGACTTTGTGCCATCTTCTACTCGTAGCAAAAAGGTAGGATACGTATCTACTTTGAAGTAGACTATAGCAATCCATTGTGACGATACTGTTTTTTAAAACATACCGGTACAAGTTAGTATTTTTTAAATTTTGAATTAGTAACATCTTTTTTGTGCGATAGACATAGTAATCCTTTCTGACTCTTTTTGTATAAACACCGATTTATTTTGATTACATATCACGAACATATTTTATTTTTCAATATAAATTGTCATAACAGTATCTGTTTATTCTCCAAATCATCCATAAAAAGAAAGAAGCATGCACAAACATTTAATCAATTATTCTTCTCTGTTTTTTACCATATGTTTTCTATTAATCTAAGAACCCGCACATCGGACATCGAAGGCTTGGCCTCCGTACTTCGAACTAACGCTTTGTTTGTGCTATCGCCACTGGCTTTGAACGTTGGTAATGTAGCGCCCCCTATTGGTGGAGAAATAACCAAACAGCGCCATGTAGAGCAAAGCGGGCTTTCGTGTGACCCCTTTATGAAAGTAATTACCTAAAAAGCAATGTTATCTGACTGTTCCACCCTTCCCACAATGCATAGCAATTTTATTTCACTTGTTTTGTTCTATTTACCATATTTTTATTTATTTTTAGATATTATTATGATTTTTTTTTTAAATTACAGTACATCTTTGCCTATTTTTCCAATCAGCTCACTTTTTATATTAGCTCCTTCTCGCCTCTTTTTTTGAAAGGAGTGGGATTTTCTTTCCCCTTGAACTGATTTTTTTAAATACTTCATTGCTATTACGTTATCTTTCAATATTGTTCATTCTAAATAATTTCCTTCTCTTCTAAACATTCACTATATTCTCTGTATTTTCGTTACAATCACTTTCTTTCTCATTCAAAACAAAAACTTTCTACTTCTAAATAGTTGCAATATAGCGGTACCTTTACTTACGAGTTATACTCATAACTCAATTACCCGGATATCAAAACAATTTTCCTACATTGAAACATACTGAAATACCATTAATCCGTTCCAGTCACCCTCCCCACAAAAAATGAATGTTTTTCTTTTACGTTTTTCTACTAAAACAATGAACTGTATTGTATAAAAATAAAATGTAATGAAGGATCGGCTGCAATATGTTTAACGTTTATCTTTTTATAAATTATATTTTTTCTTTGGCATAATAAATTTAGAAATTTAAATGTTTTAAGTGAACTTATTAATAGCGGAGTACCTCAAATTTTAGCTCTCAATACAAATCAAAAATCCACCGGAAAGCTCGTAAGTTAGGCACACATAAGTCAAGTTACCACTGTACTTAGAGATTTTTCAAAATTACTAAGTTTTCTCGCACTCTTTCTAAATTTAAACTTATTCTTTTTCTAACTTTTGGCTTCTATTCCTTCTTTTCTTACTTTCTTATTTCTGCTTTTTTTCTTATCCCTTTTTTTAATTTTACCATAATTATTTCATTTTTTCTTATTTCATTTTAATCGTCATTCTTTTTCATCGCCTTTTCTTTTCGGGTCTTTAATCCGCCATATTTTGTATTGCCCCCTCCCCTATTCTTACAATTCTTC
>CM042137.1:77907882-77925382 GCA_023376005.1 Doryteuthis pealeii
TTTGCCAATGCAGAGATAGATAGGTTGATAGATAGATAGATGGATAGATAGATAGATGCAGAGACGTAATCGAGGAAGAGACAGACAGACACCGAGACACATAGAGAGCATGTAATGAGCAAAGAAAGTGTGAGAGAGAGGGGGAGAGAGAGGAAGAGAGAGATAGAGAGAGGGAGAGAAGAGAGGGGGATTGTAAGAGTGAATGTAAAAAGAGAATGTAAAGCAAGAAATATAAAGTGAGAGGAGCGACAGTATAAGAGAGAGAGAGAGAGAGAGAGAGAGAGAGAGAGAGAGAGAGGGGAGCGTATGAAAGTGAATGTAAAGAGAGAATGTAAAAAAAGAAATATAAAGTGAGAGGAGCGACAGTATAAGAATGAGAGAGAGAGAGAGAGAGAGAGAGAAAGACAGAGAGAGAGAGAGAAAATGAAAGAAAGAAAGAGAGAGAGAGACAATGAAAGAAAGAGAGAGATAATCATTAGGAAGAGAGATGGGAGAGGGAACAAAATGAAAGCCGAGAGATGACGTAAAGAGAGAGACAGAGAGAGAGAGAGAGAGACAGACAGACAGACAGACAGACAGACAGAGACAAAAAAAAGAGTGTTATTGGTCTTTTTTAGGTCCTTTGTAAAATCTCCGTCTTTTCTTTATTCCTCTTTTTTCTTCTTTGTCCCTTCCGATTTCGTATTATCTATTTTTAAGAAAAATTTCTAGATATTCCGATTGAAAAAGTATCGTAAGTACATTTTCAATGCAGAGAGAGAGAGAGAGAGAGAGAGAGAGAGAGAGAGAGAGAGAGAGAGAGAGAGAGATGGGGTATTTTTAGGTCCTTTCTATCCCTTACATTCGTCCTTTATTTTCCTTTCTTTTTTCTTTCTTTTTCCTTATTTTCTTCTTCTTTCTCTCTTCCGATTACGTACTCTCTATCCTTAGGTCGGTCGGCCGCTCGTTCGATTTCCGCTGGTTTGCCCGCCCCTGAGAGCCGTTCAAGCGGACGCATGGAATAATCCTCTTCTACTTTCAGTGCATCACCTTTACAATCTTAAACCTTTGCACAAGTCAGTTGCAGCTTCTTCTCTGCGATGTCTGTGGGTGTGGATGGCGTATCAATACGACGGATGGGGTCGGGGGGGGGAAGCTCTCGGAGCAGTTGGGAGGTGGGGGTAGCGAGGAACAACCAAAGTTAGAATTGCCTGAAAACGTGATTATAATGTGGGCACATGTACGACAAAGAGGACGCCTAAAAGAGAGAGGTAGAAAATAAGTGAAGAAGATAAGAGAGGGTGAAGAAGATAAGAGAGGGTGAAGGAGAAGAAGAAAGAGGGAGAAGAAAAGAGTTCAAGAAGAAAGAAGGAAATGAAAAAAGGAATAAAGGAATTGGAATAAAAATACAGGAAATAATCATATATTTATATATGTAAAGCTGCTTTGCCAGTCTGTTTGTTTGCTTCTTTATTTGTCCGAGTTCTACATAAAACAGCGTCACCGAAACAACCACTTCTTCCCGTCTCAAACAAGTTTTGAGATGCCTGCTACATAACTTAACAAAGGTAGCGATTTTTTTTTTCCAAAAGGTGCGGAGATTTGTATATTGTGCATTCAAAATCATTTCTAAAAAAATGGAAAACACATTATTAGCAATGAAAAAAGTGTTATTATAATAAATGTGATAAGGTTTTTTTTTTTATTAACCGTGACTTAGCGAACTAGGCATTTCGTATATGACCTATGCATCTTGAGAGTTACCTAAACATTCTCAAAAATTACATATAGATATAAATATAAATATATATATATATATATATATATACATATATATATATGTGCATGTGTTAATGTATGTATATATATATATGTGTGTGTGTGTGTGTGTGTGTGTGTGTGTGTGTTTATACTAAAAATTTAACTAAACCTTCTCAAAAAATCACGAGATAGCAGCTGTACGGCCACCTGCCACATATCACCCAAGCCATCCGAGTAAGACGGACAAGACACGCGGGACACTGCTGGAGAAGCAAGGACGAACTCATAAGCGACGTCCCCCTGTGGAAGCTAGCACATGGGCACGCTAATGTGGGCCGATCAGCAAAGACTTACATTGATCAGCTCTGTGCGGATGCAGGATGCTACACAGAGGACCTCCCGAGAATGATGAGCGATAGGGACGTATGGAGAGGGCTTGTCATGGATATCCGTGATAACAGCGCGACATGATGATAATGATGATATATATATATATATATATATATATATATATATATGTATGTACGTATGTAAATGTATGCATATATATATATACTATATATATATATATATATATATATATCCAACAAAAAGTCTTAATCACAAAATCGATCATTCATTTTATATATTCAAGTTCAGCTCTTTCAAGTTCGTCTGTGCTGGGATTAATGACACATATGTGCGCATATTTTATTTCTCGGCGACTATTTTCATCTTACCGACTTGACTGGTTGGGAATCAGTAATCAGAGCAGAGCTAGAATCGATCACCTAACTTTCGTCCAATAAAACCCATGTTCTCAAACGATCCCAAACTGTCATTCATACTTTGTCTAGCAACTAGATCTCATGAAAAAGCTAAATAGTAAAAGATACTAAATTATTTTGCTTTGAAGATAGGTCAACTTAAAAGAAAAAAGTCTGAATTGAAACCAAGGGACGTGGTCTAGTAAGTCAAACCCATGAGAAATGTAAGTCATGAGGGTGGCCTAAAGTTAGCGAGTGAGTCTATCCACTTTTCTCTAGCGCTAGACCAAGGAGATTGTTTTTGGCGTCTGAGGTGGAGTGCCACACCTACCAACAGCTTCTCTCTTTACCGCACAGATCTCTGTACTACGCATACGTTGAGTTGGCTAGGGCCGGTATCGAACTAGGAATCTTGTGGTTCCAAGCCGGACGGTCTATAGACTGAGCTAAACCGGCCTTGCTCTTAAAATCGCATCACCATCACTGACGAGGTCTGGTTATGGCCCCGTATTCCACACAAAGGTCAGGGACAATTTTTGTCTAAGAACTAGCACTGAAAAATATTGCTTTTAATATCAGGGATACATTCTGTCTAGAGATGATAGAGGTTTCGAATAGCTTGTAATTGTTTTTGTTTTTTATTTATTTATTTATTTATTTATTTATTATTATCTAGCGTTGTTTATTACAGTAACACAAGTTAAAGACCAAGAGATAGAAATGGATAAGCTAGCTGGTAGAACTGTATAATTCAGTTTCTCTAAAGTCAGTAATGAATACACATGCTGGTAAATTATCCCCCCTTTTTGTTTTGGAACTGCTTATGTTATTATTAATATTATCGAAACTTGCAATTCTGTGTAAAGCTTCTTTTTTCAGGAGACTTCTTTTGTTTCCCTATAATTCTATACATCTCCTCCCTGAATTCTTTGTACACCTTCCTTTACGTACCCATTACTTACGTAAATTTTTTTCTCTTCAAGCGTCTTCCAACACAAGTTCACCAGGTTCTTTTTCAAGCTTCTCTGTAAGGCCTTGCTAATATTAATATTCAACGTCTTTTATCTTTTATTTTTCATCAATTTTTGTTTTTGTTTTTACGCTCTCCGAGGAACAGCTATTTATAGATTTTTTTTTATTGTTTTTATATTATTAATATTTCTCAGCGAGTTTTTGTGTTTTACTTGCGTTTATTTAGTTTTCCCTCTATTTTTTTTTTGTTGTTATTTACCTTACCATTAACATCCTTCAAACCTAACCATTGTTTTTCAACTTAACATATTTTTCCCCTTTTCTTTCAAAACTTTACTTCTATTTTTTTTTTCTGACACCATTGATTTTTTTTCTGCAATTTTGTCTTTTTTCTAGAGCTCTTTTTTTCCCCAATGATTTATATAACTCTGTTCAGGACCGCACGCAGCATCCTCGTGTATTTTTCATCTAGCTTTCCTCCCAATCGTTTCGTTAAAAAGCTAGATGGGAACTACTCATGGGTGCTGCGTACGGTCCTGAAGAAATTCTCAAAGCAGCTCCCCACAAAACAAACTGAATGGCCATTTACCTCCTATCACAGAAACCATGCAAGTAAGGCGAACATATATATATATATATATATATATATATATATATATATATATATATATATATATATATATATATATATATGTGTGTGTGTGTGTGTTGTGTGTGTGTGTAAAGAAATAACAAAAGACTTAGAGATTTAGCTTTGTAGTCTATTTTCAGGGAGACAATTGTCTAACGCTCCCGACTCATCAGATGAGTCGGCAGAGGTAGACAATTTGTCTAAGCTCCTGAAATAGACTATAAAGCTAATCTCTAAGTCTTTTGTTATTTCTTTACTTAACATATTTGCTATGATGACTCTACATAAGAGCACACATTAGCTCTCAAACTGCGACAGGTTTTTTAAATAAAACTCTTGTGTCGTAAGGAGATTTCTTCTCTGGACTTTTGGATTATATATATATATATATATATATATTATATATATATATATATATATATATGGGGATGCTGGAGAGGTAAGAACAAACTCATCACGGACATCTCACGAGACTCCTACAGCATTGAATATCAAAGTGAATCGACCAGCAAAGACTCATTGATCAGTTCTGTTCGATTCTGAATGCTGGAGAAGGACTTGACAGAAACTGATAGGGACGGGTCGTGAGTAGAGAGAGAGAGAGAGAAGAGAGAGAGAGAGAGGGAGGGAGAGGGGGGAATGAAAGATACTATCGGGAATTTGTGCTGTCAGCATGACATGATCATGATGATATCACTATAGTATGATATCACTATAGAATAAGAGCACCCCTAACAATATTTTAAATAAAAAGTCAATTTTCTTATTAACCAAAGATACTACGATTTTATTGTTTCTTTTAGCGAAACTCTGAACCAGAAAATATGAATATATATTTACCCAACCCTTCTATCACAGGTACGATGTGAAACAAGGCCAGTTTTTAATCGGAGTAAAGCAGATTTTCTATCTACAGTCTTACTGTTTAATTATAGGTGAGGGGGGAGAACAGATGGATTTATTCATTTGCCATGGTCATTAGGGAGAGGAAAAACGTGAATAGGAAATATGGCAGCAATCCAAACACAGGTAAATTTCTTATAATATATATATAATATATATTTATATATTCAACATGCATAAATGAAAGAATGCTGCTAAACACACACACACACACACACACAATAATATATATATATATATATATATATATATATATATATCATGTGTGTGGTGTGTGTGTGTGTGTGTGTGTGTGTGTGTGTGTGAGGAAAAGGGGGTTGGAAATGAATCCGACAGAATGAGATAAAATAAGGAATGAAAGAACAAAACTCAGAAAAAATTCTGTTCACATTTTTGTCTGAGTTTTGTTCTTTCATTCCTTATTTTACCATATATATATATATATTATATATATATATATATATATATATATATAATATATAGAGAGAGAGAGAGAGGAGAGAGAGAGAGAGAGAGAGACCAACATATTTATATAAACCAGCATGTAAAGTACCCGTTGTTTTCTAAATAGTAAGTTAATAAGATTAATTTAGATATGGTACAAGTCCAAAAGTATATAATTATTATATGTAAGTACGGCCAAAATTTTTGTATGATAGCACCTCTCTCTTTATTAAAACTTAGAAAACTTGTCACTTATTTTAATTTTTCCTTAAAACTATATCTAACATTTTTTTAATGAATTTCCTAATCATAACATGAAATAAATCACGTTAAAAGGAGCACATCTTCATGGCAGAAAAAACACAGCAAACATGCGCCATTTGGTCAGATACCGATTCTAATTCATAAGACTCTCCCGTTTTAAAGCCTGTAAAGGATTTTTTCCTTGTCATTTTTAAATCCTTCCTATTTATAATACAGACAAAAATTACGTTAGGTTTCATTAATGTTTTACAAGTTTAGTTGAATTTTAATTCATAGGTGTTGATTGTGCAAAAAAAAAAATATATATATGTAAATTTTGGCCATCCTTAATTATATGTACTAGCAAATATATGCACCCTCCGGGTGCAAGTATTTAAGTTTTAATGTAATAAAATATTGTATTAAATTAGAAAGGCTAATGAAACTAAATAAGAATACAGATAAAAAGATTTGAAACAGAGGGGGTATATATTTGAAACAGGGAGTATAATAAAAAATGAAACAGCTGAAACTTACTCTTCCATCACTCCGTCTTTCATTGTTATTTTTTCTAATTTAACATTTAGTTAAAGAGGAAGTAAAGAATAAAATGACAGTTATTTTATTTTTAATTAATTTCATTTAAGATCCATTGAAGAGATGTTTGCTTATATTCATTAAAATAAACCAAACAGTTAGAAATCAAAATACTAAGCACATATTTATTAAATTCGATTTTTTAAATATTAATATGCAAATTAGCCTTGCCATTCACACTGTAAACCGCTATTTTGTTGTATATATAAATATAATTGCATGTTATAGTATGTAGACATGTTAAGCAGTATTAATAATGTAAGACTAATTTTATTAATATTGAGGTTAGATAAAAATAAAATCATGGAGAATGTGATGTCAATTAACTAAGGGAATTGTGACTGGAGTAGGAATATAGTTTCGGTTACAGACAAAAAAACACACAATCTCCATTATAATAAGATAATATTCGTACATATAACCTTTATTCGTTGTTTTCCTTTAACTCTATTATTTAGGAACTTGAAGTGTTTCACCCGTGTTTGTGTAACAATCTTCTTCCGTAAAAATTAATTTTTAAAAATTCATTTTCTTTTAAAAGAATAGCTTCCTCTCTGTCTTCTCCATCTTTCCCTCCTCTCGACAAACTCACTCTTATCCTTCGTTTCTTTCTTCTTTGAATAATTCTCGTCGATACAAAATTCATTTTCATCCCCCTACCACCAGCTAACCATCTCCCCCAATCACTGAAACCCTCCCGCATACCTTTCCTCCCAACTTGCACATTCCTCTTCCTTCTTCCCCTCAGTGCCACCGAACAATGTTCCATTAAAGTGGACTTGAAGCAGATATCAAGCGTCATGTGACATACACACCCTTCACAACGTACCCACCCCCACCCCCCGTCCAATATTATTCTTGGTGACCCTGATTCTCGACCCTGAAATTGAACCGTACTGGCAACTTTGACCTCTTTTTCCTCTTCTTAATCTTGGTATCTTTTTTTTTTTTTTTTTTTTTTTTTTTTTTAGGGGGCTCATTTAATTAATCCGTAGTTTAGTTCAGCAGCCGTCACTGATTTCTTTTCATGATTATTTTTGTTTGGGGTTAAGTCTTAAGAAGACATGCAAAAACGCTGAAAATACTTTCGGCGGGATAAGTTGTTGGCTGCTTTTCGAAATTAGAATATTAAAAAATCATAATTCAAAAGACGAAATGCTCTATTTGTTTCAAATGTCTTATTTCAATAACACAAACGATAATTGGTTTGCTATGAAACGATTAACACACACACACACACACACACACACACACATACACACACACATATATATATATATAAACCAAATGAGTCAGATAAACCTACTAAAAGTTTCGCTAAGTGCTCTTCAGGGCTAAGATCCGACTCTCACTACGAGGATTTACCAACAAGTTTGGTATATTAATTATATATATATATATATATATATATATATATATATATATATGCGTGTGTGTGTGTGTGTGTGTGTCGGCCAACCAATAAAAGCCTACATAAACCAGGTCTGTGCCGATACTAGATGCCTTGCAGTTGGCCTGGATAGGGATAGTTGTTGTGTGTGAGAGTGGGAGAGAGATGGAGAGATTCATGGGTATCTGTTCTGTCAATCTGACCTGACATATATATATATATATATATATATATATATATATATATATATATATATATATATATATATATATATATAGATAGATAGATAGATAGATAGATATAGGGCCGATGCGTTCTATCCCTAACAACCAAAGTGGGGGCAAAAACAACAACAACAAATAATCCTCCTGAGTATGACCATGGACATGGTTGAAAGCGTTTGCGAAAACATGTGGAGGGATTTCTGAGGATAGGAACGACTAGATAATACCTCTAGTTTCCCTAAAATAGTCTATAAATGCTAAAAGTCCAAATTTTCTTGTAATATTTATTATATATAATATATATATATATATATATATATATATATATATATATATATATATGTGTGTGGTGTGTGTGTGTGCGTGTGTGTGTGTGTGTGTGTTGTGTGTGTTGTGGTGTGTGTGTGTTTCTTAAAGAACAAGAATCTGTCTCTCTGCTCCATTTCTTGTTTTTCTTTTTTTCTCCTTCACACAAGATTCTCCCAAGAGAGAGAGAGAGAGAGAGAGAGAGAGAGAGAGAGAGAGAGAGAGAGAGAGAGAGAGAGAGAGAGAGAGAGAGATAACGAGACTGAAAATAAAGAGCAAGGGACAGATACCAAGAGAGACCGAACCAGACAGATGGAATTGATCAATCAAAGAGATAAAGTTGTAGATTTAATCCAGAAAAATTACCAAAGAAAGATTACCTCATAATAAACAAGAGTGATAAAGCAATATGAACTTGGATATTGTATTGATAAGAGTAAAAAAAAATAATTTAGGTTAATGCCGGCACACACACACACACACACACACACACATATATATATATATATGTATATATTGAGAGAGAGAGAGAGAGAGAGAGAGAGAGAGAGAGAGAGAGAGAGAGAGAGAGAGAGAGGGGGAGACAGAAGAGAAGAAAACAAAAATTAGGTGGAGGATCTCTTATTGTCACTAAAGATTCGTAAAGCCCATATGTCATCTTCGAAGCAAGGCTTGTGACAGGAGATGTCCGGTAGATATCTATTATTTAAACACGTTCTTTTCGAAAACGAATAATCAGACGCTTTCAAATTGTTTATATATAGAGGTGTCGGGTGACCTAACCTTTGCCAGAACGAGTTAGGCTTACCGAATGTTGAGATTCTGCTGAATACCCTTGGAAAATAAATGAATATACTTTCCTTGGTCAGTTCTTTCAGTAAAGGCATTGAAGGTTTACTCGACACTCTCCAGATCTCCAGAACTAGAGTTTTACAATCAGATGTAGTTTACTGTCATACCTAGGACACCCCTTTTTGTAGGCGGTCCTATGTCATTTACAGGGGATAGTCAGCGTTTTTTAAGCACCGTCACCAACAGAGAGATTCTTTCCAGACTCATAACACTGGTTTTATTGGATTTATTGGAATTAAGAAATGCAGAATTGTAGAAAAATATCACTTCCACATTTCAAATACGTTACAAGATAATGTTGAAGTCAATGGTAAATCTCTGTTCGAGATAACAACCTCTCAATAACAACCCAATTTATATATATATATATATATATATATATATATATATATATATATATATGTATGTATATTCTTGTTAGCCTGAAGCGGACTGTTCGAGAAACTATATGAAAACAATTAAGAGAAATATCGGGAATAAAAAGCATCCTGTGAAAGAAAGAAATCCCAATAGCTAGAGAAGATTAAAAAAAAAAGAAAATTGGATAAAAAACACACTTTCCCTCCATTTACTCAATTTTGTTATCCCTGCAAGATATCCGCGATGTCATTACTTAAAGAATTGGTCAAATTGCATCGGCAGACAGTGGTCCAAAGGTCAAAATCACTCAAGCTGAAAAAAAAAAAAATTATTTCTTTTCGAATACGTTTTTCTCTTCTTTTTTCCCCACTTTCGTCAACTACTGACTTTTTTCATCTTACTATGATTACTTCTTTTTCGTTTTTTTTTTTTTTGTAGTTACCGTTATTTGTTCTCAAATTACAAGAACAGCCATTATTAATATATTCATCGCCGCCATGAGGATTTATTTGTAACTAGTATAATTCCTGTCATAAATCACATTATTATACTCTCATTGAAAAGAAAGAAAAGTATGGTGAGAGAAAAGAGAGAGAGAGAGAGAGAGAGAGAGAGAGAGAGAGAGAGAGAGAGAGAAAATAATCTATGATAAGAGAGGAAGATGGAATATAAGAAGGAAAGAAAGGAAGAAAGAAAAGGAATATGATTGAGAAATAAAGAAAGAAATAAAAAATGAAGGAATTGTTCGTGATATATGGAAGAAGGATAGGTCTAAGAGAAGTAGAAAGTTATAGTCAGAGAAGAATAGAAGTTATAGAAAAAAAAGAGGATGAGGAATGCTACACAAAGAAAGAAAGAAAGAAAGAAAGAAAGAAAACGAGAGAGAAAAAGTTAGACTGAGAAATCAGCAAAGCTTTTATGATGTATGGAGGAAGGATATCATCACAGAAGAAAAAAGAAAATTATAAAGACCAGCAAATATATGCACCCTCCGGGTGCAAGTATTTAAGTTTTGATATAATAAAATATCATATTAAATTAAAAGGCTAATGAAACTGACTAAGAATGCAGATAAAAAGATCTGCAACAGAGGGGTATAATCGAAAAATAGAACAACTTTGAAACTAACTATTCCATCATTTCCATTACTCCCCTGTTTCATTGGTAAATTTTCCTAATTTAACTATTTAGTTAAAATAGGAAGTAAAGGATAATATTACAGTTATTTCTTCTTGTAAATACATTTCTTTTTAAGATTTATCCACGAGATTTTGTTTATATTTCTTAAGATAAAACCAAACAATTAGAAATCAATAATACCAAGCACATATTTATTAAAATAAAATTTTAAATATCAATATGCAAATTAGCCTTCTCGTTTAAACTGTAAACCACTATTTTGTTGTATATATAAATACAATTGCATGTTATTAGTACGTAGATATGATCAACAGTATTAATAATGTAAAACAATTTTTATTAATAACTGAAGGTTTAAAAGAATGAAATCATGGAGAATTTGACGTAAATAATTAAGGGAATTGTGACTTGAGTAGTAATATAGTTTCGGTTACAGACAGAAAAACACACAATCTCCATTATAATAAGAAGATATTAGAAAAGGAGTTATAGTAAAATAGCAAGAAAGCCTGTTATATTTAAAAAAACACAAGGAAGGTCAGAAAAAAATTATCTTAATAGAGAACGAAAAAAAAACGGAAAGAAAGATTAAGTAATGTCGCCTACCTAGATATTAACCGCGAAAAAAATCCCGGATAAATTAAAATTTCTAAAACAACTCGTAGTAACTTATGGCTCGTTGGCGGCTGTTCTGCGTATGACTCTAAACGGATGGAGTCGTTCCAATTCTTGAGAATGAGGTCCACTCTGATGCAGAGTGGTAGTAGCTGTTAGGATCTTATCTAGAGGTAAAATAGATCCGTTTAAACATGACGTTTTGATAGGACTGTAGGCAAGAAAACCTCTCCGGAAACAACATTCAGTATCCGTACAGAGCTGACCAATGTAA
Source organism: Doryteuthis pealeii (assembly GCA_023376005.1). Classification (NCBI taxonomy): domain Eukaryota; kingdom Metazoa; phylum Mollusca; class Cephalopoda; order Myopsida; family Loliginidae; genus Doryteuthis; species Doryteuthis pealeii. The sequence goes on from CM042137.1 coordinate 77,919,320, forward strand.
GTTTTTGTTGTTGTCCCAGTCTGGTGTGTCCAGGTGTAGGTGTCCATTCTCTATCAGGAACGTTACATATGAGTTCACCATTACATTCCCAGCAGTTCCCAGCACGTCTTAGTTGGATGATTAGTGTGATAGGGGGTAAGTGGCCGTACAACTGCTTTTGTGAGAGGAGCTGCTTCATATATATATATATATATATATATATATATATATATATATATTAACATAAAGGTACACGATATTAACCTACTCGAGTTTAACCATAAGGATCTTCAGGATTAAATCTGCTGGATTAATCAAGATATTGATTAATGGCAGTCGATTACATGTGTGTGTGTTTATTTTGCAGCTTTTTGATTTAGAATCAACCGTTTATCGCAAAAACTCACACGTGTAATCGAATGCCATTAATCAATATCTTGATTAATCCAGCAGATTTAACCCTGAAGATCCTTATGGTGAAACTCGAGTAGGTTAAGACCGTGTACCTTTATGTTAATAAATTTGCTCTACTAACGTATTGAGCACTTGATATTTGTTATATCGCTGCCTTATCATTGTGAAACTTGAATCAACTAACCACTGTGACCATTTTCACCGGTAAGTCCCACAAATACCATATATATATATATATGAATATATCTTTTATAATTCAACATTGGTTTTAATACTTATGCTATTGATGATAATTCAATGTTTATAAGTATGACATGTTCGGGCAGAGTCTCTAAATACAAAATCTGTTTCATAATTATCATTAATATTATAATGTATTTAACATCTTTAAAATATCGCCGCCTATAACCACATTTGATTCTTAATACACGTCAATTATTCATTTTCTTATGTTATTATTGTTTTTACACCATTTGTCCTCCATATTATTATTATTATTATATTATTATTATTGCATTTTCTTCTTGATAGTGTTATTCGCTTGCAAGCCTGACAGCTGTGCTTTTCGGTAGAACGATTTGAAAAGGGGTTACTTAATAACCGTATTAATGTAATTTTACTCGTCTCTTCGCTTTTTCCTGCTTCCCCCGTCGGCGAATCGTGTTATTTGCAGGGTAAGGCGAAATTTCGATTGATAATAATTCGGCATTTTCCGCCAATCTTCGCCATTCTCTGCTTTTAATCTTCAATAAAACCAATGTTTTTCTTAAGGTGCCACATAGTATATATCTTTTTCTTTTGCATTCGAACATTCTCTTTGCATCTTCTTCCCAGTATCCATATAGTTCATCATCTATATGGATTCATTTTAAAGGCAGATTGTTGTATGGATGATAAATCATTACCAATAACCCGATCCCAGAAGGTGATGACCATATTAGAAAAGAAAAAAAAAACAGAAAGAAAAATGAAAAAAGAAAAAAAGAAAAACATTTTAAATTGTGATAACAAAAGCTAACCTTTGAATACTGTTTAAAAAAAGACTTAGAAGCGTCTTTGAAGTTGCATCAGCTCTTAGTTGCTAGTGCAATCAGTCATCTCTAATACATCATTCTCAAGCCTGAGTTAAATTTCAGAATCTAGGAATGTTGGTTCGATATGAATTTACGGAAAAGGATATGGGTCAGCAAATATATTTCTACACCAGGGGCTCCCTCCCTTTTTTGTCATGCTCCTCCTAATCACCTCTAAAATCTTGATAAATTTATGTAGCAATATATAATTCTGATGATTTAAAAAGTGAAACTCAGTTAAAAGTGAACTTAGTTTGATCTGAAGTTTAAAACACCAATACCTTGGTTTAAACAAGCTTTAAAAGCACAAACCATCTATGAAAAGTAAAAAGAAATAAACAAGACAGAAAATAAAGAAATAAAATAAAGTAAAAGTTTGACTCAGACCTCGTTAGTCCCAATTGCATATCTTAAAATTCGAATTGCCCCTCTATGAGGCGTACATCCCATGCTGGGAATCACCCTTCTACACCCTGTGAACAGATTTATAATACGCTGACTGTTTCACATGCACAGATGAAAGACCCACTCCAAATTGTGGGTCCCGGATATGATACTAAACAACATATCCTGGTTAAACTCTAGTTCTGAAGATTTGATGAGTGTGTAAGACCTCTTCATTGTCATTACTCCCAGGTCCACACACCAAGAGTGGTAATGCCTGTCAGGGTCCCATCTATGTTTCAAATATATATGTTTGAGACTGAAAATTATTTATATTAAGAATAGTTACTTGAAGTTATAATTATTAACTAACTATTATTAGTCACTTAAAACCATTTAACTGTGTGCAAACAAATGTCTATCATTGAATTGAAATACTTACTTGAATCCATATAATTGTGTATAAATTATTATTAAATAGGAATGCTTGAAACCATAAAAATGTGTGCAAATACCATATCCTCTTCATGGTGATTATTATGATCTCTTGCCAACAGCACAGATCTTCATAACTCTTCCACACCAACCGTCCCTATAATTCATCGCTTCTGGAAAATCCCCTGTATAGCATCCAGTATCTGTGCAGAGCTGAGCAATGAAGTTTTTTTCTGTTGACTGGGACTGTAGAATACGCCGACTGTTCTTTTATTTCTGCAGAAACACTGTTGGCCATGGTTGGCGATACATGATGCTTAATGAGAAATAAGTAGCGAGATTACAATTCTGAACTCGGGGGAGAGTGCTCATTCATTTTCATTACTCCCAGTTACACTCTAACATGGAGTGGTAGTACCAATAAGGGTCCCATGGTTAAATAGATCAAAGATGCTTTAAAAAAAATGAGTTTAAAAAAATTGAATACTTAACAAAAACGTATTCGGCATAAAATGACCCAAGGGTTGACATGCCGTAAAATCCAACCAACCAACAACAACACACCAACCAAACCTCGCTGAATGTTCCATACTTGTGACCTTATGTCATCTCCTCTCCATGACGAACAGGTTAGGTAAATATATACTTTTATAACAGTATAATGATATATTGCATTTATGTAAACAAAAGATGTTGTCAAAAAGCCATAAACACTGTTCGAAAATGCTCGCTTGTAAGCTGTATTTCAGCTGAACTCGGTTTGGTACAAGATAATAAAGGAGAGGAGGAGAAGCAGAAGTGGGTATGAATGTGTTACTGCAATCTTTCACGAAGATAAAAAAGCGTGCTTCTCTTGAAAATCAAGATTCAAAATCCTGGCCGTATCTTTGGGCTTAAACACATACCTTAGGGACGGATGGGAGAAATATAATTATATTTTAGCTAGTAGGGAGGATCATACAACAAGCATTTCTCTAAACGAGACCAGTTAACAACGAATATTTTTAACGGCTGAACTGACATAGATTTCACTAAATTATACATCTACCTCGATAATAACCTCTTATAAGAATTAGTTTCAACACGAACAGAGACATACGTTCGCACATTGTGTTAAACATATATTCAAAATGTATCACTATCGGAGGGAGCATTAGTTTTGTTGGTGTTGTTTGTGTATGCCAGCGAAGATATCGTGAGTTAGATAGTTTGTATGCGTATAAGAAGTTTAATGAATGAGCTAGTGTGTGTGTGTGTGCGTGTTCGTGTGCGCGCTCGTGCGTTTGTGTGTGTGTGTTGTGTGTGTTTTTTTTTTTTTTTCCTGCAGATACTCAAATAAATACGTGTTTATTCTATACCGTGTATTCATGAATGTACGTGCATTTTATATGTATGTTACAATTCTAATGCCAGTTATGTGGGCTCAAAGATTAACATAGCACGGCGTAGCGCAGCACTGCAATGTTTTTACACAGTTCCTAACGGTCATTAGTAATATTTGTACCGGTTAAAATCTTTATATTTTTAAATTTTATATGAAAACATCTACTTCCTCTTCCCCCGGCAATCAGTACGGTCGGTTGTGGCTTTAGAATACCACGAGTGCACCTCTGCAGTGGGTAGGACTTCCCCAATTGTACTACCAATTCCACTTTGGCCATTACGTTCGGAGAAGACCCCTAAGATCAACGAGCTGGTCACATCAAGCCCTAGGGCCTATAGGATCGTGTCGACCCTATTGCCCTTATGGCAACCCCAAACTCTTTTTTATCATATATGTACCAAAAGGCGGTGGTTGAGGGTCTTAGATTCTTGGGTATGACGTTAAATCTATTTGATGGTGAGGTTCCAGTTCGGGAGTTCTGGGGAATGTAGAGTAAGTAAGTAAAATCGTCGGGGCGGCCTAAAGTCGGTACCAGCCAGTCAGTGGGGGAGTCTATCCCCTTTTCAATAGCGCTAGACCAAGAAGATTGTTTTGGTGTCTGATGTGGAGCGCCACACCTACCATCAGCTCCTTACTTTACCGCACATATCCCTGTGCTACTCATTACGCTGAGTTGGTGAGGACCGGTATCGAACTAGGAACCTTGTGGTTTCTAGCCAAACGCTCTACTGACTGAGAATGTGGAGTACTTCATCACTATTACTTTCAGTTCTATTCTGAACCGGAGTGGTCGCAACTGTTAGATTCATATCTTTGTGTTGAATAGAAAAAATCGAACTAAAAACATTGAGTATCCATAAAGAATGAATAAAACAAATCGTCTTCGGCATAAAATAACCAAGGTTTACATGCTGTAAAATCCAACAAAGCCAGCAATATTTAAGCCCTTTGGCAATATCTACTCACCTCTGGCAAAATCAAAATATTAGAGAATTAGCAAACGTAGTGAATGTTTACTTTGATTTTTTTTCATTTAGCACTAACTAAACTAGTAACAGATAAGATGCACAACATATTTATTTACAGGATTATTTTATAGAAAGCGCGTGGTGTAATGGTTAAAGTCATAGGAAATGGACTCGTCATCCCGAGTTCAAATCCTGGACGTTGCATTTTCACTTAGCGCTATTACCCTTGGGAAAGGTATGAATCCTACTCTCCCTCCAGCTATGGGTAAATAGTATGGAAGACTGGGCTCTTTAACCTTGGTTAGGCAACCGGTCTAGGAGAAGGAAAACTCTGAAATCAAACCTGCTGAACTCCGCTTAAGAAATTGACGTTGTGTCATATCCAGCTCGTGCGGAGGGGTTGGTAAATATATATTTATTCACAGTTTAGGACACTATTGGGGCCGTTTTTCAGCACTAGGTTTTGCTTTTATTGGAAGATACATACAGGTTTGACGAGTGAAATAATTTTTTATGAGCAAAAGTTACTCAGGCGGTAGAGCGTTCGGCTAGAAACCAGAAGGTCCTAGTTCGATATCGGACCTCGCCAATTCAGCGTATGAGTAGCACAGGGAAATGTCCGGTAAAGTAAGGAGGTGATGGTACGTGTGGCGCTCAACCTTAGACTCAAAAACAATCTCCTTGGTCTAGCGCTAGTGTAAAGGGGATAGGCCCCTCGCTGATTGGCTGATACCGACTTTAGGCCACCCCGACGACTTTACTTATTCAACGATATTATGTTTTTAAACTAGCAATAAAAAACTGGCAAAACACAAAATAGGACTCAATGGTGTTGCGGAGAGTTAATCGCTGAACGTTTTGAGATCATAAAATATACCTTGAATAAGCCAGATTAGATTATTCAAATTAATGGTATATTCTTTCCAATAAATGCAAATAAAAATATAACGTAATAATCACAGGAAAACGTTTGATAACAAATAAGATAAGAACTATGATAATGATTAAGATAATCCTTATATATTTTGATTATAACTGACAGTTTTCTCAAATCATTTTTATGAAAACTTGATTGAAAAATTCAGATGTGTAACTGTACGTACTCTGAGTTCTGTGTACCATTCTTTCAAAGAATATATTTTGTTTCAACAGAAAAAAGTGTGTGTACATGATTATATATATATATATATATATATATATATATATATATATATAATATATATATTGTTAATATTGTTGGTTATATTTATCAGTGTCCCTGTGCTCAACATCAATGAACTGAAAACTGTCAGTTATCAAGCGCTGTTGATATAATGTCTTCGCTATCCTAATATAATATATATATATATATATATATATATATATATGTGTGTGTGTGTGTGTGTGTGTGTGTGTGTGTGTGTGTGTGTGTGTATGAGTGTGTGTG